>JADLZN010006180.1:0-355452 GCA_018155175.1 Sinocyclocheilus anophthalmus | reverse complement strand
GAGGTTCACGCCGCGCGCCTGCACATACATCTCTCGTCAGCTTTTATAGACACTTCCACAGTATGTTTACCTTGAACATCCCTTTCTGAAAGCTGTTCTCCTCAGTATTACAGGATTAGTAACCCCAAAATGAAAATTCCGTTTTTATTTACTCACCCTCATGCTATTCAAAACCTGTATGACTTCTTCTGAGGAATACAAAAGGAAAAATTGTAATAATGTACTGGTTGTTCTGCAGTAAATGGAGATTGGAGCTTTCAAGAAAAATGAATCTATCATAAAAGTGGCACATCTGACTTGAAGCCATACGACAGCTTTATGTGAGAAATTGACCAAAATGTATGTTATTCAAAAGATGATCTCCCCCTGGCAGTGATTTGAAACAAGAACTGGATCAGTCCTTTTTGTGAATGAATCATTCACTGGTTTTGTGAACTGGATCGACTGAATCGCTGAAAAGATCTGACACAAACTAACATTTTGTTTACAAAACAGACCTTGCTTCTACATGCCAACTAGGGAGGAGTCTCTTCGTATAAAGTCTATTATCATTTGAACCTATTGTATGGTTTCAGAAGACTTGGAATATAGTACACAAGTTGAATGGATCACTTTTATGTTTTTATTTTTGTTGTTGTAATTTTGGAGCTGTAAACAGTGGCCAGGATATTCTTCAAAAATTCAAAAACACTCCTTTTGTGTTTCACTGCAGTCATACAGGTTCACAATGACATGTAGATGAATAATAACTTTAATGTGACAGTGTGAGACTGTACACTACCGTTCAACCAAAATTTGGGGTCAGTACAATTTTTTAAAGAAATTTATTCAGCAAGGATGCACTGATCAAAAGTAACAGTAAAGAACTTTAACATGGCTACAAAACATTTTTATTTTTCCTAACTTTAATCAAAGAATCCTGAAAAATCAAGTTTCCACAAAAATATATTTTTTATAAATATTAAGCATCACAACTTTTTTCAACATTAATAATAAAAAATGTATCTTGAGCAGATTAGAATGATTTCTGAAGGAAATATGAGAAACTGGGGGAAGACTGGAGAAGGTGACTGAAAATCATTTCATAACAGAAATAAACAGGATTTAAAATGTTTAAAAGTAAATAGTAATAGTTATTTAAAATTTAAAAATATTTATATTTGTACAGTCTTTTTAATCCACATAAATGCAGCCTTGATGAGAGTAAGAGACTTCTTTCAAAAACAAATCATACCAACCCCAATGTTTTGAAGTGTAGTGAATCTACATCCTGTTGACTCACCTTCAGAGCTTCAGTCTGTGTGCCAAGGCCTTTGGTGCAGAGCTCCATGACCGAGTATGAACAGAAGGTGTCTCTGATCTTATACTGACTAAGCGTGCTCAGCCACAGGGGCAGAGACGTCTCCAGCTCCATGGGAGGGATCAGGATTGACTGGTGACCTGAATAAACACTAGACCCACACAGACACAAATTACAGTGGGTATTCTATAAATTCCATGCAAGGCACTGTCTTAACCAGGTGCAGTCTCAGCTTAACCTCAGATTAACATAAAATAGATTGTGTTAGGCCTGGTTAGGTCATAGTCTAAAAGGTTTGACTGTGTGTACTACCTAGACATACACCACAGCACAAAGCCCAGGCCACAGTAGGGGTCCATGCAGATGGCAATTTGTCTGGACGAGTACAGCTCACACTGCAGTTTGATGGACCGACACAGAGCATTGACCGCTGAGTGAGATATCTAAAAGAAACAAATAAACAAGCTGTTTAGGACGTGACCGGTCAAAGATCCTACATACTTGTTCTTGCCAAAAGCAAAATGAACAACTGAATGGATGTAAAAGCAAACAGACAACTCTTGCCTTAACTCCAGTCAGCATGCCTGTGGTGGACACACTGAAGTCCAGGTAGGCCAACATTTCCGCAGTGGGGGGTTTATAGATGTTTGAAGGCCGTTTTCTGGGAAGATCATCTGCACACATAAAATCAGTCAAGTCAGGGATACTGATCTTTCAACAATTGGCATAAAAGCCATGTAAATATATTTAATTTCTGTACCTGTGTCTATGATATTCGGCCAAGTCTTCACATTCACACTGGCTGCCGCTTCTTTAGACCGCAAAATCTTCATCAGGGTCTGAGTTGTGAGGATGCAGGCTGCTTTGCTCACCTAACGCAGACAACATTTCTCAGATTAACATGCTATGCTTTATAAAATCATAAATGGATGGCATGTGCAAAATAGCCAGACTCACGTCTATGATCATACGGACTGTGGGGAGAGTGGCGGCAAGGTTCTGTGGATGAGGAGGCCTGACGGTGACCGGAATGCAACCAGCATACAGACAGCCATAAAAGGAGGCGATCAGGTCAATGCCTGTAGAAAAGCAAGAAACATTTTTATTGTTAACATTTCATGTGTTTTTTCTGGGTGTTTAAGGTGCTTTAAAGAACGGCATTTACAAATGTTCAGTGTATTTTTGTGGGTAAAATCCAGTAATTTTAATAGGAATCCACACAACTGTGAATTTCACATGAGGGCCAAAGATTTCCACACACAGATACAAAAGAGTTCAAGTTGGTCATGCGGATTGGCCGTGTTGACATACAGAAAGCTACTTGGTTTAAAAGGGACTTCATACATTGCTACACTATTGACAATAGACCATTTTTTTCTTGCAAATTTTAGACCACACCCTAATGTGAACTGTGAATGTTGGGATGCCTGTCATTACCGGGAGGATAAAGCAGTACGACGTTGTCTCCCGTGTTAATTCCTCCTCTTTCCAGCAAAGCTGCAGTGATCTTCTCTGCTCGCTTGTGCAGTTGAGAACACGTGGCTGTGCTCACTGCTACACCCTGAAGGCCAAAGCAAGAAAACTCTCAGTACAGAACGGTTTGACTAAATGACCAGTTTGATTGGGGTTGTGCGCGTGTCACCTTTGCATTCAGCAGCATATAGAGGACTTGATCAGGATCAGTCTGTGCTCTCCACTGCAGGGCTTCAGAGAGAAACTGATGCTGTAGGACAAAAGAGGACAGGTCTCAACTTATCATCCATACAAAGACCTCAATAAGATCAACAGAATTCTTAGCCTTGAACATGATAACAGGAAGACACAAATGAACTCATAGCATTATTTCAGCAAACAGCATTACTAAGCCAGCAAATAAAAAGGGTCTAAGGTTTATAATATCAGGGATGGATGACATAGATGGATGACAATCTATGTTCACATAGATTGTCTGTATATTTAAACACCCATAGCAGGACTCATGCAGGCAGCGGCAATAATGACCAC
Source organism: Sinocyclocheilus anophthalmus (assembly GCA_018155175.1). Taxonomy (NCBI): domain Eukaryota; kingdom Metazoa; phylum Chordata; class Actinopteri; order Cypriniformes; family Cyprinidae; genus Sinocyclocheilus; species Sinocyclocheilus anophthalmus. Next base: position 352,148 of record JADLZN010006180.1, on the reverse strand, counting down.
ACCATGCAGCATAAGAGAGTGTGTATGCCTTCTGTTTCCAAAACATAATGTTTCCATCTCAGAGTAAAAAAAATAGAAGTACTTGTGAGACGAAATTTAAAATTAGAAATAAAGCCACTTTGTAGAATATAAAGAAAAACTATGACAAATATAAAGTCACAATTCTGAGATAATAAATTAATAAAGTCCATTCTCCATTTTGCATTTATGTTGAAGTAGAACCAAAATATCTTCAATAAAAATCTATAACTTTATAAATGTTTTGTCCCTGAGGTTGCTGTTGTTGTAGCTGGTTGCAAAGGGGAATTAAAACTCAGCGCACACAAAAAGCAGAGCGTTGCTGGCATTCAAGCTTACCATGTTAGTGGGCCACACACAGAGCTACAGCCCCGAGCATGAGAGAAAAAGACAGACCAGAGCACAAGCTTAAGAGGAGACGAGACAAACTCTCTTCATCCCCAGCTCTCTTTAAACTCTATTTGTGTTGAGTTAGAGTTAGACATTAGAGGTAGACACTATCATTTAAACCAGATCGAAACATGGAATGCCAGTGGTGTCTGGAGGTACTCAGAAACTGGAGGCTTGATGTTGCAAAATAATTATAATAGAGATGTTGTGTAATATGATACAAGTATAGATTTTATTACTTTATAACTACTATAGAGATAAGAGGTATTATTGAATCCTGGGACATCATGCAGGGACATAAATAATGAGTTTACCAAGAAGTAGTCCTGAAATCTTTGACTAACCTTTCTGGATTGCTCTTGGTCATCAATGAGCCCAAGATCTCTCCCACTAGCCTGTGCGATCCTCTTTCCTGCCACCAGGTTGCCCACCATGATGGAGGCTGGACCGACTCCCACTGTGAGGAAAGGCAAGTTTATTTTTATAGCAAATTTCACACATAATGGTTATTTAAAGTGCTTTAACAGATGCATAACAAATAATAAGATAAAAACATTAAAATAATAAGAAATACGTTAAAATAAAATAAATGAACAAATAATTTTTTTTATTTAGTGTTTATTTTAAAAAAAATTATGAAAACTAATAAAAGTAAAGGAAAAAGTAAATATAAAAAGGACAAACTGTAAACACAAGTGGTATACATTATAATATATAACTATTCTCCGTTAACTTGATGCTTGTAGGCTATTCCCCTCATCAAATTCAGAAAAAAATAGACTTTTTTTAGGTTTTGATTTAGATGCAAACCAACACTACCTGGTTGCTTTTGTCTGGGTTTTGGAAGGTTGGTCACACACGTATGAGGGCACATCAGAATATTGCAAGGGTGCAGAGATCCCTCCAGGAAGTGCTGCTTGGTCTCCGATACATGAATACCACCCAGAGGAGTTTTGGGTAACGTGTTAGCAGGGACCAGGGCCAAACAATACAAGCCCACCTGGTGGATACTGTCTATCGCCTGTGGGAAAGCATGCAGAAAGCAGGGAGTCATGACACCTATTACTGTGAAACAGAGATTCAAAATGACCTAATTTAGACTAAACTAAATACGTTTTAAGCGAGGGCAGTGCACCAAGGATGATGGGTATCTTGTGTATTACCTGCAGGACTCTACTCATCCACTGGAAACTGTCCTCTTCATTGGCATCAGGCCTCTGCTCTGCCACAATCACTACTCGCTCATCATAGAATACAGTGACGGAGAACACAGCAATCCTGCGTACACAACACACAGTCTCAGAACTACATCACACTACGAGATTAGCCTACACACTTCCACCTGTTATTTGATTGTGTTTTAAATCATTCGTACCTCCCTCGGTAGATGGTTTTGACTGGCTCCACCGCCAGCGCTGTGGCCACCAGGTCGTCTGCATTGTGTCTGCGCCCACTGACTGAAAGCAGACCCTCTATCTTACCAACCACAAACACCAAACTTCCCTGAGGGCATAGAGAAGATTTTTTTTTCAATAAAAGACCATTTACCAAGTCACAAATCTGCAAACAGGCTTTTGTTCTACATATAATCTAACTGACCCCAAATGAATGGTACTCTATATACAGTATATATACAGTATATATATATAGAAGAGATGCTTTAAAAATGCAACAAAGTTTACTAAACTATTACTTACCGGACCCACAAAGCCCAACAGTCCAGTGCGTTTGAAGGGAACGTCTCCAATAGGGGTACCGCCTGAGTTTACAGGAATCACCTGTGGCCAATAAGGTCAGTGAGACATTATTTTGAGTGAATGTGTGTATTCTGTGCATTGCTTACAGAAATATTCCTTTTCATGCATTTTATCCGTACCTCAAAAGTGTTCTTGGTTACCCCGGGCAGGCCGTAGTACATGGTGCCTCCGGCACGAGAGTTCAACACTATCTCTCCGATCTCATCGGTCTTGCAGAGCATGGGCGGCCCATCGGGCTTCACAATACACATCAGAGCTGTAGTGCAGAAAGAACAGAAATGCTCTCTAATGTAATGAACTTACTGAAATCTTAAAATATTTAAAAATTAATTCTGAAATTATTAGGTGAAATTAACTGAAATGAATAAAATTCAAGAGTGCAATTAAGACACTTCTGTGCCAATACAATCATTTATATATATTAAAAATAAATTAATTAATAAAAGGATTTAAATCGGATACACCAAAAAGTTTTTGCTCATATATTGCATGCTAAATATGTTGCCAATACCCATTAGTAGTTTCCAAGGTGGCAGCTGGTTTCAAACTTGCAGACAGTTCACGCCACCCTTACATGACCTACAGTGAAATTTTCAAATGGTTGCAGAGTCTCACCTCCAGGCATGACATGTCCTACGTCTTGCACGGTAAGGGCAGAGTTCTTATCCTCCGTGTTGACCCGAATCACCCCATGACTGAGTCCTGCCATTGACAGAACGGCTCTGGCAGGGAGCGGAGTGCCCTGAGCACCAGGCCTAAACACATAAAGCGACTTTAAATATAGCAACGGCAATTAAGTGTACAATGATGATGTGCATATCTCTTGATACATGCAGGTACCTGCGGATAGCCACAGTCATGGCCTCAGGGGAGGAAGCACATGGGCAGATCATCTCAGGTGTCAACCCATGAGACTGAAACACGTTCAGGAAGGCATCACATGAAGACACAGACCCTAAGACAGAAACATGGATAATTTATTTGCACTTATAGCCACTGAAACACCGAAATCCAGCCACTTCAAGCTCTTTCCCATAGCTTGTTTACTCACAAGGATTGGCTCCATCAGCTACGATCAGCATGCGCAGGGAAGACAGATTGGTGTCCTTCTGATCTCTGTGAGCCATCATAGCCCAGTGCAGGTCTCTACATTTCACCAAGGCCACACGAGCTGTGCGCACACATATACATGGAAGATAGATACTGTAGATACTGTAGCACAGAACTGTTGATGTTTTGATAATGTGGCATGATTTCTTTCTAGATGATTGACCATCAGTCAGATTGCTGAATCAGTTACATGCACATAAGTTGAGGATGTCTTTACCTTTGTGAATATGAACTCTCTGCACCCAGGACAGTGGACAAGCCTTCATGACAGAGTATGGCACACTAATAGTGTGGATCCTGTTCATGACACTCTGTAAGAAAACAGAGTGAGTCATGCAGAAAGTCTGTAAAACGGAAAAGAACTCACAAAACATAAATATTCAGTAATGCTCACGGTTACAACTCCATGCCAAAGGCCTGAGTCTTTCTTGAAATCCAGGACATTAACCAGTGTTTCTCCTAAGAAAGAGCACAGAAAAATACAACTCTCTTTGAAAAAAAGTACATTTTTTAACATCATAATGCTTAGTAATTAAAAATGTGCACAAAACAAAACTACTAAAGACTTAAATGGAAACTGAAAATATACAAATTCAAAATTGTAATAAATATTATAATACTAAATATATAATGCTAAAATAACACTGATGGAAAAGATTAAATCATTTCAGACCTAAATTTAAAATGTAAAAGTTTAAATTCTAAAATTACATAGAGCTGACAAATTGACAAGCCAGCCAGTCAATCAATAGGTCAAGATTCAACAATTTTTCAAGGACAAAGTTCACAACAATTTGATTAAATTAAATGGGACAAAAATTACACAGAAAACAAGTAATCTCCACTTCAAATTGCTATTCAGAAAAATAATCGAATTAGTATAAATTTAATGAAATAATCTATGACTAAGCACTGGATATAAATAAATGTATCTCATTGCTTAATTTTGGAGCCTCAGAGTTGTGCTATTGCAATTATAGGTTTCAGTGTGCTTGTTGTACTGCAATAGCATAGCACTCACCTTCACAGTAATTACAGGCCTGTGTTAGAGCCTGACAGTGTGTCAGCATGGAGATTTTCGACACAGCCACTCCCATCACTGTACCCTCCTTAGAGGCCTTGTACTGAAAACACACACATCACAGAATTTGACAGATTGAAAGGACTCTTACTCATGTAAACACACGTGTGCCCTCCTGCCTGCACTCACCTCTATGTAAGCAGTGTCAGTGTTTGCAGTAGGTAGGTGTGGCTGCCAGTCCTTGGAGGGTTTGGTGAGATACTTGGTATCAGTGACCACCCATTTGAGCAGAGGCCATCCTGTAAGAAAACAGGTCAAACTTCCAATCTACAGCTTCAAAAGAGAACGTCATGATGAATTTGAGGAAGCAAGGTGATAAAATAAGAAAGAAAAAAAAACAGGGAACTAACCTTTAAATTGCATTATTTCTCCATTCTGGGTCTTTGGAAGTCCTTTTAGACACACTTCACTAGTGAGAGCGAGACCCACACCACAGCTACCCAATAAGAAGCCTATCTGCTGACTTCCTGCATCCTTAAAATAAGATGAACAACCGTGAATATTTCATCTAGCTAATATCATGTTTGAAGAGCTGTTCAGACTTCTCTCATACCTTCCGAGATAAAGGCACCTCTATTGGGACAGGAATGACCTCAGCGAGAAGGCACCCATAAAAGGCCACCCAGAACATCCCAGGGTCACTGTTGGGATAAACTAATGCCACCTAAAGGGAGAAATATGGAGAATAAGACTAGAAATACTAAGACGGTTCACTCCTTTACTTATGACTCCACAAACTGCAACGCACAATACGGCAGAATAGTCCCGCCTTCTAAGTGAAAGAGCCAATCCCTGATTGGTAAAGTCATTGTGTCACTGCAGCGGCTGTTAGAAGCTCCAGTTCCCATAGAAACCTGAGGATAGACCAGCCAATGCACATGCGCAGTCATAAGCGCGTTATGACTGCGCATGTGCATTGGCTGGTCTAGCCTGAAAAGTACGCTTTTTTTAACACTATTTGAGCACAAGAAACAACATTTATGGGGCAGTTCATTTCAGATTTTGTTGCTGATTTGAAATATGTAATTATTTGTGAGTTCATAGGGCAGTTTTTGAGATTTCAGGATTCCCCCATTCATTTAGATAGGACTTGGTCTTGGATGAGCTGCCCGGAGGCGTTGCAAATATGGCCGCCATGTGAACAGACATTCCTTGAAAGGGACTTTGATAAGATACAGCCTTGAGCTAAGAACAGTATATGATTGTAGTGTACCAAGTACTGTGTTGAAATCTTACTCTATCTCCAGGTTTCAGAACTGGTTCATTTTTGGTGCCAAGTTTGTTTAACAGCGTGTATGCCAACTTCAGACTGCGACTCCACAGTTTACCTACAGAGATCAAAGGGTGACAGAAGCTTATTAAAGACACAATATATTAAAAGAAATAGTCAGACAAATAATACATATAATAGCATATGGGTTTTGAATGACATGAAGGTGAGTAAATAATGACCGAATTTTCATTTTTTTGGGTAAAACTCTTCCATCAAACATGCAAGTCTACTTGTGCCATCCAAAACAACACTTACCATAGGTAAGAGTGTAGAGGGTTTTCCGGTGAGGTCCAAGGGCAGTGAGGGCGGGACTGGTGTGTGCTCCCCAACGTGACCAGTGCAGCCTGCAGCCGAGCTGGAGGCCAGTTATGACCACCCCTAGTGGCTCTCCTTTAATGGAATCATCTGTCGCCCTTCGGCTGGGGTGTTTTGGGATTGGCTGGGAACTGAAGAGAGAAGACCAAAGAATATAAAGAATTCTATCTATTATATATATATATTTAAAATATCCAAATAAATGTAGTATGGAACCAGAAATCGTTAATACTCCAAATCTCTTCAGAGTCATCCAGGAAGAACTCGCTGAGTGGAGGCCGCTTGGGTCTCTTTAACGTGTTGAGCAGCTGCTGTATTTTGGTGGAGACATGACTGTGTGCTGGAACACCTGTTGACAGAAATATTCTCATTCACCTGTTCATATTACAGGAATGTGAGCTGTTCAAAGGACACCATATGGAACAGACAGAGTCAAAGCAAATACAGATGATTCAATCAGGAGGTTTGTCACAACACAGAAATCATCAGCAACACACAGAATCATACAGGATCAAGTTGGGAGGACAAAACCACTGGGTGTCACTGCACTGCACTAAACACCCCTCCACCCCTACCTTTTCCTACAGTCAGATGGCATCATGACCAAGGAGGAAGCAAAACATTAAAATGTTAGCAGAAACACATGACAACCACTTCAGTTTACAATCTCTCTGAACTAGGCATCACTTTTGAAACTTAACAGAAAGTAAAAAAGCCATTCAAATCAATGAATTTACATTATTTTACAGTCACTCGTGTTTACTAGATATGAATTTCAAAAATTATAAGGTGCGGTGCCTTAAATAGAACCGCATTACTAACAGAGCCAATGTTCACTGACAAGCTGTGCAAAATATGCGTAAAATATGATCGTGGTTTTGCGCTGCTTGTCAGTGAACAACGGCTCTGTAAATGCTGCTCCATGTGAAAGTACGCACGTGATGGAGATTTACCGCTGATTACAGAACTGGCTTTACTGGCCAGATGCACATTAAATATCGCATGCGATTTATCGTGCAGCCCTATTCTCTTGCAAACATCATATTTTAGTGCTGAGCATAACTGGAAAGGATTCAAATATAAAAAAAACAATTATTATTATAATATAAAAAAATTCTAATCTAAATTTAATTTCTAAAACCCACATAAAATTAAGATGTAAACTACAATCATATTTTTTATTCATTAGTTATATATTTTCTATTAATTAATTTGATCTTATAATACCTTGAAATTTCTAAACACATATAATTTATTTAATATATCAGTATACAAGTTTCTAAAAATTGCTATCTAGCTATCTATACCAAATGGTAATATTAAATACTAATATGGGTTGCAGTAGAAAAAAACCTGCACCAAAAAACACAGACTAATAGGAGGACATTATAGCAATGCCTTATGGATGAACAATATCATTTCATTTTTTTTCCCAAAAAAAAACGTAATATTTTAATAGTATATTTTGCTTTGTTTCAAATATTACAACGTTGGGATTCAACTCAGAACTAGATATGTGATGTTGCCCATACCGCCGGCAGTGTCCATCATGCTGGAGCGACTCTGGCCGCGGTTCATGCCCCTCACTGTGATGTTGGGTGGCAGGTCCACTCTGGAGTTCCTGTCCTGAGGCACTGTGGACGTGACGTCAGGCGGAACGCTGCTGCTCTCTGCAGTGAAGACACATGACAGCACAGTGATTCATCCGGTGAACTCGTTCACATGCTCAATGTAAAACACAACTGAACAAACAGGTTTGAATAGACAGTGTAAATGCTGACTGATTTGGAAATTATGATTTGCTACTGCTTTGTTTTGCCTTCACCAGGTCATTAGGAGTCAAATAGTGCCAACGTAAGTGTAAGACAACTATAAAACTGAAGCTCTTTTGTGTGTGTATTAGTGGCCGTTTATGATTCAGCACCTGAACGTGCGTGTATGTGTGACTCATTATCCTGCAGTACCTAAGCAGGTGTGTGCCAGCACATCAGCGAGCACGCTGGTCTGCCCCTGGCTGTGGTTGTGAGTTTTGCCGTCGCCATGAGAGAGGGTGGAGGAGGCAGAAGAGGAGGTGGAGGAGCTCTGGACAGAGCGGTTGATCCAGTACTCGGGACTCTGGAGATTCTGAGCCAGCATTGCACTGATTGCGGCCTGACGCCTCCGCAGGGAGCCCTCGTCCTCTGACGCTGACGACGTATCTGTGTTAAAACATACATACAAAAACGATTTAATCACAGAAACAAAACATAAATGCAGATAAAAGACAACAAAAGGCAGACACATACATCATGAATATTACATAATGACTTAGAAGAGTTTTAACAGAGATATATAAATTGTTAATTCATTAATTAATCACATGTATCAAATTTGCTATATATAGGAGGCCCTTTTCTCATATGAAGGCTAGGGTGTGCCCTAAAGGTTCGTCGGGTGTGCCTGCATTTTCTGAGACCCTGCTGGTCAGTGATATCTGGACAGAAGGAGCAGCAGAAGGTTTGTGGGCGAAGCAGGACCCACCGGGAGGAGTGCAGTTTTCCGCAGGAGACTGGACGAAGGCTGAACGACGCTTAGTGGGCATGGGAAGGGCCATCTTCTCCTCTTTATGCCTGGCCAGAGCTGCCTGCACAGCCTCTGTGTGGATATCTAGCAGAAGGATGCAAAGAACGATGAGAGGAGAAAACGAAGAGTACAGAAAGTCAAACGGAGAGAAAAACAGTTACACACTGGCACATAACAGGAGGCAGATGAGACATCCAGCAATGTAACCAAACAGTGACTGTAGTTATTAAACTGACTCATGTAGAGACAAAGAAATGTCTCTTTGTGGTGACAAACACATTAGAGAGCCGTCTCTTCACACTGAGCATTCAGTAACACAATATACATTTATTTGGGCCGGATTTAAGAAATGGCTTGAGGTTTGGCTGGTTAGTACCTTCTGGTTGATGCTGTAACTACACAATAAGGGGACAAAAAGCATGTTTCTCCACTGTTAACTTTTCAGAAATCCTCCATTTTTACCACCACTATATACATAAATATTACAGATGTTTTGCCTTGTGTGAAATGGGCTATTTTTCCTTCAGATATTACACACCTACTTGGGTCAGCCTCAAAAAAGTAAGGGTAGAAACGTACACTGCTGTTCAAAAGTTTGTCAGCAAGACTCCAAACTTTTTTTTTTTTTTAAAGAAATGAAAACTTTTATTCAGCAAAGATGTGTTAAATTGATCAAAAGTCACAGTAAAGACATTTACAAAATGTTACAAAATATTTCTATTTCAAAAAAATGCTGTTCTTTTGAACATCGTTGTTCTGAAAAACAGGTTCCTCAAAAACATACAGGCAGCACAACTGTTTATATAGATAGATAGATAGATAGATGTTTCTTGAGCAGCAAATCAGCTATTAGAATGATTTCTGAAGGATCATGTGACACTTAAGACTGGATTAATGACGATGTATCAAACAAATATATTGTATTTTAAAATATATTAAAATAGAAAAATATATTTTACATCATAATAATATTTCACAATACTGTATTTTTACCTTAAAGGGGTCTATGAAGTGCTAAAAAAGAACATCATTTTGGTATTTGGAGCATGAAATGTGTTTATGCGGTTTAAGGTTTTTTAAAAAAACACATTATTTTCCACATTTTTGTACATTATTGTTTCTCCTCTATGGACCGCCTTTCTGAAAGGCGTCGATTTTTACAAAGCTCATCGTTCTGAAAAGAGAGGTGTGCTGTGATTGGCCAGCTATAAAGTGTGTTGTGATTGGCCGAATACCTAAAGCATGAGACGGAAATGTTATGCCCCTCACATACTGTTGATGCCGTGCACGGAGCGACGAGACAAAACAATAAAACCATTACAAACGATGGCATTGTTGCATCCAGTGGGGAATAATTACTGATTATAATGACTTATACAGTCTTTTACACATTGTGTGCATTAGAAGTGTAAACATAAAACCATGTCTGCATTTGTGATCGGAGAACGGACCAAAACAAACCAAGCCACTTACAGCCTCAAAAACTGGCGTGATTCTGAATTCTCGAAAATCCTTTATATGAAAACGTACTTACAGACTGCGAGTCGGAACAGCCGGCATTGTAGTTTACTCTCCCAGGTCCAGGAAACAGTCCTCCGTAAAATGTGTTGCACACACACAAATATTTGGGTTGAACTGTTCTGGAACAGTGTTGTAAATACAACTTAACCACTGATTTCTAGTTGTGTCCTCTTTTGGAAGAGGACAAAAAAGTATTTTCGCTTTCACAACGAAACACAGCATCTCCGCGACATGGCGGCGGAGGCAGCAACAATACTACAGCGAGAATCAAAGATCTTATCCATTCACGAACAGCTTGTAACACTCCAAGAGAAAGGAAAAAATGAAATCGCATCATATGAACACCTTTAAATAAATGCAGCTATAGTGAGACTTCTTTCAAAAACATTTAAAAAATCTTACCAACCCCAAATATTTGAACAGAAGTGTACTGGCGAACTGATTTTCCTTACCTGACCGGTAGCGATCATCCCGTGTTCCTCCGCTGCGGTGAGCTCGGTGTTGCCGTGAGGCGGCAACGGGGACGGCATTAGGGTTAGAGGTAGGGTCTGAAGAAAGGCCCGGGGTCAACTTAATGCTCACATCCACATCTATAAAGATCACAGCTCATAAAATAAACTCGTGTACACAGACAAAATCAACACCATAAGGTACATTTTCAGAAAGTGCAAAGTTTCTGGTCTGTCTCCACATGCATAGGGACAGATATTACAGGAATACATAATTCACCCGAAAATGAAAAATGCATTATTGAAGTCTAAAAAAAAGTGCATTATAGAAGTCTAACCCCTTACAATATTTTGAGCAACTTAAATCAATATTAATTGGGTTGCAAAAAGGTGGAAAATTTCTAGTAAATTTCTGAAACATTCCAGAAATTTTGGAAACTTAACAGGATTTTTGGAAAGTTTCCGGAAATTTTCCACCTCTTTGCAACCCTAATATTAATGGACTGTCTTCCCCTTAGTTCTTAAAAATGTTTTTTGTTCTTTTCAACGGAACAAAGAATTCAATACAGGTTTGTAAATACAAAAGGGTGAGTAAATAAAGCTTTAAAATTTTTTTAAAACATTTATTTTATATTTATACAGAATGAGGAAGGGCCAGCATCAGAGTAGTAACGCAGACAGGGCAGAAGTGGACGGCAGGGGTTGAACTTTAACCTAGAAGCACTGAAATGGCACCTTTGAAGATACACTAGTAAATTTGATATCGGGGTTTCAAATGAAAACATATCTACACAACAAATATGGCTACATATGACGAATTAGATATTTGTAGGTCAAAACTATTGTGTAAGCAACGTGTCCTTGCAATCTAGTATATAAGGGTTTTTGTAACTATAGAACAAGCACGTCACTGATGAGGTTACTGAACTGTCAAAACCCACCAATAGTGATCTCACCAGTTTCATTTCCTCTTTCATGCCTGCCAGTGGGCTGCTGCTTACAGGAAGCCTATATGTATGTGTGTGTGTTTGTGTGTGGACATTAACCGGCCAGAAAGACCCTGAGAAGTGTGATGGCTGATTGCACGATCGGAAAAGAATCAAATTACTCAAAGTTTCCCGATAAAAAAGGCTGCTTTGGCCACAAGACTATTTCAAGTGTTTATTTTTATTTTTAAAGTGCAGTCTCTTAATGAAGAGATTGATGCCTACAGCAGGTGAAGTTCTACAGACCACCATTAGGAAGCAGCATGGAGCCACAAATTTTCAAACAATACAGAGAAAATAAAACAATCTCAGATACATATTTTATGGAACTAAAATATTTTGTGTGACAGATGTCATACTTCTACATCATATTTAATTGACTTAATCAGTGTGACAATGGCATTGTGTGGCATGCAAAAGAAGAAACTGAGAGAAGGATGGAAATAAGCAGACAGGAAGTCTGCATGGTGACTCTTACTTTGGGTCTGTGGTACGAACGGTGCAAGAAGTTTAGCTTGTTTCTTTTCATAGCCCTTCTGTGTGATGTCACCTGTAAGAACAATACACAAAAAGACACAAATATATAAATATTTAGTTTGAGATGTGATGAGGCCACATGTCTACAATCATAAGCTGAGCTTTTCTGGCTTTGTGAAGACTGGTAAACAGACAATACACACAATAACAAGTTTCTTGGTGGGTATTTCATAATTAGAGGTTATTGCTGAAGCAAAGCATCCTTACTTTAGCTTATACTAGGCCTAGGCAATTTTTCAGATTTTATCGATTAATTCGAATTTAATGTTTTCCCACGATTTTATTTTTTAGAAATCAAGGAATCACAATTTGAATAGAAATATTACCAAACGTTAGAATTAGACACTTTGACAATATGACAATGTTAACAGTAAAAAGAGAACAGATTGAAAGATGTACCGCTCTGGTGAAGGCCGTCCGTATAATATCACTAGGTGCCATTCACACAGAATGCACTTTTGTGTTGACAAAGATGCGACATGGGCAGTGGAATAGGAAAAAAATGCAGGAAGAAAGATGGGAGTTGAGTTGAAGTTCTTTTAACTTGAGCACCGCATTTTTAGAATGCCGTTTCAAGCATGAGATGCTGCAATAGACGCGAGCGCAACAGTCAAACATACCATAGAAAAACAATGGAAAAGCAGCGCAATCGAATGAAAACCTGTAAAGAACTATTACTGTATGTCTGATATTTCATGTTTTTATCATGGTGACAGGCTGAAAGCTGCTTTTCATTGTTTTTACAGAACATTTATAGTTAATAATAGTCTACTGGTGTTATACCTTCAATCATTTTGAATTTGAATTACCTTTTGATATTTTTTTAAAGCATTTTCCTTGTATTATTTCTAAACAAGTTTTTTTAGACGATGATATTTGTAGTTTCATGCCACCTTTTTTGCAAAGATATTAACATTACACGTGATTTGTTAAACATTACGTCCATTTGATGGCTTGGGCGAATATGCTTGACCACCCTCCACCTTTAGTGCTCCCTCTATTCAATAGGTCCTTCAGTTGGACATACGCCACCACACTGAAATCAAGTATGGCAGCACTGCTGTTCACACGACTTTAAGGTCGTCACAGCAACCAGTCAAAATAAAAGTTAGGTTTAATGTTGGAGAAACTGTGACAGAAATATATTACTAAATGTAATGATACTACTAATAACACCGCTATGCACATTTTGCATGTCTCTCTTAGTTAACACACCTGATTCAGATAACCAGCTAGTTAGAAGAGAGCTCCATGCATGAACTGCGTTCCGATCGACATGGTCCCTACACAATGCTCATTGCCAAGTTTACTTCACTTCGGAACATTCATACATGAATCTGTGCTACGCCACGTGCCTGCAGCGTCTTCACACAAACGAAACTTACTAGAGAAGTTTGAAGTGGGACATAATATACCTCTGTAGATAAATACAATTTAAATTCACGTCTTGCGCACTTTAATGCCCTCTGAATGGAACATATACGCTCCCTTCAAACTGGAATCATGGTCGAATATCTTGTGATGTCCACTTCGCAGGACACTTACGGTTGAATAGAACAAACATCTGTGATAGGAGAAACATACATAATACGCAGAGCGGTGGTACATGAGGACTGGAATTGAGAACCACTGACTTAATGTAATGATAGTACTACTATTACTAATCATTATTAAGGAATACAATCACAAAAAAAAAAATTTTTTTTTATAAAAACTAATTAATTAGAGATGCTTTTGATTCTTAAAAATGACCATTAAAATGGAATTCAGAAAAATAATGGAAAACACAGAATTTGGTAAAATGTTTAAGGTGCTTTTGAGTTATTTTGAAGCTTGGCAGCCCAGATCCCCATTCACTTTCATTGTAGAGTAAACAGTGGCCAGTACATTTTCAACATTTCTCCTTGTGTGTCCCACAGAAAGAGGAAAGTCATAAGGTTTGAAACGACAAGAGTAAGTAAATAATGACAATGTTCATTTGTGGACTAACGGTTCTGTAAAATTAAGGAAAAACAAACCGAACAAGCAAAAAAACAGAAGGACGGCCATTTAAGTCACGATCACATGGATCCACCATCATCCTGTTCATTTTCTTGTTTCTCTTAATGTAGTTTTTGGCTTACTACCATCAGAGTGGTTAAAGTCCACTCTGAGAGCTCCTCAAACTCACACAAAGCCCTAGTGGTTGACCGATATTGTTTTTTTGACAGCCGATGCCGATATCTTGGAAAGCACCATGGCCGATATAAAGCCGATATAATTTTATTGCTTTTAATTAATATTTAAGAAATTTGAAATCATCTGGATTAAAAAATAAATGTGTAAAATAAAAATACTTATACTTTAGATGACAAAGTAATTTTCACAAATAAATAAATATTTAAAAATCTAATTAACAGGGACTTAACACTATATTAAAAAAAAAAAACCAACAGGGCACACATTATTTTGGGAAGTTTGTGTGCATTGGGAATCTTTTTTTTTTTTAATAAAGCCAAGGTAACACTCATTTTTTACATACAGCACACAGTGAAAATGATATTAATATGGCAGTGGGCAAATGCATAAAACGCAGCATAATTTGAAATCACGAGTTTAAAGTTCGTTGATCGCGAGTCTCAGTGAAGCTGAACTCTCCTCCTGTCCGTATTCAATTTGCACGGATCGAACGCCACGCAGAGAACACGCAATCATGCAGGATACAAACGCACACTTCATAAGATCTCACAAATGGATCCGACTAAGTTAGCAAGGTTTTTGAAATTAGATGTTCATTAGTCATTCAAAGATTTGTTTAAATTATATATATGCGTATTTGCTGAATGGTGACGGCAAACGAGAAAGTATCCATTACTAACAATATAAAAGCAATCGTTATAATACTTTTTTGTATACATTTTAATTCCTTTGTTTAACAGTTCTATCTGATTATTACACAGACTTCTGTCAGACAGAACGACTTCTGTCGTGGACAGAACTGTTACTATACAAGCAACAGAGGGAGAATTTGGACACTGTGGTCATGCGCTGCCGTCTCAGCCGGCAAATAAAGTCTGGTGCGCCGCCAAAATAAAAGTCCTACCACGAATGCATCAGCCAAACAGAAAAACTTATCGACCAATGCCGATATTTGAAAAATGACAAATATCGGCCGATATATCGGCCTTGGCGATATATCGGCCGACCACTACAAAGCACCCCTCTCTCACCCGTATTCACACACACACGTGTCTCCATTAAGCTGTGGCAGACAAGTAGCTCCTAAACTCCACTGACACACAGCTGGATGAGATTCACACCTCGTGGCCTGTGGCGAGTTTGAGGCAACACACGTTATGCAGCCAAATGCGGGCTAAACAAAACCAGGAGTGACAGATCTGCTGATGACTGTCGTTTTTCCAGAGGATACAACAAGGCTCCTGGTACTTTTCTAAACCAGATCTGGACCGTCTAGGTCCGTCATCTTTGAAGCTGTCAGCTTCAGGTGATAAGATTACACACAATGGTGTTTATGCTGAAAAATCACCATGCAACATGTCAGAATGAACTTCACAGACAAAGGAAGTGAAAAGGAGGCAGGTCAGAGGGACCAATTCAGCTATGAGATGGGAGGGGAATAAAGCAAGCAGAAGAGAGAGAAAACAGGGAGGCACAAAGACAGAAAAAGAGAGAGAAAAAGAGAGATGGCTTTTTCTGTGGTTGCATGAGAAGGGACGGGCCATACTGAGCGCAGTCTTCATGCTTGGTTACTCTCTCTGCTTAAGAATGTGGCCTAGAAACACAACAGCCCTTTCCTGCCCCCTCTGCTCAGCGTGCGACAGCTAACACACAAACACACACACACAATATTCCTTATTTAAAACCTACTACAGCAGAACAAAATGTATCAACACAAGTATAGATTCAGATGTTATAATTTCTGAAGATGTGTTTGCTGCTCATTCACACAAAATGCTAGGGTTACCCCCAAATCCATGATATTCTGGCTTGAGTCCTTCCTTCAATTTAAAGGGATAGTTCACCCAAAATGAAATTCTGTCATCATTTACTCACCCTCACATTACCCTAAACCTATATCCCCCCCCCCCCCCATTTTTTCAGTGGAACATAAAAGAAGATTTTGTCCATACAATGAATGCAAATGTCGTCTAATACAACTTTTTAAAAATATTTTTTGTTCCACAAAGAGATTGAAAGGGTTTGGAACAACATGATGGTGAATGTTCAAAACGCATACAGTGCAGGATGCCAAAAGTTTAATACTGTACTTATGCTTAGGAGTTTGATTAAATCCCTAACCCTAAGTATCAGCGACAGTAATAGAGATGCTTATCTTAGCAAACCACACTAATAAAGAGCTCAGCTAAAAACACTACACACGTGTGAGAGAGCGTAAAGCTGCTTTTTGCATGCGGGCAGCGTGCTGGGCATATGGAGGGATGGCTGACTGGAGTCTCATTGTGTGTGTGGGTGATGTGGGAGACTGATGTAATGCTGGGAGAGCAGCTGGGTCACGCTCACACACAGAGCAGGGTCTGTGTTCGCACAACAACAGGTCCGCGCAAACTGGCAGTGCCACTCCAGCACTGAGGGAGCTTTGTGCCCACTCGCTCTCCTCTAAAGATCTATTCTTTCCCTCCCCTCCTAAATTCATTTCATCTGTTCATCTACACATACCTGTCTATTTAAGCACTGACAAATCATGCCTGACTAATTGGCTGACAAACTCAAGAAAGAAGAAACTTTGGTCTATTGTGACGGCTGTGATGTCTCATACAAGTGAGTGTGGAAGGGTGAGCGCACAGGATATGAACATTACCCCACCCAGTGTGGCCTGCCAAAAGTGGTCCCAGTGTATTCATGGGGAGGAATGTGCTGATTGGATGATGACTAGGGCCAACTGGCTAGCAGAAAGGCAATGGTGGCCAAATGGGATTGCTAGCCAGTTCCCTTCATGACTCAAAACACAGACTTCACACTGAACGGACACACAAGCACACCATGAGGGGCTCCGATGTGTGTGTTTCTACAAATACCTGTTTAACGTCCACGCTGTTATCTGTGTCAGTACTTGGATTCACCCTACAAGCCTGTCAAGATCTGTGTGTGAGTGTGTTTACCATACACGCGGCTCAGGCAGAGCCATGTAGCAGAGGAAATGATAAGCTTGTGGGGCTTCCTGCTCCATTGGGCCCCAGGGTGACTGGAAAAACCCATGAGCACAAGGGAGGAAGTGCAATGAGAACACACACACACACACACACAAGAAAGAAAGTGAGGGCAAAAACAAAGAACCCGACTAAGAGGGTGTTGAATACCCACCACAGGAGTGCTGTTTTTTTTCTGCGGGTTGCTAGGCTTCAGGCTTCTGCGGTCTCTAAAATGAGGCAAAGGCCCAGAGGAAGACAGGAATATAAATAACTTGCCTGATGATTTTTCATAATCTAGCCCATGCTAAACATAATTCTCATCAGCTTATGGCTCTCGTTCCACAACGGTTATCAGTTGCTGAGGTGACATCCTCATTTAACTCATACAACACCTAATAAACAAAGCTGGGTGAGGGTTAGTAAGTCCTAACTACAATGATTATTACAGTACATTTGAAAAGAAAATACCATTTTAGTCTTTCTACTTCAAAATGTCACATTTAATACAATGCGTTACTTTTGTCTTACAAACCATTTGTTTGCAATTATTTGTGAATTAACAATTTCTGAGTGAAATTAGTTTTAATGTAAATCCTACATCAAATTTTTTTCATTGTAGTGATATGTGACTGACTAGTCATTGGAAATGTTTTTCATTAAAATTGTAATTTTACTTAAAATATTGAACTGCAAAAAGGCCTTCACAATGACGGTGCTTTGCAGTGAAAAAGTAACTAAGTTGTTCATTTTCAAAGAGATTTGACTATTTGAGATGATAAACAACATTATCTATTGGGAACTGAACAAAGTTGAGCAGTTCTTCATGTCCATCAAGACTACCAATGGGACAATTTGAAAAAGAATGATTCAATTTAAATTTGACTCGCAATGAAATTTAATTTTAGATTAATGATTAAATTATTTATTTTATTTAACAAAACGGCATTAAAATAGAAATTGTGATCATCTTTTATTGTGACATATTTTTAAGTGAAACATGATCTGTCTCTAGTAATTTAATTGCTGTCAGTGTGAACACCCTTAAAGGAAGAACTTGAGTAGGAAAACATGTTGGAACCATAAACATACTTGAGGCAATCTACATAATATAATTGAAAACATCATGACAGACAGCAAGTTTTATGTTTTTTACAACAAAAAAAGCTGCACAGGGATGTTTGGCAACACTTCTCAGTGGTGACTCAACAAACCTGTGAACTGATTCTTTTGGAACTGTTTCATTGAAGCAAACAGGTCTTCCCAATAAAAGAAACCCTGAACGACTGTTCCCTACACTGAAAACACTTATCAAGGCTCTGGTATGCAGTTCAACTGATTTAAGAGGACCCTTTATAAACACCCTCACAAAAGCTACTTAACAGCCGCTCAGTGTTACTCATAAAAACACAGTGCCAAAAGAAGAAGAAGAAAAAGTGACCTGAAGGCAGGAATGCACTGCTGCATATTTGACTATGACCACAATTTTGGGCCAAATTTAGTGCTGTTTTAAGGCATGTCACAGGGTGCAGGGGTCATGTCCAAAAGAATTCTCGCTTTATTAAGACAAGTGATGAGCTGCTGCAGATTGAATCAGAATCAGAATGAGCTTTATTGCCAAGTATGTTTGCCCATACCATTTTTTTAGGAATTCCTTGTTTTGGGATAGATATTTGCTGCCATGTACACAGAAATAAAATACAACCACAAACATAATAAGCCATACTTAAAGAGACAGAATAGTAATGATGATTATTTGTGTTGGAAATTTATTAACACACGATATTGCGTAACACACTCACGTGCAATATCATACTCAGCAAACTTTAAATCCATTTTACCTCTCCATACATTTATGGGCGGGGTTCAGGCATAGACCACTGCTTATACCTCAGTTCTAATTTACACAACTATCAAGTAGGGCGGAACGATAATTGAATTTTTTGCTACGATCCAACCCATAGAGTATTTATGAAACACTGAATTCATTTCGCCACAATTTCAACCGTTCTGCATTTTTTTGACGAGTACACGGTCCGTGACATTTTGAGATTTGTAGAGCCAATTTCCATGCATTGTTTTGTGATGTTCGACTGAAATTCAGATCGGGCACTGGACATCAAAGTACGGCGAGCGAGCGAAAGCATAAGGGCACCGTCAGACGCTTTCTCTTATTAGCTCAGCTTCCCTTAGACTTGATGTACACACACCACATCGGTTTCAAGCCAGCGCGGCTTCAAGTTGAGCGCGGGACCCATCAGCGAACAGCGATAAAAGAAAAGAAACTAAGTAAACAGCAAAGACCCTAAATTGTAGAATGGGAGGCTGGATTTCTGTGTGAAAGGGAATGATCTAAAAGCAATGAGATGTGACAGTCAGATTACCTTAGACTCCAGTAAGGTGCCCCCCTGTGTTGTCATTTAAAAGCTAATGCAGAACCAGGAGTGAGGAGATTACTATCATCTGCTATCGGCTTCACCATACATTCATGCTGTCTTATTAAGAGTGACGCTATTCCCAAGTTTTTGTGTCGTGCGCCGCGCTCAACATTAGATAACACCTCATGTGAGGCTTTGGTTCAAACGTCGAAGGCTCGCCAAATTATCTATTTTACCGTTCAGCTTTTCCCTGTGTGTCTATGTTATGTCATAATATAGTTTAATGCATGTATCTACTCTAGGTTTATATGGTCGTTAGCCCATCAGTGTACCCACCCCTCCATGATGTGCAGCATTTTATGATTTTATACATTTGGTTTCTTCACACGGCCTGTATTTTTTTGCCGCTCGCGTACGGTGTCAGACACGGTGTTTAATGTAGTTGGGGAGGAGGACAGACTGTGTGTCTATGGAACTTAGCGGACAGCAAAGCAACCAACCCAAAAAATAAATAAATAACAGAGATAGAATAATAATAATAACAGTTATTCTCTCCATGCTATTTTTCAATGTTTCAAGTGATGCAGGTGTTTTTCCCTGTAGGTTTTTTAAATTAAAAAAACGTTAATTTTTCATAATGTTTAGTGAAATAATTTGGTAGTCTGAGGGGGGCGCAACAAAAAAAGTGAGAAGCACTTGTCTAAAGTTAACAGACAGTGTTTAAAAAATGCAATCCACATGTTTACATATGTTTATTACAACGACTTTGAATTACCTCAAGTAGTGTGGTAAAGCAACAGATTTATTTTTATATCTCTGCAATCCACTTTAGTTTGTGTGATTTGTTACTGAATTTCATATTAATGTTTACACCAGGCTATTGTCGTGCTGTCTGTTGTCATATGCCCATTTACATTCTACAAGGTGAAGGTCAAAAAATCAGTCAATTTTTATACTGTGATGTAGGGGTTAAATAAAAAGGTCATCATTTACAAGTCATATGCATAACCTAATTCATCGTAAACAACTAGCGCCTCGAGGCCTACAACAAAAGCACAGTTTAAGTTTACTATACTACTAATAACGTTTTTGTGTTGGTCTCCCATACACTCTACATTTATTGATTTATTGCTTGTCTTTGTTGAATAATACAGAAAAAAAGAGCTTTAAAAAATAATTGCATAATAAATCGCAATAACTATATTGGTAAAAAAAAATCGCAATTACATTATTTTCCCAAATCGTTCAGCCCTACTATCAAGGTTTTTCGTTCTAGTGTGTGTACTTCGGTGCTCACTTGCACCTTTTTTTTTCGGTGTTCAGATGAGGGCTGCCTTTGTCCGATAGTATTCATGAGGTTGCCCCTTGTTCCAACATCTTTCAACAGCCCCTCATTAGCCTTGAACCTTTGCCTAGCTAATAACCACAAATTTTAGACTGGCAGATTTCTATCCTCAGGACCCTTCTTGAATGGCCCTTTTTTACAGTGTACACAAAGTTTGATTAACTATTGCCCCGCTAATTTGGTTCTATCAATTGCCAATATTTAAACGGCATATATGTCATGTGTGTTAAACCTATTAGTTTTTCCCACTAACATTTTAAACATTCCTACAATGTTTAAAACAGGAGTTCCTGCTCATTGTTCCAGTAAGTGGCGTAGATTGCTTCTAATTTCCTCTTTCATAACTAAATGTTTTATTAATCATGATACATATCTAATTTACCTGGAATTGAATAAAGGTTTACACTGTTAATATGTTTGCTAACTTCTCCTTCTTCTCCAGCTTTATGAATTATGTATTTAAAAGAGTGTGCCGAGTGTGACATCATATTACAACCATTGCAGACCATTAAATTTCAATTTATTTCAGTGTTATGTGGTGGCCATTTGCACACTACAATGGCGAGTTTTTAGGCAGGTCCAAGACAAGAGTGTCTGGTGCTGATATCATTTCCTGTCAACTCTTGCAACCATCTTTAACACTATGACCCAAACATCACCTTTTTCATCTGGTGCATGTCTCATTTAACAACACATATCTATATTTCCAACCACGTTGTTGAGCTATCGACGGTTTATCAACTTACAAGTAATTATACTGTGACGGTGCCCTTTGGCTTGGTGTCCCCCCCCCCTGCATGGGAATTCAATCAATCCTAATTTATGTTTTGTTGTCTTGCAGTTAAAAGAGAGGTTTGAATAATTATTAAGTCTTTAGTTCCCCCCCCTAGGTAGTATGTGTTCGCCATTACCAGGTAAATCTTTTTACTCTCACTTTATGGGCCACGGTTATGACCCCGTGCCCTGATCCACACTGCCTTTGTTGTGACTAACATGAGGGTGTGACAACCCATTACCAACACTATAGGTTTGTCTCGCATGTAGGTGGTACATTTCTTGTGTATTTTTCATTGTTCTTTCCTGGGCGTCACCAGTCCCTGGTCGGTATGCCTTTTCCGGGTGTTGTTTGTCGAGAAAAACTCCCGCTGGCGCGTTCTGGATATGATTCCGCACTGATGGACAAATTCCGTGGCTCTTCTGCCTGATCTAGAAAGTGACAAAAGACTTCTGCAAGCCATGTTCTTTACTCGTGATTATTTTTGTCCCGCCGCTCGCCGAGAGCGAGAGAAAGTCACAACAAGCCTGGTCTCCCCAACCATCCAACGGGTTAGCTTCTACCAGAAAGAATTTGTGGGCCCTCATACTTTACACCGCGTTTGTTTTTTGTGCTGTTCTCATTGATGGTATGCTCACTAACGTTTCCCACACCTTACAGTCAAACTAAGTCCTTATTTAACATTATATATTATGTTTGGCCTAAAGACAGTATTTTTTTTATGTTTTTGATGAACAATTTTTACCACATATATATATTGGAATGAATAATGATCGCCGCTGATCACAACACCGCTATACGGAGGGTCACCAGAATGTTATTGGCCTCCACCTGGCCTACCTTCTTATAAGAATTCTATTTTCCCCCCATTTGACACGCTTCGATAATTCTCTAAATGCAAGGAATAAATTACATCTAAAAGATAAAATAAAGAACTGCTCTTCTATAAAATTACATTGTTTGTTGTAGGGGTGGGCGATATACCAATAGACACAATTAACCAGTAGAAATTTGTCAACCCATAGAGATTTTGGACTATCGTCTCTATCGCAGTTAAATGCTCACATGACATTGCTGTGCTACGTGGTCACAAAAAAAAATTTATCGTTTGCACAAGTTTTTAAGCATTGCGGTTTAAAACAAGTGATTTTAAGCCGTTGAAATGCAATCAGCAGCGAAAAAGAACTAATTTCGCTATATGCGTGCACTGTCTGAGAGGCGTGTGAAGACGGTGCTCAGAGTATTGAGTTATTTTTGCCGCTTTATATGCCCGTTACGACGCTGCTAGGTATACATAAAAACTATTGAACAGATTCTTCGATAGCGCCATCCGTGGTCTGTATGGATATACCCACAACTTCTAAACTGATTAACCGGAGTGCCTCAAGCGGGTACTGAGAGTCATATTGAGGGTATAACTATTGTCAATATAATATTTTTGTGATCGCAATTATTTACTATCAGGCACGTGGCGCATGATAAGCGGAGAAATAGTCTTATCACCATGCGAGGTTTCTTTTGAAACATACTGACTACTGGCCTGTAGCATAGGGTTTGATGGTGAGGAAATTTTCCCACCGGGTAATCGATGTGTGATAACACCGGTAATACCGGTATCACTGTGGGGACAGGGGCGTTCCCTCTTTTCCTCGGCTTTTAAATAGCTTGTACAGCGCTATGTTGTGCGCATTTCCCTTACACTTTTGAAATGCGGGCCCTGCAGCGTTAAGCAATTTGTTCATTTAGTGGTTTGAATTTCACTTTTTCCTCGTTCTCCGTCGCTTCGTAATAGATTGACAGCGCTGTGTGCATTTACTTCCCCTTTGAATTCAGCAGGCCGTCTGGTCACTGCCATTGGCAGCTGACAACAACAAACTTACAACGTCCACTCACTTTAGACTCATAGATAAACATAGGAGAAAACTTCGGTCACATTAACCACAACCCGCGACCCTTATAGGCAGGTTATGCCCTTCTAACATCACACCTACTTCTACAGTTTCCATAGGTCTCCCAACTGGCAATCGGCTGAGTACCCCTGCTTACATATACAAATTACTAGCACGTAGAAAGTTTCTTCTACACGAACACTATCCGAGTAAAGAAATGCTTGGCGGCCTACGGCATATGACTTGATTGTCCAAAGACAAATGCCTAACAGACGCCAAAGTGCTAATAACAACACAACAGAGTTTTTTTTTTTTTTAAAACACCCTCCCCACACCATCTACCAGCATCCGCATAATGCGTTGGACTACAATTATATGACGAAAAGTAATCGTTAAAAATAACAACTTCACAAATGACCACTAGAACCGATACGATTAACAACACGCGGAACAAACACAGTCAAACCGGCCTTTTCCCCAAGATCCAATATTGTGCCCCACAAAAAAGGCCACTGTTTGTGTTCTCGTTCGCAACTAAATCATCTCGAGAGCGTACATTATCCCTCTGCGCCCGAGTCATCAGTCTCACTCTCTCGAGACACACCCCCCTCCGCACAGATAGACCACTCAACTCTCCTCACTGGAGAAATGAATTCTGATCTGTGATGCGACTGTCGTTCGTGCCGCTGCATTGAGCAGCCGCGTTCAGTTTCTAATTGTAGTGTCTGTTCTTTTACGGAACTAAAATAATTTTATTACTATAAAAATTCAAAACAACGGTGGGGGTCGGTGCTGCGGTGGGCAAGTGACGTAACCGGTGTTGTGGCTTAACACCGGTATTACCGTCAGCACCTTCTATCGCGGCAAGCCTACTGTACACTATTCACTCAGCCTGGTTTGGAAACCACTGTGCTATATAATTATAATAATTTTCTCTAAAAGATAAAATAAAGAACTGCTCTTCTATTATATGACATAATTTGTTGTGAACCTTGTAACAATTTCATTTACTGAATTTTTTTACTCAATTACAAAATATTTCATATTTTATTCTAAATTAAAACATCACACAACTTTATGTACTATATTACTAAGTATACAGCACATTATCATAGTATTAATATATAAATAAATAATGTAAAAATTACCTAATAATACAGATAATATAAATAGTAATGACTCTAGTCTGTATTGAATTATAACAATAATAATACTTATTAATTATATTATTATTTATATATACAGTGGGGAAAAAAGGTATTTAGTCAGCCAACAATTGTGCAAGTTCTCCCACTTAAAAAAACGAGAGAGGCCTGTAATTTTCATCATAGGTATGACTCAACTATGAGAAACAAAATGAGAAAAAAATCCAGAAAATCACATTGTAGCGAGTTTAAAGAATTTATTTTGCAAATTATGGTGGAAAATAAGTATTTGGTCAATAACAAAATTTCATCTAAATACTTTGTTATAACCTTTGTTGGCAATGACAGAGGTCAACGTTTTCTGTAAGTCTTCACAAGGTTTTCAAACACTGTTGCTGGTATTTTGGCCCATTCCTCCATGCAGATCTCCTCTAGAAGCAGTAATGTTTTGGGGCTGTCGCTGGGCAACACGGATTTTGAACTCCCTCCAAAGATTTTCTATGGGGTTAAGATCTGGAGACTGGCTTGGCCACTCCAGGACCTTGAAATGTTTCTTACGAAGCCACTCCTTCGTTGCCGGGCGGTGTGTTTGGGATCATTGTCATGTTGAAAGACCCAGCCATGTTTCATCTTCTATGCCCTTGCTGATGGAAGGAGGTTTCACTCAAAATCTCACGATACATGGCCCCATTCATTCTTTCGCTTACACGGATCAGTCATCCTGGTCCTTTTGCAGAAAAACAGCCCCAAAGCATGATGTTTCCACCCCCATGCTTCACAGTAGGTATGGTGTTCTTTGGATGCAACTCAGTATTCTTTCTCCTCCAAACACGACAAGATAAGTTTTTACCAAAAAGTTCTATTTTGTTTCATCTGACCATATGACATTCTCCCAATCCTCTTCTGGATCATCCAAATGAAGCAAACTTCAGACGGGCCTGGACACGTACTGGCTTAAGCAAGGGGACACGTCTGGCACTGCAGAATTTGAGTCCCTGACGGCGCAGTGTGTTACTGATGGTAGCATTTGTTACTTTAGTCCCAGCTCTCTGCAGGCCATTCACTAGGTCCCCCCGTGTGGTTATGGGATTTTTGCTCACAGTTCTTGTGATCATTTTGACCCCACGGGGTGCGATCTTGCGTGGAGCCCCAGATCGAGAAAGATTATCAGTGGTCTTGTATGTCTTCATTTTCTAATAATTGCTCCCACAGTTGATTTCTTCACACCAGCTGCTAACCTATTGCAGATTCAGTCTTCCCAGCCTTGTGCAGGTCTACAATTTTGTTTCTGGTGTCCTTTGACAGCTCTTTGGTCTTGGCCATGGTGGAGTTTGGAGTGTGACTGTTTGAGGTTGTGGACGGGTGTCTTTTATACTGATAACGAGTTCAAACAGATGCCATTAATACAGGTAATGAGCGGAGGACAGAGGAGCCTCTTAAAGAAGAAGTTACAGGTCTGTGAGAGCCAGAAATCTTGCTTGTTTGTAGGTGTCCAAATACTTATTTTACCGAGGAATTTGCCAATAAATTCTTTAAAAATCCTACAAAATGTGAGTTTCTGGATTTTTTTTTCTCATTTTGACTCTCATAGTTGAGGTATACCTATGAAAATTACAGCCCTCTCTCATCTTTTTAAGTGGGAGAACTTGCACAATTGGTGGCTGACTAAATACTTTTTTTCCCTACTGTATATACAGTGTTTCCCACAGGATTTTGTGAGACTGTGGTGGGTGGTCCTCGATCCCTCTACTGTTTTTGCAAAAAACGGGCAGTTGCTACTTGCTACTACTACAACAACTAAACATTTAATAAAAAAAGCCATTTGAAACTAGAACCAACCACTGCATTTTAATCACAATACAAACAAAGATACAAAGATAAAACCTGCATGAAACAAAAACAGACAGACTGAATGAGAACGCAAATTCACTCTGACAGCAGATGGCACTTATGGATCAGCAGTGATAAGAGGGGAAAAAATGCCATCAAAACTTTTGTGAAGTCAGTTCCCTTCAGAAATATATTCATATAAACCCCAACCCCAATATTTTTATTTTTCTTCCGAACAGTGAGCTTGCTGTACCTGTACAGTATTTTCTCTGTGCGTGTCTGTTAATTTTAGGCCATGCTTGCAAGAGATAAACCCTTGAGCTTTTATTTTTGCAGAAACTTCAGTTAAACCTTAATTTTGGCGGAAATGGTAACGGAAACTGGTGGCCGTTGTGTTCCCACACGCTCTAAACTCACAGTACATTCAATAACGAAGTTGACTGCAGTCACCGTGATCTGAGACGCTCTGAGACACGGAAAACACAGGATCACAAGCTGATCGCGTGCACAATGTGTGCGCTTCACTTTGAAACAAGCAGCGCAAACAGACTTGATAAGTCAATATTATGCTTTCGGTTTTAATTCGTTTGACGGATACTTGCCAAAGCAATGGCGTGAAACACAACGTTAAAGAACTTTTGTTATATGAGATGTATAAATATATCTTCAGTTTATTATGAAACTGTGGCGGGCCGCCAGTCTAGTTAATGAATGGGAAACACTGATATATTATCATAGTATACAGTATTAATATATATTATATAGTAGTAGTAGTAGTAGTATTACAAAATATGCAAAAAACTTAATAATTTGGTATAATACTAAATATTAGGCTACATAAAAATAGTAATATTAGTTATCGTTATTATTAATGAACTGTTTGGTTCTGCATAGGGCTGGGTGATATAGCTAAAAAATTTATAAATTATATAATGTTTCATATCGTTCGGTATCAATAATTATTGACATTTTTAATAACCTTTTTTAAAACAAAGAGCAATAGAAATTTTTTTTTTCATTTAACCACTGTTTTTTTTAATTAACCCAATTTATTGAGACGAACAACAAATAATTTTTTGTTTTAACAGTCAAACACAAAATAAAAATTAAACAAATATCTAATTTCTAATGTTTTATATGCATATTAAATAGGTTAAACTTTGGCGGTTTCCCGGGCCACAGGAGGGCACAATGAGAAAAGTAATGCAGCACATTAAATTGTCAACGCAAGGAAATAACTGTCTTTAAAAAAAAACGTGCATTACATCTAAATTAACTCATATAAATCAAATATAATTTCATAAATTGCATAAACAAAACAGCATCATGTATTTATGCATTGCTTAATACAAAGAGCCGAATCGCCCATCACACAGATTGCCTTTAAAAACATGAGATCCACCCCAAAGTGACAGTGAATACCACACAAAAACACCCTCCACAAATTTGTGACGTGTTTTCTAAAAGTTTAAACTGTTTTAACTTTGCATGGCTTTCAATACATCTCGTGTGACGCGAGTGCAGCAGTCATATTTGTCCGTCTAGATACCGTTTTATGCCCGGCCTGTTCTGTTTTTTTTTTTTTTTTGTTTTTCCACTAGAAAAGCAGAGGATAAAGTCAAATGGGCAGAGAGGCAGGCATTGCCTGTAATCTGTAGTTAATCGTACATACCAAGAATTCAGTACAGCAGAGCCATTACTCCTACACTTCAGGGCTACATCCCGATACCATCACTTTATGATTACAATCAGGGTCGCAAAGAAAAAGCTGATTGTCTGAACTGCAGCTTGTTGTTTCACGTAATTAGAGACCATTAACTCTAATGACAATTAGGCTATGTGACTATTAGGCTATCAGGCTGATTAAACTTCAGTAGAGGATGAGAGTGACGATCATTACTGTACTACAGTTAAAAGAAACAGATACAGGCTAAACGGAAGACACACATCCTTCAGCGGGTTGGTCTTCAGTCAAACAAGTGAGATCTGTCATAGTTAGAGCACCAAACAAATCAATAATCACACTGACATTTGAAATCTGCTGGTTTGTAAAGCACACTGTTTAAAGAGTTGTGTCACAAGCATTCAGCAGGCTGACACTCTCCATCACTGAAGTGCTCACAGATGTGTTCCTGCTTTCAATATTTACACACTGAGGCAGTTCAACGGCCATCAATGGCTCAATAAAAGCTCTGCAGTCCCAGTAACAATGAAACAACCCAACAAGCCTGCGTTAGTTCCAAGGGAATGCTAGCTATTTAAACAATGTGTGAATTTAGCCACTAATCCTCTAAATAAATGAAAAGTTGGGGGAGTATTTTCCACTGAATGTACTAAAAAAAATAATATGCGGTTGTGTGAATGGTATGATACACTCTCTGATAGAAAACTTTGAAATATGAACACGTCATACACGGAGGAACATCCACTGTAAATCAAATACAGGATACAAAACTGAGTCACGACACTACATGGGCGTTCACTCTGACTGCGATTTGCAGTGACAAAGCAACCGCGAGTCATTCGTTTTGAATTCATTCAATGTGCAGCAGCTACCAAAGGGAGGGCAGGCTAAGATTGTGTGGTATACCGGTCCAGAATTTAAACTGTAAGATACCAATATTTTGCTAATCTTGTTCCCTGAAAACGTGTTATCATCATTGAAAAACATTTGTTAAATGAAATATGTAACAACTATGGATGTAACGATACACCACAAGCCGGTTGAAAATCGATACAAATATGTATGACGATTCAAATCAGATATTAAACGAATCGCAATACAGTTAGGGGTAGGAGTTTATATGAATGTATCTCTGAGAGGAACTGACTTCAAATTTCAAAATTATACAATCTAATTTAGATCATGCAGCATGTAAGCAGAATCTTTGTTTGGATCATGATTAAAATCCAGTGGTTGCCTCAAACTGAATGGACAGACCACAGGCAAAGCCATTTACATGAAGAGATTTCTTTTACTTAATGTTTATTTATTTGATTTGAGGTTTGTTTTAAAAAAAGAAATGTTCAGCATTTTGTCCAAGCAATAATAAAAAGACACCTTTTCATTTATAATTTGTCTTAAATCACATTTTTGTAAAAAAAAAATCGTGAGAAAAAATATGCCGTGACTAGTGAATAATCAGTGTCGTGAAACCAATTCGATGGACGTGATTGGGTGTGTGTGTTAAATCCCTGAAACAAAGTGGACACTAATCCGACAGGACAACAATAACTGTCGTTCACTTTTCTCTACATCTGTCTATACAGTAAGAGAGAATAAAACCGCCTATTAGGACGCCCTGTGTCAGACGATATGGACACCAAAAAAAAGCGTATGCGCCGATACCTGTAAAACGTGGGGGGGTGGTGATATTCGATATGATAGGGCTTAAAGTGTGAAAAATCTATTTAAATTATATTTTCAAATATTTAAAAATTAAAATTATATAACCCATTTGTTTCACATTCTTTCTTGGAAAAGAAAGAATCATTTCAACTTCTGAAAGTGACCAGCAGTGTTTTAGCAGTACATAAAAAAAAAGTCACAAATGTCACAAATCAGAAAATGTAATTTAAACATCAGTGTGAACATACAAACAAAAAAAAATTAATGACACTAATTTTATATCATTGTGACTTTGCTTTTCATACACTTTAAGTACTTCTTCATATACCACAGCAAAAATTATAGTCTGAGAAAGTTCAAACATGAATAAAGGCAAATGGGCCCCCTAGGTCAGTTAAAAAAAGAATAGGAAAAAGGGAACGGAAAAATACAATACACGAATTACAAGCAATAGATAAAAAATAGTATTCAGGTACAGAAAGGTTAATAATTAAGTGTACATAACATGCACTGTGTTCACTGATGAATTAAATTTTGATTATCTGTTATGCTTGTTTTTGATTGTTTATTTAACTCAGTGCATATTCCAAGCAGCACGTATTTATAGGCTGCCTGTCCCTTTTAAAAGACCGCGGCCACAGATCCAGTGATAAGAATACCTCCGATTTTCTTTCTAAGCGGTTACCATTCATTTAAAACATAAACTGACTGCGTTCCGAGAATGATCGTCGAGACGGTGACTAGTGACATAAATTCGTTGTGTATTTGTGTCTGTTAAACTGAGGAGGAGGAGATGCGAAAGACGAATCAACTCGGTGTTTAGTTCGCGCAAATCTGAATGCTTCTCTGTGTGTGCGCGCGCTTTGCACGTATGCGGCAGAACGGAAGATACGCTGTGTGAGATGCGGCTTGTGCGCGCGATTTAAGGTGTGCGCTGCAGACCGCAAGACGAGACGGCCAAAGGGAGTGTTTTCTGCAAATTAGTGAAATTAAATCTTTTTAACGTCAAAACAATTCTCTGCATATGCGCATCAACATAAAACTGAACTTTTGCAACGTTTTGATTTAAGTAGCCTATAATTAAAATGATTCAGATATCGCACGCCCTTGCGATATGCATACCGTGATATTTCGATATTTTCGGTATATCGTGCAGCCCTAATATCTATCTATAACAACTTCTATTTACAACCACTTCTATTGCTTCTATCTCTCTATAATGACTTCACTTCTATCTATTATCACTTCCAGCTAGTCCATCTAACCATCACCACTTTTATAACATCTTCTATCTGTCATGGGTGCTATACATTGACTGCATTGCAGCACATTCAGTTTTGATAAGTGTGTGTGTCCGTGTTTCAGTCTATTGCAGACATGTCCCTATGGGGCTCCGGCCTCATTTAACCAGCTAAATCAGGACACTACACCTCTGTAAGCTTCCCCAGAGAGACTACTGAACAGGCCGTGCAAGGGTGTGGCTTTGGGAGACTTTAAGAACATGTGTGCGTGTGTACTTGTTCGTGCATGTATGGGATACAGTCTCTCTAATGCAGATGAACATGGACCCTGGGGGGCTGGCTCACTTGTAGGGCCGTGAGAGAAACGGACAAGCCTGAACTAGAGCTAAACTGCTGAGGGTCAGCATGATTCTCTCTTCCATAAATTCCCTTGGTCTCTATGACAAAAACATCGGCCCGTTCCCCAAACCACAGCATTCATTAGACCCCATACCAGATCCCTCCATGAAACCTCTATGGTGCTTTAACTTCTGCTAAACATACTCTGTCCCATCAGTCTCCAAAACACTTTCACAACAGTCATAATACATTACACTGACAAGAAAACGGAAACTACTAAACCACGCTACATTCATATGATCACCATGTGTGATGGATGATTAATACAGAAGCTGTAATGGAACTGTTAAGAGCTGATTGCTTTATTTCAAAACAATATAAGGAGTCTATAGAGGCAGTTTAGGCATCATAGGCGCAGCAGTAAGGTTGATCCAAAAATAGATAACTTAATTGTGCTGCCTCCCAAGAAACCTTGTTTTGGCCGAATTTTCAGGCAGCATCCCTTACAGAAGATACAATCCCAGAATGCACTGCGACAAGCTCAATAAAAAATACATGTAAAAAATTAATAAATAACTACTGAAAAGCATCAATTATAAATGAAATAAAATTATTAAAAAATAATAATAATAAAATGTGTCTTCCATGTGTATAATCTTCCTGATTAATTTCAATCCCCTATGCGCTTTGCATGATGAGTGCTATTTAACTATGTAGAGCATTTCAAATCAGTGACTTATGAAGTTGACCTTTAGGATGCTAGGCAGCTGCCTATATAGGCAGTGAGGCAGCACACTACAGTAGGTTGAAGCAGAAACAGAGCTGATGTGTCTGGGTTATCCAGTCTTGACTGGAGTCATGTAAAGTGTCAAGGTCAGATTCTAAGGGTTATAGTAAGGCTTCAGTAACCTCAGTGACCCTGTAAATCCTGTAGCAGAGGCAGTGTCATGGGAAAGCATGTGAATTCTGCCTAAGTTGCCTACAAGTACATCCACAAATCCAGACCACTCCTCTACCCTGCATGCAGCTAAACCTGATCTCATATACACTCACAAAAGTGATGAGTCTCAGCACAACACACACACACACACACACACAACACATACACACAGAAATGAGCGGTTAAATTTCAGGTTTTCAATAGATTATAAAGTTATGGTGACCATAATTCCTCTTTTTCCCATACAAGTCCTGGCCTGGATTTCTAAAATGGCTAAAATGTTCTTTGTTTTCCAATTAGGGTTGCAAAAAGGTGGAAAATTTCCAGTAAATTTCGGAAACATTCCAGAAATTTTGGAAACTTTCCAGGATTTTTTGAGGAATATTCCAGGGATTTTTGGAAAGTTTCCAGTAATTTATCAGAAATTTTCCACCCCTT
This sequence comes from Sinocyclocheilus anophthalmus, assembly GCA_018155175.1. Classification (NCBI taxonomy): domain Eukaryota; kingdom Metazoa; phylum Chordata; class Actinopteri; order Cypriniformes; family Cyprinidae; genus Sinocyclocheilus; species Sinocyclocheilus anophthalmus. Next base: position 319,333 of record JADLZN010006180.1, on the reverse strand, counting down.
TGCAATCATATTTTCAATGTCTCGACTCATATGAAAAGTAATTTGACCAATTGCACGCAGGCACTGTACATAGTTGACAAATTGTGGCGTGTGACTGGGATCTACAGAGAACGGTCAAAGCAATGCAAATACGTTTATGAGGACTGTAGAGAGCATGTCAGTAAGAAAAAGAAAGCCAAAACCTGGACATTTTCGTAATTTAGTAATCCCGGCCAAGACACGTCGGGGAAAAAGGGAATGTATGCTCACCCTATTATAAGTATGACATTAGGGCTGCACGATAAATTACATGCGATATTTAATGCACATCTTGCCAGTAAAGCCGGTTCTGTAATCAGCAGTAAATCTCCATCACGTGCATGCTTTCACATGGAGCAGCATTTACTACACAGAGCCATTGTTCCCAGACAAGCTGCGCAAAACATGCACAAAATATGATTGTGGTTTTGCGCAGCTTGTCAGTGAACAACGGCTCTGAGTAGTAAATGCTGCTCCATGTGAAAGCATGCACGTGATGGAGATTTACTGCTGATTACAGAACCGGCTTTACTGGCAAGATGCGCATTAAATATCACATGCAATTTATCGTGCAGCCCTATATGACATACATTTCATATTAACATTTATGCATGACAATTTAGGAAAAATAATGGAAGAAAGAAACTTTGCAATTTTAAAATAATGTAATTATAATAATAAGATTTATTTTCATTGTACTTAAATTCAAGAGAAACATGTCCAGGACAGGTCACATTGTATGAATATTTTGATGCTTAAAAAAAATCTACTTGAACAGACAGATAACTATATTTTAATGCACGTATGACACCCAGAGTGGATAAGAAAGTATGCTGGGTCAAGCACAAGTGTATCTGTGCATGTATGACATCTAAATCTTCTTCAAACGGAAAAGAGGAGGTTTCATGTCGCAACTATATGTCTGGATGGCTTTGTTTTTGAGATGTGTCTGGCGTGACAGACGGTGGAATCAACACCGCACCACTGACTCAAAGATTCTGTGTAACTGCACTGATATCTGACCACAGATTCAGAGACAAACCCATCCAGTGGGTCAGAACTATAGTTCTGAGGCCAGTTAAAGTCAACCAGTGCTGTGGATAAACCACCTCACACTCACACATACAAAACTAACAGCAGGAGCTGGCAATAGGCACATGTTCCTGATCTATGTTCAGAAGTATAAGTAAGTATCATAAATAAGTAAGTATTAGGGCTGTGCGATTTGGGGGAAAATATCTAATTTGCTTGTCAAATTTGATTTTAAGAACAAGTGGAAAATGTGCTGAATGTTTCATTTCATCCAAGTGAAATTAGCAAGCAGTTAGACTGAACTTACATTCGTTTTAAACGCGAAGCCAGGCGCGAGTCGACACAGGTTGCGCGCGTGCGTCAAGCCTCGTCCATACTGCCAGATGCGCTCGTGGAGACTTGCAGTGCGGAGCCGGGTGCGAGTATAAACTAGCATTACGAGACAGGCTGTGTGTGCGGCAAGCGTGAACGGCTCGTCCGTGACGTGGGATTCGTGCCGCGTGGGGCAGAGAGGAGCGAGTATGAGAAGCATTCACAGACACAGGCTGTGTGTGTGCTCTTCTGAATTGGGAATAGCCAACATGTATTATAAACTTATTTCAAATTAATCTGTTTGGGAGATAAAATGTGCAAGATAACGTATATGTATTAATAAAAACATCTAGGAATGTATCTTTTATTCTCCAGTACTGAAAACAGAACCGATAAGGGAGCTCTTGATATGCGCTGTGATGCAGCTCTTGGAAATTACTTTTTTTGTTCGTTGTCTGTCATTTCGAAGCTTAAGTTGCATACGTTTTTCTTTCATTTTAATTTTCCTAACTATCGAGCTGACCAAGTAGACGCAAATAATCCAACTCTGTCTCTCTCCCGCTTTCTGTTTTTTTTTTTAAATGGTGGGTGTTTACGCAGTTGGCTAGAGCAGTGCTGATTGGGGAGAACGGCGGTGCGCACATTCTATTGGTTAGTAAGACTGCAACTCAAGCTGGCAGTCATGCATATGCTCTGGAACAGAGTAATATCGCGTCCATATCGCAGGCTTTGCGATTAAGAAATCGCAACGTCTCAAATCGTGATTTCAATTTGATTTTGCTTAATCGCACAGCCCTAGTAAGTATTATAAATAAGTATCGCTTTTTTATTTCTCCTCTTTCCTACTAACAGTTACTTGTTTCACTTCTGTTTCAGTTTTTATAACCATTTCTTACTATGTGTCAGTAAGTTGTTGTTATTTTAGCATGTGTGTTTGGCTCAGTGTTATTTTTTTAGGATTACTGATAAACTAATGTAGTTTGATTTGTATTAGTTATCTATTTAAGTTTTAGTTACAGTTGTAGTAATGTTGTAATTTTATTAGTTTTTTATTTTGTCTATATAGGTTTTTTATTAAGCTTTAGTTTTATTTAATTTTAGTTATTTCAGTACTTCAACATACAAAATGGAAATGAAATAATATATATATATTGAATGTATTTATAGATATATATATATATTATATATATATTAAATGACAATGTATATGATGTGTGTCGTGGGCTGTACATACACGATGTGTTTTTTGGTGTTTGTCTTAGTGTTATGTTAGAATCATTATTATACTAATACCTTTTGTTCTTTTAATATTTTCAATTGTTTTTAGCTTTATTTTTTTGTTTTCATTTAAATGTTTAGTTTTGAAATGCTGTTGTATGCATTTGTCATTTTTATTTAATTATTTTATTATTAAATGTGTGTTGTGTGGTGTATATATATAATAATATATATATATATATATATATATAATATATATAGTATTTATAGAGTTTTAGCGTTTAGTTTTAATTACTTTTTCTTATTTATAAGTCGCTTTGGATAAAAGCGTCTACTAAATGACTAAAAGAAAAAAAGTAAAGTAAAGTAAGTAGGGCTGCATGATAATCGAAATGGAATCGAGATCGCGGTTCGACAGAAGCTGCGATTGTCATGCATATCTTTCAGTGAAGCACGGTTCTGTGATCAGCAGTAAATCTCCATCCAAAGCCCAGAGGGCGCTCTCACGCTGAAACTCCAAATACGCATTGCAGAAAAAACCCAGGAAATCGCTGCAGCTGAATAAACAAAAGATTCAACTGCTTTCACTGATTCAACGTGACTAATAAAACACACGACTACGACAATATATGGACAATATATCTGAGTTCGTCTTATTATAATTTTCATTATAATAAAGTATATTTATAATGCAATGCCTTTATCACTGATTAAATACTATGAAATATGTTGCGTGACTTATTCTGTGTAAGAAGCCACATCATCTCACAAAAGGATTTATTTCAAACACTCGACTGACGTTATGAAGTGAGTTTGGAGTAAAAAATATGTTATTAAATGTGGTATTTTCACATGCTTTCAGATGGAGCAGTATTTACTTCACAGAGCCGTAGTTCACTGAGAAGCTATGCAAACAGCTGTCATTATCGCAAACGATTTCTTCGATTTCAGAATCGCGCAATAAAATCGTCTGCGATTTTTTTGGGTAACTTGTCAGTGAACTACGGCTATGTGTAGTAAATTCTGCTCCATCTGAAAGCAAGTGATGATGATTTACTGCTGATTGCAGAACCGGCTTTACTAACAAAATGCGCATGACAATCGCATCGATTAATGGTGCAGCCCTACTCAGAAGATTTCTGATTGGTCAAAAACATGTATTTTATAGTGTCAATCAAGAGCTTTCTCATTGTTGGCTAATAACCCACAAAAAAATTTGAATTCCAATTTTTTAACCATGTTTTGCATTACCAACATTTAAGGCCCAAAGCATATTCTATGAAGACAAATGCTATCGAGTAGAGCTAAATAATGCATTAATAATAAATAATAATAATAACAAATAATAGCTTGCATAATGCAAGCTCAAGGTCATGCATAGATTAATCATTATAGAAGGTAATGTTAGTATCATTAATTAAATGTATGAACAATAACATAAAAAAACACAAAAACTCAAAATCAACAGTTTTTGCTCAATGTCAAATAAATGTTGTGATGATTGTGCATTTAGGCATACAACACCATAAGGTACAGCATGATATATGAATAACTATTCATTTTGTGACAAACAGATTTATCAGAAAGCTGAATAAATGAGATGAGAATTTAAGTATTTTAACTGAAGTATTCTTCTAGAAATAATGGGTTAAATATTAGCCGCAATTTAGTCCTTATGTGTTATGTTGGCCTCAATATACTGTACACTCCTTGTCATTATAAAATGTTAAAATATAAAATGAGAAATTTTTTGTTCCTGGGTCTGTGAAGGTTGAAAACCCCAAACATATATTATGTTTAAGGCCTGAATATGCATAGAAGTATAGCATTTTTGGGCTAGGAACATATTTGGGTTCAAAGTTCAACTGGTGCGCAGACAAAAAATTATTTCAGTTTTTCAAACAAAGCTATGATATATTAAAGCTATTTCTCAAGCCACACTCCTCAAGAAACCATCCAGTCTTCAAAACAACATAAACATGAAGCAGCACAGGTGCTCTTACAACATGACTTCTCATGGAACAATGTAAATTCATAACATTCATTAAAACAATTAGATTTCTTCCCCCCCCCATCATATCTTTCACTTTAGTGGGAAGAGACTGGATTTTCGGCATCAAACTAACAGTTTCCGAAGAGAATGAGCATTGCTCACTCCAAACTGTTTACTCTGAAAACTGTGACATCATCGAGGCCAGCCCTGTAAAAATAGCTGATTAAACATGACCAGGAGGGGAAAGCCCTGCTTTCAGGATATGTTTACTCAGACCGCTGCAAATACACACTGATACATGCAAAGGTTGGCTGATCATTATATCAGAGTGTATCATAAGGCGGCATGGGATTGGTTGAGCTGCCAAGCTCTGACGCGTCCTGGTCTACATCCAACACGTTGGAAACATGGAATAAGTCCCTGAGCAACAGGGTGTGTCCGCTGTCCGCCAGTAGAAGAGTGGGAGGAAGGGAGAGTTTCATTGCGAAAAAGGCACATGATAGATCCTCATTCATTTCTTGCCACTTCGTGACGTCACACTCTCTCGAACCTCACTCACTTTTAGGTAGAACCTACAGACAAGTAGAGGAGTCATTTGACACACAAAAAATTAGATGAGCCGTAAGACAGGCTGGGATATATTTATGGGAGTTATTTTCCAGGAAATGAAGGAGAGCAAATTAAAACAAGTGACTGGCAGGTTAGCCACCCTTTTTCAGAAATCGATTTCTGTCACCAGATTTAATGATGTTTACAAAAATTGTAGATCACATGAAGAAAAACCTTGATGTTTGACAGCTTTATGATGCGGCAAAGTGCCAAGACATCCCAACTGCTGACAGAGTTCAGGGATCTGCGCAACCACACCTCTAAATATCTACAGCTTTTGTTCTTATGTAGTCCTTGTAAACTAAACTAAAGAGACTCACACATGCCTTTGAGTCGGAGTTAGGTAGTGGATACCTACATGTTACATATATAAACTTATACGTTGTATAAATTTGAATTTGTCCCAACTGCCCCAACCAAAAATGTCACGCTGAGTCAGATTCACAACCCATTTTACTTCTGCAATGTGATACTTGTGTTATTTTCCAAGAGAAGCAGCATATTGAAGGAGAAAAAAGTGCAGGCCTATCAACCAGGAATTATTTGGATCTAGATAAGTAGGCATTACATACTAGAGATCTTGGGCTATATGTATAAAGCCCACGTTTTGGCCTTCTTGAGAAGTGACAACATCTTGCAAGCCCTTCTGTGGCTCATGATGTCCCACCTGGATTTAAAATTAGACCATGTAGAGCTCCTGTTGAAATGCTTAATAGTGGCGACACCCTCCACCAACAATCGAGTGCTCATAATCTGATTCAGCAGGCCCAACTCCAGCACAATGACACACAGAGAACAGACAGAGCGAGGAAATGAGGGAGGGGAGGAAGATCTGGGAGAGAGGATTAGAGCTGAACTTTTGTTAAAACATAAGAGAGGTCATTTTATCTGAGTAGACTGTTCCTTAAAACTGTTTTTCATTACTCATGGGTTAAATTCAGTTCACAACAACTTGGGTCTGAGTAGACAAAGACAAGCAACACAACAACGAAAAAGAGCGTGAGTGTTATGACTCACTCCCGACTGGGTCATTTGCTGACAGAATAATAAAACTAGTGATAGACTGACTGATTAATCTGCCAATAATTAGTCATTTTGAGCTTAACGGCATCACATAACCAAACCCACTGGGCCGATTCTCAGAAATGGCATCAACCAAAAGCCTCATGGAGTAATGCACATTTTATGGCTTCAAATATTTTTGTGAAAAAAAAAAATTCATTAGTGGTGTTTGAAAAGCAATCAGCCTTAATTTTTTGTCTAAAATGGAAGGAATAATGCCCTGGCATCTTGGTGGCACATTTGGTCAACCACTAAACAACTTAAACTTTGCTGTGTTTTATTTTACAACATATTACGCAAAAACTCCCACAAGTGAGTTGTGAAAGTCATGCACGTATCTGAGAGGAACAGCCAGACTACAAACCTACCAAGTTTCAGCCCAGAACCTCCCCTTCACCTATATCACAACAGTCAGACAGATATAAAGTCAAACAAACTGTTTTAAAGAAGCCCTGACTGAAACCTGATGTCAGTGAATGTGACGTGGGACTTCAGTAGGGATCTGTCAGCACTTGCCAGCCAGTTCATACTAACTTTGGGCCTTCAGGACAATAGTGTGGTTGAGCAACGCCAGCAAAACAACCACTCCAGCTCACATGTCAAGCGTCAAGAGCTCAAATCTCAGGTTAATCCGGTGCTTGTCTAAACTGTGAGGGTACAGTCCCACTTTCTTGAAATGTAAGATCTCATTCAAGGTGCTTTTACTCAGAGAAGAGTGCAGAGCAAAATCCCACAAGGCATGAGTGCAAATCAAGCAAAAACAACAGGACAAACACAGGGAAAACAGGTTCTCACAGTCTGAACGTGTGTGAAACGCTTTTCCCTGAAGGGAAGCGCAGGATGGAGGGATACAAAAACAGGAGTGTCCCTGGTGCTTTGAATAAAAGCTGTAAACAAGGCTGAGGTTTGGGAACAGCAGCAGACCGACTGGAGAAAGCTCTTGACTTCTACACTCATTTGTCTGTAAATGTTCAGATTTTTCCCTCTAACAACTGCAAGAAGTTCTGTAAACAACTTTGTGAGGACTTGACTAACCCAAAATGTACTTTTTGGGCAGTATCAGTGAATAACTTGCTAAATATAAACTTGAGTCTTACACATTACTGCTCTCTAGCTCCAAAAGAAGCCTTTTTATATCGTTTTACTTTTCCAAAGAAGTCCACTTATATGATTAGTCAAGGTTTCTTTCACCGTGCAGTTGTAATTTGGTTTTGAAGTAAAAGCAGTGGAATTCTGTTCAAAAGTTCAGTAAGTCAGTAAGATCATGAAGAAGACTCTTATGTTCACCAAGGCTACATTTATCTGAACAAAAACACAGTGCAACAGTAATATTGTGACATGTTTTGTACTTTAATATATTTTAAAATAAAATGTATTCCTGTGATGGTAAAGCTGAATTTTCAGCAGCCATTGCTCCAGTCTTAAGTGTCACATGATAGTTCAAAAATCCTTGTTGAATATTAATTTCTTTAAAAAAAATGTTTTTTAAACTTGACCCCAAACATTTGAACAGTCACAGCTCTAGCATTTCTGACTTCAAACACGTAAGGAAATATCGACTTTATAAGGAGTCCACATCCTGTTCATGGATGGCACATTGTGTTGTAAGTTTTGAGTGTTTCCTTGGCAGTGCATACAGTGGCGTGAAAAGGTATTTGCCCCCTTCCGGTTTTGTTAATTTTTTGCATATTTGTCACACGTAAAAAATTCAGATCATCAAACAAATTTTAATATAACAAAGATAATGCAAGTAAATACAAAATGCAGTTTTTAAATGATAATTTCATTTATTAAGGGAAAAAAGCTGTCCAAACCTACCTGGCCCTACGTGAAAAATGCCCCTCCTCTTAAATCATGAAAGAACTGTGATTAACCACATTATTTTAGAAAGCTGAGTTAAATTTCACTAGCCACACGCAGGCCTGATTACTGCCAGACCTGTTGAATCAAGAAATCACTTAAATAGAACCTGTCTGACTAAGTGAAGCATGCTTAGAGAGCAATGCATCATGCTGCGATTTAATTCAAGAACAGATGAGAAACAAAATAGTTGACATGTATCAGTCTGGAAAGGGTTATGAAGCCATTTCTAAGGCTTTGGGACTCCAGCGAACCACGGTCAGAGCCATTATCCATAAATGGAGAAAACTTGGAACAGTGGTGAACCTTCCCAGGAGTGGCCGGCCTACCAAAACTACTCCAAGAGCGCAACGACGACTCATCCAGGAGGTCATAAAAGAATCCAGAACAACATCTAAAGAACTGCAGGCCTCACTTGCCTCAATTAAGGTCAGTGTTTATGATTCAACAATAAGAAAGAGACTGGGCAAAAACGGCATCCATGGGAGAGTTCCAAGGCAAAAGCCACTGCTGACCAAAAAGAACACAAAGGCTCGTCTCTCATTTGCCAAAAAATATCTTGTTTATCCCCAAGACTTTTGGGTAAATATTCTGTGGACTGATGAGACAAAATTTTAACTTTTTGGAAGGTGTGTGTCCCGATACATCTAGTGTAAACCAACACAGCATTTCATAAAAGGAACATCATACCAACAGTCAAACATGGTGGTGGTAGTGTGATGGTCTGGGGCTGCTTTGCAGCTTCAGGACCTGGGCAACTTGCCATAATTGATGGAACCATGAATTCTGCACTCTATCAGAAAATTCTGAAGGAGAATGTCCGGCCGTCAGTTTGTGACCTCAAGCTCAAACGCACTTGGTTTATGCAGCAGGACAATGATCCAAAACACACCAGCAATTCCACCTTTGAATGGCTCAAGAAAAACTAAATTAAGGTTTTGGAGTGGCCAAGTCAAAGTCCGGACTTAAATCCGATTGAGATGCTTAAACAGTCCATTCATGCTCGAAAACCCTCCAATGTGGCTGAATGAAAACAATTCTGCAAAGAAGAGTGGGCCAAAATTCCTGTGAAAGACTCATTGCCATTTATCGCAAACACTTGATTGCAGTTGTTGCTGCAAAGGGTGGCACAACCAGTTATTAGATTTAGGGGGCAATTACTTTTTCACGTAGGGCCAGGCAGGTTTGGACAGCTTTTTTCCCCTTAATAAAATAAATAATTCCAAACTGGTTTGTATTTACTCGTTACTTTGTGTAATATTAAAATTGTTGATGATCTGAATCTTTTAATTGTGCAATATTCCAACAATTAAAAAAAAAAACAGGAAGGGGCAACAACTTTTTCACACCACTGTAGCTCCGTTATACCACACCACTGACTTTCACTTATGGAGCAGCGTGATGGCACTTCCCCCGTACACACCCTGGTTCACATAGTGCCAGTAAAGGGAGGTTCAAGCAAAGCCTCATGGTATTTAATGAAGCATGTTAATAATTCAGGCTCAGCACCCTATAAGACCACAGCGATGCGACATTAACTATTCACAGCCAAAGGGCAACCTGGACCGGTTCCTTACACAACCCACGCTGAGGGAGCAGACCCAGTGGGCCCAGTACCAGGAGAAGAGGCTCTGGGTTTTTGTTTGAGGGAAAGGGAATCTGTGTGAAGTCTGGACATCTGATCATGTCCCATCTGTCTAAGCTTAGCGCTCGGTATAAATACGATTCTCCGACAAAGAAAGCTCTTTGTGGTTGATTCCAGTGAGGTCCCTCCTGAGGACAGATTGGAGGTAAAGTTTGACAAGCATGCAAACCTTGGTAGCACTTGGTCACATACGGTGGCCCAAAACGGGGCTTTTAGACATTTTTAGACACTTCAGCCACACCTAAAAACGTCGGAATATTTGCATTTGATATGAAATATCAAACCAAATGAACTGTAAAGAAACGTGTCCAACAGTTTGTCTTCATTTGAACATCTGTATTTACTGTTTTATAGTTTAAAAACTTTTGCTTCTAGCAAACAAATGTCACTTGGTTTGATATTTTGTTATAAATGAAATGAAATTCATGTCATTTTAAGTGTGTTTAAATTTAAGAAACTTCATTTGATTATCCAACAAGTACGTGACAGACCTTTCCTCCATAAAATGTGTAACAAAGGGTCATTTACAGAAAAGAGGAACTGTGACGGTGTACTCGTGTTTAGGGTATCTGCACGCAAATAGTCTCAGCCACACAAAAACTGTCTATAGTCACCTGACCATATTGTTAAGTCAAGTCATTTTTATTTGTATAGCACTCTTCACAACCCATGTTGTTTCAAAGCAGCTTTACAGAAAATCATGTCTTAATGTTTTAAATGAAGAGCTTACATGACGCTGGATGTCAGCACATTTCAGAGCAAATCTCATATTTGATGACAGAATCATCATATTACACCTCAAAGTCAAAAGAAAAACAATTACATTTTGCATAAAGAAAATGAGGCCTAGTTTTAGTGAAGCGTTCTCATGAAAATTAAGCTTATTTTTTCCCACAAATTCTGATTACTGTAACGAAAAAAATCTAATTGTCAGCAATGAGTAAAGAACATTTTTATATTAAAATATTTTCAATTAAAACATGCATTAAAGGCAGTAGAAACAACTATGATGCAATTGTATATTATATATAAATTACATGCTTGTGTTTATAATAATTTATATATAATAGGGATGCTCCGATCGATCGGCCAGAGATCGTATCGGCCGTTAATCACATTTTATGGCTGATCGCAATTTGATGACGTGACGACGTACATGATGCGTGGGAACATAAATGATTTGGCGCCGCAGTCATGTCATCGCCAATGTGGAAATGCTATGACGTTTTGAGAAACAATGAAAAATTTGCTATTTGTCATGTATGTTTTGCATGATGATATGATGAATGGATGTTTCATTTTTAACAGCAGATTCAGTGACGTTAGAGCTGAAGTGACTCTCAGAGCAGTTCTGGAGACGCTATTCATGTATTTATGTCGTCATTAGTGAGACGGCAGAGGCTAATATCACCGCAAGCGTCACGAGCATTTCAGTACGAGTACTACACAAAAACGTGCATCTGCGCCAATCATTACCACAGAGACAAGCAGAATTCATATTTAAAAATGAATCGTTTTGCGGCTTAATATTTATAAATACTAGTGGCAGTGGGCTCACTTTGTGTGTGTGTGTCAATACACGGACTCAATATGGGCTCTGCAATAACGTGATCGATGCCTACAGTCCACGCTGATTTTTTTTTTTATCTTCATCTCCTTTTATCTCCATAAACCTATATAGAGCAGTAGAGCTAATTCAGTGGCTGGAAATTGGTTTATCCTTTGGTTCCTCGTGCTTCCCCATCTTCATAGAGAACGCAGTTCATGGTTGCTCAGAGCACTTTGGAAAGAAGGTGGAAACGGCGCGGCCGCGATTTCCACGCATTTTTTAGATGCTGGGAGCAGGGAAATCTATAGTGCCTTATTGTAGTAATATATTGTAGTAAAATATCGATATTTGGCACCAGATATCGATTCTCGTATCGCATGAAGAAGGACAACGATATATCGCCATATGTCCCACCCCTAGCAGATATGAGCCTGTTGCCGATATATCGGTATCGGCGAATATGCCGCCGATATGAAATTGTTTTTACAGAACATATAACGCAGACTAAATGCTTCCGAATGGTGTAATTACTTCGTTTGTCCAGCAGAGCGCGCTCCATTGTTTGCTACTGGCGACCCAGGTCAGTGTAGTGTAGAGATGGGCGGATGAGTTCAAACTTCACCTGAGTCCGCTGCTTCAAATTATCTGCCCGCCACCCACCCGCACCTATATTTGATCGTCACATTACAATGATTCTAATTCTTAGTTTTGCATGATATGATGAATGGATGGCTTATTTTTAACAGCAGATTCAGTGACGTTAGAGACTAGAGCTGATCTGAGCATCACTGCACGTGTCTGCGGCGCATGAAAGCCTGTGTTACGGCTAGGGATGTAACGATTACCGGTTTCACGATAAATCACGAGAGGAAATGGCAGAAGGCAGTGACAGCCATCTTTTTTCAGATTTTTCAGCCATCTAAGAGGACCAAATCGGTGGTCTGGTCGTATTTTGGCTTTTACAAGAGTCCTGAAGGCAATTTAATCGAGGACGGTCACCCTGTCTGCAGATCTTGCAAGAAGAAAGTAGCTGCAAAAGGGGGAAACACATCAAATTTGCTCAGTCATCTTCGTGACCACCACCCACTGTTATATAGCGAATTCAAGGTAACCTTTTTTACACCTCAATACCAAAACCTAACTGGGCAAATAATTTGACAAAAAATATTGATTAGAGATTAAATATTTCGTTCTCGCTTGTTTAACGCAAAGCTTCCGCGAAGAAAAGTTCCCAGCAAGTGGCTTTGAGCCAAGACGAACGAACGTTCAAACTATCAGGTTGACATTTAAGGGATAATATATTGTATATTCATAGTTAACTTATTCCACTGATTTTTTTTTTTTTACCTAAAATAATATATAAATACGGGGATATGAAATATTGAATTGAGATTAATGTTTTGAAATCTTACCTGTTTATAAATCCATTATGAGCAGTGTACAAAACAATCGTCAGGACAATATGATCACTACAGCAAAATTATAGTAGTATTAATACTAAATTCCTCTGATTTCAATTTCAATACAATCAAAAACTGAGACGCAAAATGGCAAGCTGCATTTGAATGAAACGAGAAAGCGCGTCCGCGCCTCTGCGGTGATACAACAGACATGGGCGAATTCCAAACAGAAATTGGAGCATCCATATGCCCTACGAAGGGCAGAGCCCTTGAAGTGTGTTCTTTGAAGGGTGCAGGTTATTACTGTCTCGTATAAGCGTTTGGAACTCCCTTGGCGAAGGGAATGACTGACCAAATGTTACCTTGACAACGCTGCGCGTGCGTGCAGCATTCAGTACTCCATCAGTTGTTGCAAATAAATATTTATTATTATTATTATTATTTTATTCAAATATTGTCTAATTGTGTCTTATTTACTATTAAGCTTTTTCAAATTAAACTTGCTTAAACTACCATCTTAAATAATATTTCTGACAAAAAATATTTTGTATCATTAAAATAGACAAATTTAATTAGCTTGTTCTATTTATGTTTGTATGTGAACTTGAAATCAACCCCAACTTTGCTTTAAAAACCATCACAAGATCTCCTAACCGACGATCACATGATCTTCAAGTGATTATTACTATTAAGTATTATTATTATTATTATTATGGCTTCATGTTAATGTTCATTTAATGTTTATGCAAAAAAAAAGTGCATATAGCTGCTAATTTGTTTGTTGTTTTTTGATTTTCAAATATAAAACTTATTGGAATTTTTTCTGTGTGTATCAGTTCTTTTTGAACGTTTTAATCTAATTTGAACAAAACTGATAATATTGATAATCGTGATAACTTTGGTCACTATAATCGTGAAATGACATTTTCATACCGTTACATCCCTAGTTACGGCCACCCGAGCTGATCGCAGCCATTCACTCAAATGTTTGATGTTTATACCGGCCGTGCCTCGGCCCAGAACTCATGCTTATCACATCGGTCACATCACATCGCACGGCGCGACAAAATACAATAGAACGCCGCTCGCTTCCAGTGTCGTAGAATAGAACCCCCATTAACTAATCAGTGTGTTTGTCTACACTGAGGCAGTAAACTGATGCCCATCGTCTATGTATGACGTATTGACACAAATTTCAGATGATTTTCAACGGTCGCTTTGTCGCTAGAGGTCTGCAAGCCCGTCGGGTTCCGACGGGGCCCGCAATGATGAGTCAATTCCGGCCGGGCTCGGGCCATTTTATTTATTTTTTTTACAGATCGGGCTCGGGTCTGACTCGGGCTCATTTAGCTTCTCTACTTTTATTGTGCCCATATAAGCGCAGAACACACATAGGCTACTGTATGAAATGTTGTTATATTGACTATATTATAAATATTATACATCGCCTACACGCAACGCACATACGCACGCTTTAGCATACAGGTGACAGTAGACCATGCAGAGCATCAGGAGGAAGTAGGAGCATGGGGAGTTACTAAAAGTTCCCAATGCATCGGGAAAAGCTAGATTTTGGAAGAGTTATATATTACATATTACGAGTTATATGTTATACATTAAGAGAAATATAATCACTTTGACATTACATACAAAACTGAATTATTTTAATAGCTAAAACAGTAGAATGCTAGGGATGGGTAGCGTTAAGGTTTTATGGTATTACTATCTTACCGTACTGCTTATCGATTCGGTACTTTAACGGTATTCTTATCTGTACTTTTTTGTTTTTATATATATATATATATATATATAGATATGACACACTTAAGAGCTGAATTAACATGCTTTAATTATGTCTAAACACTGTACAATATTCATAAATATTTAATGAAATTAATATAAAACATCAATTTGTAAATGCACCGGTGTGCAGGCATTTTTTGTGTTTTATACATAAGATAAGATACAGTAAGAACATGAACAAAGAAACAAAGTAAAACAACTGACAAATACAATAAAACAAATATACAAATGAAATTAAATAAACAGTGCTGTCATTTTTCCATGAAGTTCTACTAACATTACTGTTCAGGTAAGCAATAGCCTATAGTTTTCAGTGTATGTATTGATAGATTAATGCTTATTAAAGCTATAACATTATTCAGATTAAGAGCAGATTTGCATTTTGATGGCCCGAGCACCAGTTTGTCACTTTAAGACAATATATTGACACACATCGGATTATCTCCCAACTGTTCTCCTTCACTTAAGACATAAACTGTGTTTAAGTAAATACTCTCCAAGCCGGCCATTTGGACATATTTAGTGTGTATTTGATCGTTTGGACATGCGCCCGAAGCTCAAAGTGTAATTTGTTTGTCCATTTTGGAGCGCGCCGCGCACACACATTTCGGCCTGAGGAACAGCGTCTCTTGTGCAGATTGTGCTTTCAACATTTTATAATCAAACATGTCCCGCAATTTAGCAACAGTAAAGACGGCATCTTACAACAATCACCGATTGAGCTGATTCTGACGTTAAGTTTGGGTTTTAGGGAGGACGAATGCGCACCGCTGTGAAGGGGAAGAAGTTGCGCAATACGAAACACAGCTAGTTTTTAATAGCATTAACTCATGTCTTCTTTTGTATAATCCTTAGAAGCCAAAATCGAAATAAAAAAATGAAATTAGCTTAATAAAACCGCCACAAGCCTAAAGTGTAAGCACATGTTTGAATGTTTAGTTCTCTCTTCTATCATAATTAAACAGGGCTTTCATGTTGCGCGTGCTGAAGCTCCTCCGCGAGAGCGCGATCTCGCTTCTGAATTGCGAATAGCAAAAATGCATCATAGACAAATGTTTGAAAAACAGCTGGCGACTCTGGTGAGATAGAATTTGCAAGATAATGTATATATAGCAATAATAAATGTATGTGTGTTTTATTAATTTTTCCAGTACCGATAGCAGAACCATTAACGTCAGAGCTTATCGATACTCCGGTCTTTCATAATTTAGCCCCGGGACCAATTAAATACCGGGTTTCGGTACCCATCCCTAAGTATAGCTATAAGCTGTTTTGGGAGAAGGGGGGGAAACAAGACAGGCTCGGGCCAAGAATTCTGATGAGCTGTCGGACCCGGGCCGGGCTAGGGTCTGAGCGTCTCGGGCCAGGGCCGGGCTAGGGCCTATATTTGGGGCCCGTTGCAGGGCTCTTTGTCGCGTCCTGTTGTGGCGCAGTCACGGTGTCAGCATAGTTTGTCAGTACAGTCAGTAACGTAGCAGATTGAAAAGTTAATATCTTTCTGCAGTCCAATAGACAGCAGTGCGGTGGTGGCTTGAGTCTGTTGAATGGTGATTTAACGCTACATTGTCACCTAGTTGGAGAGACTCAATGCTAAGTAAATAAACAATAATGTCCCCGTCTTTCTTTTACTTTCACAATGAGCTTATCATACTCGTTTACTCGTGTCGCGATGCAGAAAACATGGACGAAATCGCGGAATCCTGTCGAAAAAAAAACCAATTACACTGTATAACGCGGAATTTCATGCGAATGTGTCTTATTTTTGATGATAAATAAACACGGTCCAGTACATACATATATATATAATTAGGGCTGGGCAATATAGCAAAAAAATGTATCAATGATATAATGTTTCATATCGTTCGGTATCGATTAGGCATGGGCCGATTACCGGTTTCAAGGTATACCGCGATTTGAAAATTTCACGGTTTCAAAACTGCTAATATTTTCTGTTATACCGTTCCTGCGGTATGCGCTGTTTTTCATGTCTCCTCAAAGACTGAAAGTGTAGGAATCCCTCAGGTTGAGTGCAGTGTAGAGAGTAACATGACCCTCCTCCTCCTGTTGGTGCGAGTGGGTGGTCAGTCACGTGTGTGTAGGATGGCCGACCTTAAGGAGCTGCCCCTGGAACTTGCGCGATCGGCAACCAGCCGTTTTTTTTCTTATTGCAAGCAACTTGTCTCTGTTCTGGAATAGCACAAACTGCGTTGCAATGCAATCGTTTTCCAAAATGTAATTTATGTGAAAATATGAAGTCTGTAAGCGCCTGTTAACACAGGCCAGAGACATTGAAGACAGACGCACAGAGAAAAATACTGTAGCAGGCAGATCACTCACTGTTCATGATGCACGAACTATTGGAAGAAAATCCTAAATATTGATTTGGGGGTTTATATGAATGTATCTCTGAAGGGAACGAACTGTCTTCAGAAAAGTTTCGATGGCATTTTCTTTTCATCTCGTCTCTGTAGAGTTCATATTAAAGCATGTTTTCAAGCAAGCGCTGCTTTGGTTACAGCGGTAACCAAGGAAACACTAAATTGCAGCTGTTCCACAAGCGCCACCTGCTGTCAGAGAGTAAATCTGCATCTCATTCAGAGCTTCTGCTGTTTGTTTTGTTCAGGCATGTAGTATCATTTCACAAAGCTAGTCAGAACAGAACATTCTGTTTTTGCTTCAAATTGGGTTATTATTAAATCAAATTATGTATGTGAAATTACATAACTAAATGATATGAATGATATAAATTATATATATATAATAATGTATAAACTTAAAGTAATAACTGTACTTACAGATTTAGTTTAAATAAAGATGTCAGTCTTTATTTTTTCTTCTTTTTAGGAAACAAATCAAAGAAAAAAATAAACAATCCTAATATTCTGTGTTGCTCAAAACAAAATATATTGTGTTCAGCAGAAAAAAGTATTTTTTTCCCCCAATTATTTAAAAATAACACATTTAAGAAACCGTGATATTTTGCTTAAGGTTATCATACCGTCAAAATCTCATACCGGCCCATGCCTAGTATCGATAATTATTGAAATTTTTTATAACCTTTTTTTTTAAAACAAAAAGCAATAGAAAAAAATCTTTAAATTTAACCATTTATAATTAACACAATATATTGAGACAAACAACAAAAAAATTTTTTTTTAAACAAACACAATAAAAGTTAAACAAATATCTAATTTCTAATGTTTTATATGCAGATTAAATAGGTCTTTATTGTATATGTCTAATTGTCTCCCGAAGCCACAGGAGGGCGCAATGAGCAAATTAATGCAGCACATTTAAATTGTCAACTTATAAAAACATGCATTACGTCTAAATTCCTGATACAATCGTTAATAAAAAAAAAAGCAGATTACTCTTAATTCTGGAAATACCTTAAGTTCTGTTATTTTTTTACACTAGCCCATCATGTATCTAACCATCCAAGAGCACATTCTGCGTTAAGAGCTGTTAAGATTAAAACTTGCAACTCCGCAGTGAGTCAGTGTCATGGACATAGGACAGAGCAAGTGTAAATATCTTTTCTAGTATATATTTCCATCTTGTAATGCCGCTGTTTTAGGTTTATTTTTTTTATATATATTATTTGTAATAGAGCAAACACTGTCTGACTTTAGCACCCTGCTGCGCTAAAAGTCTGTCTACACTTGACGTGACGGTTGCAAATCATTTGAACGTAGTATCAGTACAGTTCGTCATAAATAGAACGAGGCATCAGTTTACTGATGGGGATCGTGTCGCGTCGCATCGCGCTGCATCCAGTGTAGACAACATTCCCTGGTTCTATTGTTCTTTTTGTCAGATCACTCCACTTGCATCCGGTGTATACTTGGTGTGAGTTTTTTTCAAGGGATCATATGATGCGATTGCAATTTTTCCTTTCTTTTTGGAGTGTTACAAGATGATTGTGCATAGATAAGATCTCTGAATTTGCAAAGACTAAAGTCTCAAATCTTAGAGATATTCTTTATAAAATTTAAGATTCAGCCACGCCTACCTAAAATGGCTCTTCTAACACGCCCCCACATATCTACTTCACTATGTGGAAATATTTGCATAATGCCGCCCAAATGTTCGCGCAAAGAAAGATGGCGTGGTTTCAGTAACCGCAGTTAGTGTTGAAGCAGCATGTCCGGGAGACGCTGTGTGTTTCAGTGCGAAAGCAAAAGCATTTTATTTGGCCTTACCGAAGATGCATTTGGCCTCTTTAAGATTACTTACAACAGAACAACAATGCATTTTATGGACGACAGTTTCGTGAACCTAGGAGAGGAGGTAATTCTGACTTTGCTATGACAATGTGGCGCTTCTGAATCAGCTACTGTTTTTGTTATTAGTTTAAGTAATTGTTATTGACTGTTCAAATGCGGAGTTTTGCGCAGTTTTGTGTGTGTGTGTGTGTGTGCGCGTGAGCGAGCGCCGAGAGCGAGCGCGAGAGAGAGAGAGATCACAGTGGAGTCAGCTGTCTTAGCCGTGGCTTGTGTACTGCAAACAAATATTCATCACTGTGTCTGTCACGAGACTCTGTTCCTTTTTCAGGCTCTGTCTTTACATTTATTTTGAAAGCTGACGCTCGCGTTTATGGTAAGGGGCGTTACATTTCCGATGCATGTTTGTGGTGTTCGGCCAATCACGATGCACTGAGTCAGCTGGCCAATCAGAGCACACTGAGCTTGTCGGAAGGAGGGACTTTGTAGAAAACAAACGTTTGAGAGAGGCGGGGCATAGAGGACTTACAATAATGTACAGTATTTGAAAAATAATGTGTTTTTTTAACATTAAAGCATGTCAACATATTTTGTTACACCAAATACACAAAATAATGATATTTAAAAAAAAAGCATCACATGACCCCTTTAATGTTTATTTGAGCTCTGCTTGTTTTATTTTTTTATGAAATATCTGTATTGACTGCATGATCATATCATCGTATTATTTACTGCCATGCGAGCCACAAAGTAAAGCTTGGCGAGCCACATGAGGCTCGCGAGCCGTGCAATGAGTAACACTGGCTTAATCCAAATCAATGCATAAACTTAATCGTGTTTAGAAAAGTCTAAAACTGTTGATGGGATGCCTCATTTGGTAAGGAGGCCATAGGGTGGATGACCGCATACAAACACACGCTTGCAGACTGAGTCGAGTGTTTTCCCTGCCATTATATTAGGGGAGCGGCCCACCCCCCTTGAAGGTCAAGTTAAATTTAATTATATTTTCTCTATAGCGCAAGATCACAACAGAAGTCATTTAAAGTAACCTTTTCATAGAACAGGTCTATACCTTGTTCTTTTATTAAACAAACTAAATAGCCTTATGTTATTTATCGTATTTACACGACGGCATGTCATTTCGGTCTCTATGTTATGGTCGCGCTCTCTGTATCACGCACAGCGGAGTTCCGCCCCGATGCGCGAGTGCACACACACACCCAACCCACACCGTGAAGCACAACTCTTCACAGTATTTTGTGTAAATATTAAGCCGCAAAACGACTAGTTAAATATGAATTCTGCGTGTCTGTTAATGAATGGCGAAGACGCACGGTTTTGTTTACTATCTTACTATGCTCGCGTGGCACCCATTGGAGGCAGTTTTTGTTTTTGTTCAGTAGAATGTACATAATACTTCTACTACTAAAATTATTAAAACCTTATTTTTAAGGAATAATCATACAGTATTTCTTCAATGTTTTAATTGTAATTTTAAATTACCTTTATTTTCCAAAAAATAAAACGTTTGATTTTCATTACTTAAAAGATAGATTAAATTAATATTTAATGCTTTAAAAAATGTAAATACACAACACAGAATTTCTGAGCAAAAAATCATAAGGCTATTGTAAGAATAAATGAAACTTGTTTTTATGCTTTCAAATAATTAGACATGTACTAAAACAGAATTTGGTAACAATAAAACATAAGGTTGGAAAAAATAAAACATTTCATAGGGCCCTAAACGTGCAATTTTTGTTAAACTTTTAATAAATTGATGTTAAACTGTTTAAGTTTCATGATTTTAATTAATTAGACATGCTTTTTGATTAATACAATTTAATTAAACCATTAAAAAAAAGTCCAGAAGAAAAAGCAAAAAAACCCGAGACGGTCATTTGGGACACAAAAGTTTCAGTTGAAAGCTTCAAATGCCAGTTCAGATCAAAACCACCATAGTACAGATCAGCTCAATGGTACCTATTGTTACTACGATCACTACAACCCTGCAGAATTAGGTCATTATGTAGGGGATCATTTGGACAGTCTTTTCACTGTAAAAAGCCCCAGTAGAGCATGGTAATGGGAAATATCTCTATCCTCCAAGGTCAATATGTGCCCTTGTGGAAACCACGCATGGATCCAGAAATAAGGGACAGACGCAAGAGATGGCAACAGCACAAACACCTTATACACAGCAATTCAGAAACCAGGGTTCGTACAGTTTCAGACCAGTGCATTTACAGAAGTTTTCCAGACATTCATGGTTTTTTTTTTAAATCATTATAGAGATCTCTGGTTCAGATTTCAATTTGGATGTCAGGAAAATAGGCCTAAACATTTATAGCTACTTAGTGTACAAATGTTTCTAACAAGACTATTCGTGGGCAGACTTAGTGCTGATTTGCAGGCGAGTTTTACTCTATACGTAGCCAAAGCAATATTTTAGAGCAAAGCAAAACAAACATAAAACATATTTATGATTTCCAAGTCTTCCTATAGGATATGGGTTTTAATTTAATGTTTACATTTAAAATCACATTAACCAGTGTCATTAAATTAAAATTTAAGTGAGTGTAGATGTTTGTAAAGGTCATTTTAGGCCTGTGTGAATCATTAAAAGTTTTGATTTTGACCTTGGCTTCCAACAATTATGAAAACACAAATGAATAAGACAATTATTGCACTGCCTTGTGTTCCTTTCTTTCATCCGTGATTAAAAGCCCAAACTTAACGTCCAAATCATTAGTTAGCCAAGTATTAGTTTCTGCCATGGTTGGTATCGAGAACTGTGAAATTTCACTGGATCTAAAATTTTGATTTCATAAAAGTTTGGCCATATCGCCCACTCCTAATAGTTTAATAATCATGACTACTGAATATTGACCAAATAATCTTGATAATGACTTTTGCCATAATCGAGCAGTCCTAGGTCATTTGAATGTAAAATGAGCATGCACAATCAAATATCCAAATACAACTTATCTGCTAATCTGATTAAAATGATTAATGTGCTTGTGCTGAATTTAGGTGTATTTTGATTGGTCAGTGAGCAGTGATTCATTTGAGTCATATCTGTAGGAACTAGTCAGCCCAAGTGCGAGAGAGAGAGAAAAAGAGATGGCGCAAGCAGAGGAAAAGCAGGGACATGACTGTGAGACGCTAGTGGGGAGGTGACTGTCCAGTAGAGGTCTTCAGGTCCCAAGGTTCGACCCGAGTAAGTTCGGGTCCAAAACTAAAAAAGTACCTCGGACACGGGTCAGGTTCGGTATTAGCGGCTTCGGATCTCGGATAATTTAAAATAAACATGCTTTTTCCCTATTTGGACCCGAAATCTTTTAAACTATCCCGAATGCGTAGGCTACTTTCACTTTTGTGTTAAGTAAGGAACGCACATAGAAAAGGAGCATAGGCTACGTTTGTAACCTCGCACACAGAAATCATCTTATAGATCCAGCAGGAAAATCCACTCGCTTCATTATGCTGCCTGTTCATGCAGGGCTTTTCATTTTTTTATGCAGAAGCCTTTCGCTGGAGATCAGGTTGCAGACAACACTAGCGAATCCATGAATTATTAGGCTATCGATTTATTTTTTATCAAACTTTCACGTTTATTTTTTAAATCCACTGGTCACAATTGAAAGCCAAGCTCAAAAATAACTTGTATCCATCAGGCAGGCACTAACAGCCTATAAAGTATCCTAATAATAAATTGAATAAATGTTAAATAAATCAAAGTAATGGAGAAGCGGCCAAATCAGTCTGCAGGACATCGGGATTTTTCTTTACTGGCTGCAGGCTGTACACACGTCAATGCCGTTTACGTTCGGGTCCAGTCGGGTTTGAAATTAAATGCTGTCGGGTCGGGTCGAGTCGGACTCGGGTCTAATTTCATCGGGTCTGTCTCGGGTCGGGTTTTTCTTTAAAAAAAATAAATTTATGCACATCGGGGTTCGGGTAAGAAGTGATTCCAGGCAAATTTGGGTTGGGTACAGATTTTAGGACCCGAGAAGACCTCACTCTACCGTCCTAGAGTGACAGCCAGGACCTGCAAGCTTCTCCTTAGAAGAGGGGTGAGGGAGTCTGCAACCACCCTCCAATTGACCAAACACTCCAGATCCCTCACCTGCCCCAAGGGCACTAAAAGCCCTCCACTAAACACAATACCAGAGCTTTCTGTGTTTCACACACTTTCAAAAGTCACAGACCTCTAGTTCACATGCAAAACAGTGGTTTAAGACACAGTTCATCCAAAAATGAACATGATTTCCTCACCCTCATGTCATTGCAAAGCCGTATGACTTTCTTGTTCCAACATTTGGGTAAACTATTCCATTACATTCTTTTGCACTCAGCAAACATTTTATAGTGTGGCTGAATGACAGACAAAAAAATAAAATAAAAAAAACCTGGCTCAACGGTCATCAGTACTTGTATGGTCATAATTGATAGTATATAATCATCCGGTCATAAAATGTTGTGTTACTCCGGTAACAGTTTCAATGGCTGGTTTTCTTGATAAGCAGCTGCACACATCAACAAGCTGTTTGAGAGTGTGGCCCACACTCTAAATGCTTCCAGTTGTGTAACACTATTACTAAGCTGAAAACCAACACATCTCCCCCACAGAGTGCACTCTGACAGAGTGAATGAGTACAGCGTCACTGCTTTTCACAGACGGATGACAGGACGGTAAGAAGATACATGACGGTGCATGAAACACCATCGCTGTGATGTCATGAACACTGAATGAACTTATAAACCCTGTGAATAGACAGAATGGCTGATCTATCACACAAAAATGCTATAATATAATAATAATATCAGTAATATCACATTGGTCACAACGTTAAACATTTAGTATCACAAAAAGGCTCTTTAAGACAAGTTTTATGTATGGTCTTAGAAATACTAACAAAATTTAAAAAACACTACCATTCAAACGTTTAGGGTCAGTACAATTTTTTTAAATGAAGTAATACTTTTATTCAGCAAGGATACAATAAATTGATCAAAAGTGACAGTAAAGACATTTATAGTGTTACAAAAGATGTCTGTAGTACTGTTCTTCTGAACTTCATATTCATCAGAGCACTCCTGGAAAAAATTTACCATGGTTTCCACAAAATTATTAAGCAGTACAACTAGTTTCAGCATTGACAAAGGTTTATGAGCACCAAATCAGCATATTAGACTGATTTCTCAAGGATCATGCGACACTAAAGACTGGAGTAATGATGCTGAAAATTCAGCTTTGCCATGACGGGAATAAATTACATTTAAAAAATATTAAAATATACATTTTAAAATCAATAAAATATCAAAATATTTCTGTTTTTAGTGTGTTGTGTGTCAAATGCAGCCTTGGTGAGCATAAGAAATTTCTTTCAAAAAACATTACAAAAATCTTACAGACCCCAATTGGTTGTGTATACATCCTCTACAATATACAAAAATTATAGTCTTCCATTAAATGCATTGCATAACTGTACAGTCAAGTGTCAATGTCAACCAAGAAGTCTGGCGATAGAGATATTTAAAACTATTTATAAACTACATGTAAAACTACATGAATGAACTAAAGTAGTGACTGATAAGTAATACTAAGTAATAATGAGGTCCCTAAGCTGACTAAGAGTCTGTAAAGGCTGAAAATATAGTTTACAAGAATTAAACAACGGTAATATCAAATTGGATAATCATCATTTTACAATAATGACTAAAGGGAGAGAGGAAATGTCTACAGAAAAGGTGTGTTTGACAGATGTGTGTGTGCAAACAGGAGTACAGCAAAAATAGACCAACGTTGCCATTGCGTTTCGCATTCGAGTCCATATGAACAACGTCTCCATATGAAAACAAATGGCTTTGAGAACAACAAAGATCATAACATACATAAATCCATATGCACTTGATGTGTCTCTGTACTACGGTATTGTGTCTAGCATTACTGTCAAGGGCTCGGTTTTCTTTGAGGTCTAGATCAGCGAACAAACAATAGTCTCGGTCTCTTGAGGTGAAATTAACGGCTGGATGCAGCAGCATTGCTATTCGACTTCATTCACGTTCGGTTCTTTCATTTACACCAGTTTAAAAGCACGTTTGAGAAAGGAAAATGCATCATTTCTGCCGACACACTCTGGCTGTGTCTCGAAACCTAGTAAGCTGCCTACCTAGACAGCATGTCTGGGCATCACAGGCGTGTTCGGAACATTAGAAACTGCATTTTGGACAAGCAGACATTCTCTCTAGGTAGGCAGCTCACTAGTTTTTAAGACACAGCCTGTCTGAAACGAAATTCTCTGAATGGAAACAGAGGACGTTCAAACATTAACACAAAACAGTAGACAGCCATCTATTTGAGCTTAATTATGTGTCTGTTATAGCGCCATACGACTGTGGGATTTAAATATTAGGTTAATATTATTAGCATTATTAAGGCTGAGGCGATAACTCCATCTCTTACCTTCAGACAGCTCGAGCTCCAACTCCGCCAACTGCTCTCTAACCTCTTTCGGTAGAGCTGCCAAATCCACACCGCGGTCTGCCATCGTCGTGAAAATACGCTGAAGTTGTTTTAAGTGTAATGAAATGCGTTTCGAAAGCCAAAAATCCTCCCGTCAAGACTGAGGACATGAATTAAAAGGTGAGAAACAATCCATCCGGACAACTACTCCTTCCGCCATGCTGTGAGAACTCACCAACGGCACTGTGCGGTCACGTGATCGCGTTTCCCTCCTGTGTGTAATCAATGCCCCCCCCCATCCCACACACACACACACACCCACACATCCGAGACGGCACGCATGCGCCCTCTAGCGGCAACACGACAGGTTGCAATACCACCATGGACATGTACTACGCTGCTATGTACTATATACATAGTCTATCAAACTGTACCATTGTACCACCACAGCACTTTTACCTTCAAAAACTTGTTGGTTCATAAGAAAAATTATTTGTTAATACATCTAAATATAATATAATAATTATAATAATTACATTTAAAATGGTTTGTGTATTTATTTTTAAATATATATTAAATGTAATGTATATTTTACAAAATAATACTCTTATAGTCCTTTGGTGCAAGAAAAGTACATGTCCCTACAATCAATTAATACATACATTTTTTATTTAATATAGATGAGAATTTTTAATATTTTTATACTATATTATGCATAATATATTATTACTGATACGGTTATATTAATGTATTTAATCATATTGTCTGTATATTTTATAATATAAGACCAATATATAAAAAACATTATTATGTCTTTAAATATAGTTATGTATTTTATTTTTAAATTAAATATTTTGCATATATAGGTAGAGTATTACTACTGTTGAGTGAGTTATTTTTATATTATCTATAATTCAATATGTTAGATATTTTATAAAAATTATTGTATATTTTTATTAAATAGGTTGAATCTAAAAATAAATTTTCCATAAAATTTTGAAACCATATATTACCATTAACATGTAAGTCACACTTCCAAACTTTTGGTATCACAAAAAAAGCCCTGGATGTACTCAAAAATATTTTCAGAATTTTAGTTTAGTGGACCAATAAATCTCTAAATTACAAGAATCAAACTCTGCCCAATTATATTATATTAAAACAAAATTATAAAGAATTACATAAAACATTTTAAGTATGTACAATCTTTCATTGTGCCTAAATAAGACTAGAAACTTTTGTTTTGTTTTTCATTTAATCAAAACTGCAGCACTGTGTTCAGAGTATTTCACTTCAACATGCATGAAAAACTGTCAAATATATATAGTACACATATGTACATTACAAGGACAATTCCAACAACTATCAGTCCAACATGGAGTGAGGTTATTTCCCATTAAAGACATACACTTAACGCATTTTTTTCCACAATATCCTTTTTTCCCTTTAGCCTATAAGATCATCCTATTCTAAATGACTTTTGTCTATCTCAGGGAAACTGCATTCAATTTGACTTGCATGAACTAATTCCATAATAAATTAATTGTGCATTATGTTGGAATTATGGATCATTAAAGTCCATCAAGACAGAAACCTGGTACAACTTTAAAGTGATTATCAGTAAAGGGGGGAATCAGGCATTCGTATTCATCTATACAAATCAAAATAACTACAAATATTTGAGTAAGTGTTAGACGAACAAAAATAGAATGAGAAAACACACACACAAAGATTTATTATAACAGGTCATTTGTATAGTCCTGGCAGCGTATGAAAAAACGAAATCTTAGAAAAAGTGCCAGTGAAGCTAAAAATTCTCCATTCTGCTCATTTCAGATCAACAATCCTCTAAATGGGTTTGGCTTAATGACTACAGTACCAGCAGATGATATAACAGAAACGCCAGGGTCAACACTTTAACCAGGAGTCATTTGTGAGATATCGGTTAACCTTGATATGCTATTTAAAAGTGTAGCTGACAATCTCTTGAGACACTGAACTGAAAAAAAGGAACCCAAAATGTCTTTTAGTGCATTCTGACAGGCCTATATACATTTTGGACTGTGTTAATGCAGCATTACAAGCTGTAGATAACAACAGAAAATGAAAGAAAATTCAAGTTACATACATTGAGCAACAACAGTACATCTTAGTCCCTTGATTACATGCTGCCTTATTTTTTAAAAGTGTCTGATATTGCATAAAATGACCATGTGTTTGGATAAACATCTTAGTACAGATAAAAGCATTCAAACAACAGTAGAATTGGATACTCTGCTCCCTGCAGTCTTTCTAGTTACATGTAATAGCATCCTATTACATGCAGGTGGCAGTATAGTATGCTTAAAATTAAGGGCAGTGCTCTCTTGCTGTTTGAAAATTATTAAAGGCATTACTGTTAATGAATGACCCCAGGTCTGATGATACAGATACAAAGCTTTTAACATCTCCTGACAGATGCCTGAATATCGCTATGTGACCAGTCGGCTCAGCGACATGGAGTGAGGTTAACCTACAAGAGGCACTCATGTGATTCATAAGGCGGAATCCTCATCTCTTCTAATTGTTTATGATGGATTGTGTATGTTAATGTGTTGATAAGCAATAAGAGAAACAAATAGTGTTACAAAGGATTGTGATATCAACCATAACAGTCAAGTAATCGTGAAAGTGACTGAATGGGAGGGTAGAGGCACTAGGGCTGTATTTCTGTAAAATTGAGCAGAGTACTATGGAAGCCAATTTCTGCCACATAAGAAAAAAATTCATGCTTTGGTAAATCATATTTATTACATAAATAGTCAATAAATAGTATGACATAATTATCGTATAAAGAGTCAAAATTGTGAGATACAAAGTCATAATGAGATAAAAAGTCTTTCATGAGAAATTGACAAGTCAAAATTGTAAATAATTGTCAATAATGACAGTAAAAATAATGACATACTAAGTTATCGTTACTAAAGAAAAGGTAAAATTATGGGAAAAAAACTAAATTATGATTTTTTTCTTATTTTTGACTTTATAAGTTCTGATTTCTGTCATAATTAGTTTGATAGAGTTTTTATCAATTTCATTTTTTTGGTAAATTTGTACTTTTATCTTATGAATTTTTATCCCACTTGTGTACTTTTTATTTCATAATTCAAATACTTATGGCATAATTATGACTTTTTTGTTCTGTTTTCTACTTTTTAATCTCATAATTATGTCATACTTTTGTCATATTTTGATGTTTTATGGCAAAGGCAATTTAATTTAAATAACTATTTACTACAACCAGAGTTGTAGTAAATAGTGCTATATCATAGTCATCTCATAGTCTAAACCAGAGTTGATCTCATAATGACTTAGTGTATCTAATAATATTGACATTTTATGTAACAATTATTTAACTTTTTTTTTTCTATTATGTGGCGGAACGAGATTCCATAAAGAATACAACAGCAGGGTTTATCTCACGAGTTGTAAAAGTTAGATAACTAATAAAAACAGAAAAAGGCAGGGCAAAAAATTCTAAGACTACGTAGAGCCTTAATAATTCATGGCCAGCTTAACTCAATCTAAAGCTGAATTAAAAACATTGTGATCACAGGGAAAGGAAATGGTATAATTTTGGACAGCTAACACATAGATTTCTCAAGACTCTGGACCGGGCACAATGGTCCTGATTAAAATTAATCATACATAATGACCTCACACAGTATGCTGTTTGCAGTTTCTGAGTTTGTTGTACACAAGAAAACAACGATAGGACCAAACAAAACGACAACTATGAGGTTCCATAGCCCAAACTGAACGCAATGTGCCAATACAATACAGCTTATATATAGCAAAAAGTTTGCATGCTAACAAGGCAATCTTAGTGTATCAGTCCTTAACAAGCTGCTATTTTCCTTTGTACATTACTGTACACCCACACGAGAAGCACACATGCACACGTTGATTATAAATGTATATATCAGGTTAAAAATGAGGTAAGATGAGCGAGGGTCAGATAAGGGGGATGGCCACCTGAAAACTAAAAAACCTGCTCTAAAATAGCAATGTAGAAGATCCTACAGAACATTAAAGCATCATGTGATCTAAACACACCACACACACACAACACACACTACAGTTATATCTTATATATATATATATATAATATACGGGATTTACAGTGGGGAAAAAAAGTATTTAGGCAGCCACCAATTGTGCAAGTTCTCCCACTTAAAAAGATGAGAGAGGCCTGTAATTCATCATAGGTATACCTCAACTATGAGAGACAAAATGAGGGAAAAAAATCCAGAAAATCACATTGTATGATTTTTAACGAATTTATTTGCAAATTATGGTGGAAAATAAAGTATTTGGTCAATAACAAAATTTAAACTCAATACTTTGTTATATACCCTTTAATGGCAATGACAGAGGTCAAACGTTTTATGTAAGTCTTCACAAGGTTTTCACACAATGTTGCTGGTATTTTGGCCCATTCCTCCATGCAGATCTCCTCTAGAGCAGTAATGTTTTGGTGCTGTCGCTGGGCAACACGGATTTTCCCTCCAAAGATTTTCTATGGGGTTTAGATCTGGAGACTGGCTAGGCCACTCAGGACCTTGAAATGCTTCTTACGAATCCACTCCTTCGTTGCCCGGGCCCCCCCCCCGGTCTCGTTTGTGTTGGGATCATTGTCATGCTGAAAGAACCAGCCACGTTTCATCTTCAATGCCCTTGCTGATGGACGGAGGTTTTCACTCAAAATCTCACGAAACATAGCCCCATTCATTCTTTCGTTTACACGATCAGTCGTCCTGGTCCCTTTGCAGAAAAACAGCCCAAAGCATGATGTTTCCACCCCCAATGCTTCACAGTAGGTATGGTGTTATTTGGATGCAACTCAGCATTCTTTCTCCTTCAAACACGACAAGTTGAGTTTACCAAAAAGTTCTATTTTGGTTTAATCTGACCATATAACATTCTCCCAATACTCTTCTGGATCATCCAAATGCTCTCAAGCAAACTTCAGACAGGCCTGGACATGTACAGGCTTAAGCAGGGGACACGTCTGGCACTGCAGGATTTGAGACCCTGGCGGCGCAGTGTGTTACTGATGGTAGCCTTTTTTACTTTGGTCCCAGCTCTCTGCAGGTAATTCACTAGGTCCCCCCGTGTGGTTCTGGGAATTTTGCTCACAGTTCTTGTGATCATTTTGACCCCACGGGGGTGAGATCTTGCGTGGAGCCCCAAATCAAGGGAGATTATCAGTGGTCTTGTATATCTTCCATTTTCTAATAATTGCTCCCACAGTTGATTTCTTCACACCAAGCTGCTTACCTATTGCAGATTCAGTCTTCCCAGCCTGGTGGAGGTCTACAATTTTGTTTCTGGTGTTTTTTGACAGCTCTTTGGTCTTGGCCATGGGGGAGTTTGGAGTGTGACTGTTTGAGGTGTGGACAGGTGTCTTTTATACTGATAACGAGTTAAAACAGATGCCATTAATACAGGTAACCAGGGGAGGACAGAGGAGCCTCTTAAAGAAGAAGTTACAGGTCTGTAAGAGCCAGAAATCTTGTTTTTTTGTAGGTGACCAAATACTTATTTTTACCGAGGAATTTACCAATTAATTCTTTTAAAAATCCTACAATGTGATTTTTTTCTGGATTTTTTTTCTCATTTTGTCTCGCATAGTTGATGTATACCTATGATGAAAACTACAGGCCTCTCTCATCTTTTTAAGTGGAGAACTTGCACAATTGGTGGCTGCCTAAATACTTTTTTCCCCCACTGTATAAGTATGCATCATCGCAACTTGAGATGAGCCGCATGTGTGTGTGGGTGTGTGTGTGTGGAATATTGGGCACACGTACACATACACAGAGTGCACAGTCACGGTTTAGGCAATGTCCTTATTGCACCGTGTGTCTGTGGGGATACATTTAATGACAGGAAGTGCTTTGCAGTCCTACAGCCAGTGGAGGAGCAGAAGGAAGTTGAAGGAAGGAGCAGGATGCAAATGAGAGCATGGTTTGGAGTCCAGACCCCGTAGTCTATGGCATAGTGAATGACAAACTCCTTACGTCTCTCTCTGTACAGAGGGGGAAAATATTTATTTGATCCCCTGATGATTTTATAAGTTTGACCCAAAGAAATGAAGGGTCTGTCATTTTTATGGTAGGTTTATTTTAACATATAGAGACAGAATACCAACCAAAAAATCCAGAAAAAACACATTAAATAGAAATTGATTTGCATTTCAGTGAGTGAAATAAGTATTTGATCCCCTACCAACCAGCAAGAATTCTGGCTCCCTCAGATTGGTTATGTGCCCATGTGGAACACAAGATTAGTCCTGCCACTTTAAGAAGTTACTCCTAATGTCAGCTCGTTAGGTGTATAAAAAACACCTGTCCACACAATCTGTATCTTCAATTCTAACCTCTCCCACCACCATGGGCAAGACCAAAGAGCTGTCAAAGGATGTCAGAGACAAGATTGTAGATCTGCACAAGGCTGGAATGGGCTACAAGACCATCAGCAAGAAGCTTGGTGAGAACGAGACAACTGTTGGTGTGAATATTCGGAAATAGAAGAAATACAAAATAACAATCAATCTGCCTCGGTCTGGAGCTCCATGCAAGATCTCACCTCATGAGGTAAGGATGATCATGAGAAAGGTGAGGGATCAGCCCCGAACTACACGGGAGGAGTTTGTTAATGATCTTAAGGCAGTTGGGACCATCAGTCACCAAGCAAACCATTGGTAACGCACTACGGCGCAGTGGACTGAAATCCTGCAGTGCCCGCAGGGTCCCCCTGCTCAAGAAGGCACATGTACAGGCCCGTTTAAAGTTTGCCAAAGAACATCTAAATGATTCAGAGAAGGCTTGGGAGAAAGTGCTGTGGTAAGATGAGACAAAAATTTAACTCTTTGCCATTAACTCGACTCGCCGTGTTTGGAGGGAGAGAAATGCTGACTATGACCCCAAGAACACCATCCCTACAGTCAAGCACGGAGGTGGAAACATTATGCTTTGGGGCTGTTTTTCTGCTATGGGTACAGGACGACTTCATCACATTGAGGGGCAAATGTAAGGAGCCATGTACTGTAAAAATCTTGGATGAGAACCTCCTTCCCTCAGCAAGAACACTGAAGATGGGTCATGAATAAGTCTTCAAGGATTACAATGACCCAAAACATACCGCCAAGGCAACAAAGGAGGGGCTCAAGAAGAAGCACATTAAGGTCATGGAGCGGCCTAGCCAGTCTCCAGAGCTCAATCCTATAGAAAATCTGTGGAGGGAGCTGAAACTTTGAGTTGACAAATGACAGTCAAGAAACCTTAAGGATTTAGAGAAGATCTGTAAAGAGGAGTGGATCAAAATCCCTACTGAGATGTGTGCAAACCTGATGACCAACTACAAAAAACGTCTTACCTCTGTTCTTGCAAACAAGGGTTTCTGCACTAAGTACTAAGTCATGTTTTGCTTGGGGATCAAATACTTATTTCACTCACTGAAATGCAAATCAATTTCTAACCTTTATATAATGTGTTTTTTCTGGATTTTTTGGTTGGTATTCTGTCTCTATGTTAAAATAAACCAACCATAAAAATTACAGACCCTTCATTTCTTTGTAAATGGGCAAATGTACAAAATCAGCAGGGGATCAAATAAATATTTTCCCCACTGTATGTGTGCACAGTCCCAGTTTCATTCCCAGAATGCAGCTGATCTCCAGGCCAGAGCTTGATGGCATGAGAGGGAACCAGACTGAAGAATGGGAACAGAGTCCATTCTCCTCTCACAGATCTGCCCCTCTCCCGGGATGCGGAGAGTCCCAGGCAGACAGTTAGCTGCGCTCATCATCTGCTGGATGGGTGGGACTGTGTGGCCATGATGATGTGCGACGGTCTGCCGCTCTCCCCCCGCTGGCTGCCCATCCCCGCCAGCACTGACATGGCCACCGCCTCGGCCGCGGCGCGGGAGCTCAGACCGTTGGGCCCTACTGCAGATGAGGGGCTGGGGGCCAGAGAGCTGTGCTGAATGACCGGTGCCGGGGAGCCCGTGGGCTCAGATGTCTCTTTCATGTGCTCCTCTCCTGAGAGACATAAAAAAATGAAGATTTGATCCTGCAGATGCAAGTGAAAGACCTCAACGTGAGCTCCACTCACCCAAGTAGACAGCTTTCTTCTGGCGGTTGGTGACGGGACAGTCTTTATGGGCTAACAGCAACTGCTTTAGGTGAGCAACTTCATTTCGTAGATGAGACACCTCGTTCTTGTACAGATACAAATACAGGAAAAAAAAAAGATGTGATCATCACACTTGGACAAAAACTAGCTGACAACAAAGTACTTGCAAACACATTTGTATCTACTAAATTTCAAAGTACAATGCCAAACCATCAATGCACACAACAAAACCAATGAAGAAAAAAAAACATAACAGTACACATGACAAATATAAAAAATAAAATAAGGCCAGTAATGGTAAAACAATTTAATTAATAAATACATACATACATTTTTTAAATAAAAATAATTAATGTAAAATAATTGTATTTAAATGAAAAATAAACAAACATAAAAAAACCTCAATGAAATAAAATAAAAAAACCAACAATCACATACAATTAAAATTATATTAAAATGTTTTATCTATAATAAATATTATTACAATATTATTTTATTATGTTAATATACAATGATACGTCATTCAAATAATGGCAATACTTGTAATAAAATAAATTATTTAGTCTCAGGCTATGTTTGGAATGAGATACTAGCAATACTGCAGTATATGTAAAGATATTAATAACCAGTATGTGAAACAGTATGCAGTATGTTTGCAATAAAGTTAAACGTTTCAGAGCATGTTATGCGACATGTTTGTTACATGATCTTGTAACATTACATATTTACATCTTGGTGAGTGACATCCAGTTATGTGGGAAATAAATACAGCCTTTTTTGCCATCTTTTGTGCAATTTTGTGGAAACAAAATCTATCTTAACTTTTGCCACACAAAAGTAACATAACATCACAGTCTACATTGCTTTTGGTTCAATCTTGACTCTTTAGATAGAAGTTATGGACAAATGCACTGCATCATGAGATACAGAATCCCACACAGTATGCTCCGATTGCATAAAATCGGGGTTTTCCATGCACTGCATACAAAAATGTACGTACTGTCAAAATTTTGAAAGACAGAGGAACCACGTCACACATTTCTCAAGATGCTGTAAGCAATATATCAGTGCTCATTCACATTTTAGATGAAAAAAAGTCAGAAAATCTTCCGCACACACTAACCGACAGCGAGACGTTGAAGGAGGTGAGTTCTTCAGCCTTCTTCTCCAGAGAGTTGACCCATATCTTGCGTTTCTGTCTGCAACGAGAAGCTGCTGCCCGGTTCCGCTCCAGGAAGCGCTGCCTCCTCTCATCAGGGTCATCATCAGTCGTCCTCCGCCTGCGACCTCCGGTGGGCTGAGCGGGTGACACCTGAACACAGCAGGGCAGAGTAAACAAGGATGTTTACTGCACAATGCCACAGCAAAATGAAAGATTGCTCCCTGACAAACATGAAGGCATCTGTTCAGGCATCTGTTGTATATTTAATGTTTGCACTCGACAATTCGAGTGTAAAAACACGCGATACCTGTGGCTGAGCAGGGGATGGGGCATCTGGATGCTGGACCAGCAGCTGGCTTTGCTCCACCCTCTGAGGGACCATCGCACTGGACCCCATCGCCACACCAAGACAACCCTGAGCCGCGGGCATCTGCTGAGATAATGCTGCCTTCAACCTCTGGGAATAACAACAAATACACCATGGTAATGTGGCACAAGATGGCATTCTGAAGTCATTTCATAAAACTGAACCGTAACTCAGAGAGAGAAATCATGTGACAGAAAGGAAATAAACGTGTGAACTTCTGCATATTATTATTTCTATAGGTCGGGATGGTCATCTAGATTGAACTTATGACTTAAGCAAACATCTCGCAAGAAACCAAGAAATGTACTGCTATTTATTAATAATAGAGAAAACATAAACATAGCAATTTTTCTAGTGTTATTTTAGCATTATTTAAATACTATTATACTATTTATTACTAATAGAACTTATCTTTATACTGACTTAAATGAATGAATGAAATAAATAAATGAGCAGACTGACAAGTCGTTAAACCACCCACAAACTACTCTATTATGAAAATAGGCATTTTTTGCATATCCCTGTATAATAAGTGTATTTGAAATACAGACTGCTAATTACAGAGCTGCTTTATCCGAACAGCCTGTGTTTGTTTGTTGTGAAAACTATCACCCATGTGATGTGCTGGATAAAGACTTTCAACATGGGAACACTAAGAGAAAGCTATGCATCCGAGCATTCTGCAAAATGATCCACAGGCTGGATTAGGAAGAAAACAGATTTGCCCTCACCATCTTTGCCTCATTGTGGGGGCTATAACCAGAGGGTGAAGACGAGCCGCTGCTGCTGCCCCCTAGTGGAGGGCCGGGTATTCCTGGAATGTTGGGCACCATACACAGGGGCCTCGCCAGCTACACCACAGGGACAAATGCAAAACATATCATTAGGCAAATTATGAATGACTCCAAAGACCAGAAATAACTGCTCACATGAACACCATTTTAAAAGAGAAGTGGGTCATTTTTTAGCGTTTTAAGTGACACTGTGCTGAAACAAGGGGGCGTTGTATGACATTTAACATTGGAAAAATACTACACACTTTGCCTTTAAAATTGAATCACAGAATAGTCCCTTTAAGGTAAGTCACGAGAATCTATTTTCTAAGTAATGGGTACTCAAGTTCAGCTCCTATCTACTTGAATGTGATTGAAGGACTGAAATCACCAACTGTTTGTCAGGATTACATTTCAAGAATATATTTCAAATCAACAAAGTTTGCTTCTTTAAGTCAAATTATGCTAATACACGGCATTTTACAGACTCCTTGATGCAAAGATGATACAAAGGACCTCTTCCACAAATTATAAAGGCTGCTATATATTTTAAGACTGATATATACTGTGTGAGAAAAAATGGTGTGATGAAAAGACAAACTTTTTGTTTGTAAAAATATAATGAAATAATCTTGTTAAAATTCTTTAAAGATTAAAATAAAGTATTTCATACTTATATGGAAAATATTAGGTAGCATTAAAAAAAATTCAAATAATCTGTAGTTACTGTGAGTTTTCCGAATTCTATTGTTAGTATGATTTTATACTATTAATTAGTTATTAATATATTCGAATTTATTTTTAATGTCCCGTTTTAATTTAAAATTTTAGTTTAGTAAATTTGTTTTGTGCTTTATCATTTGACAGTATATTATACTGTTATATTCTATTTAGCTTTATTTTTATTAAAATAAAAAACAAATTTTGTTTTATTTCTAGGAAATCTTGGTACTTTAACTAAAAGTTATTTTATTTCAGTAAGTCACCAAGAGAACATTTCAAGGCAACAGTTCTTTAAGTATTTTTCGTGTAATATTTATATTTGGCTTGATTTCAGCTTTAATTCTAACAATAACAATTAATTTTCCACAGACCTCCCAGTACCACCTTGCAGACCCCAGTTTGAAAATCAGTTTTACAGTAAACAAAAAGTCGACTGTCACAAACTCTTCCATTCTTTTTCCTTTGAGTGGGCCATCTCTTTGTACTCCATATATTAATATTCCATACTCAGAGATACACTTCACACTTACAGATATCACAGAGGGCATCTGCATAGGGCCTGGAAGAACAGGAACTGTTTGACCATTGGGAAGCATCATCATTGGGTACGGCACTGTGGGAGATCTAAAACAGAAGTAGAGAAATTTCCAGTTTGCACAAGCAGTAATAGCAGAAAGCAATGCACAGACTGAAATTCTGCTCTCTTCCTGTCCACTACCTGACCAAACATTCGTTGAATATCAAGTATAGCATAAATGAGCCAGCTTCCCACGGTTTCGTAAGAATTACTACAACACCAACTTATAGCACCACAGTGAGTCATATAGAAATGAGTCACAGAGAATAAGCTGACGGCCCAAAACAACGGCTCCACAGTGATAGGCTGTGGTTGTACTCTTACCCCAGTGTGCGGTTGGATGGTGGGGTGTGTGTGATGACAGAGGTGGGGGAGGGCATGGTGGGCTGCAGGCCGTCATAACCCAGGTGCAGGGGGAGGGAGCCAGGACGCACTATGGCAGGGGTGGGAGCCGAACTGACGGCAGGCTTTGAAGGAGAATCCTGTAAGAAAGATAATCAGCCAGCTAAGCACAAAATAATTCAAAAATCAACACTGTTTGCTTCCAAAAGAAAAGTCATCCAGTCACGACTGTTTGTTTAGTGATGCAACACATCTAGTTCAGTTACTGCTAAATACGTAGTTTAGTGAAATGGTACAATTATGGTCTCTACAGTGGCCACTTTAAATGTGTGCTAGCATACCTTGCAATTATCTATTTTATATTCTAAGTATTCTACAAAAAGTCTTCAGATCACTAGTGATAATGCTTAAATTTTGCTTTTTTTAATTTTATTTTTTTTAATTTATTGTATTTTAATTAATTAATTAGATAATTTAATAAATGCTTGAAAATTATAATTACAAAATCATGTATAATAATTTTCCATTCATTAGTCATTAATTATTAAATGAAATAAATAATTTTGACTTGTTTTATAATTATTTTTTATTACAAATGATAATTTTAACATACCAATAGAAGCAAAAAGCTCAATGTAAAAATGTATATGAATTTCATAATGTCTTAGTATCTGATTTGTCCTCCTTTTGCAGAACTCAAGCTCTGGTTATAAAAACCTGATTATCATGTTCTCCATGATTTGAGAATGATCTAAAGAGTATCTTGTGCTTCAGTGAAAGTATAGTACATCTGACTGTCTGTACAAAAAGTCACACGATCAATGTCAGAATCATGTTTCAAAATCCTAACATTTTAGGTATTAGGTATTTTTAGTATTTGGTTTTGCTCTAGCAGTCTGGTTTGCATAAAGCATGTACCTTTCCTCTGCTTAAGGCCTCTTTGCTGCTATCTGACATGCTGGAGATGGAGTCAGGGCTGGTAGGCGGAGAGGAGTCCACCTCCACGGGGTCCTCCTCTTTCACCTTAACGTCTGAAGGCGTTTGCAAACCCATATCAAGTGCTCCTGACTTAGGAGCAGGCAACTACATGGAAAAAAAGAAAGACAAATGAAGAATGTGACCGACAGAGAGAGAGAGAGAGAGACGAGACGGTGCTACACATGAGAACTGATAGGGAACTCTGCAGTCCATAAATCTGAGTTTCTGGCAGCAGGCAGCCCGAGCTCCTCATGTTTGGAGCACGTCTGACTGTTTGACTGAATCCCTCCACCCAGTCCCATAGCTCACCGGGTTCTTGGCCCTCTTGTCCTCATCTTCCTGGGCCTTAGGGAACTCCTGCTCGAACGAGCTTGCCAGCTCATTGAACAAGCCCACCTCTTCACAGTTTTTCAGGAAACGAGTGGGAGTCGGCGTCTGGTCTGGAGTAGAGGGCGAGAAAAAGAGAGATCTCATTGTTTCCTTATGCAAGACGGCCCCAAGGACAATATAAACTGTGCCACGCAGCTAAACGGCTGTACCAGTACAAAGCAAATCTGCTTGCGATTTAACATGATAAATCTTGGAGAGTCCAAGTCTGTTATTACATTTGTGTTTTTCCC
Organism: Sinocyclocheilus anophthalmus; assembly: GCA_018155175.1. Classification (NCBI taxonomy): domain Eukaryota; kingdom Metazoa; phylum Chordata; class Actinopteri; order Cypriniformes; family Cyprinidae; genus Sinocyclocheilus; species Sinocyclocheilus anophthalmus. Next base: position 280,421 of record JADLZN010006180.1, on the reverse strand, counting down.
CCGGGTTTAATGTGACAAAAAACCATAATGTTGTGAATTGTCCCCATTAAAATTACTAGCTTAAGGGTACTTCACTTCACTCCACAGCTATAAAGTAATGATATCGAATTACACTGTTAATTCTCTGTACTATTTGTTTTGTCAGTGCCATTTAAACAAGCATTCCAGGTCATAGGACATACATATGGGGATGGATGCAAGGGACATGCACCTACCAAAGACAAATTAAAGGGGTCATATGATGTTGCTAAAAAGAACATTATTTTGTATATTTGGAAATGTAATGTAATGAAATGTGTTTATGCGGTTTAAGGTTCAAAAAACAAAACATTATTTTCCACATACTGGACATTATTGTTTCTCCTCTATGCCCCACGTTCTGAAACACGTAGTTTTTTTACAAAGCTCGGTCTGAAAAGCGAGGTGTGCTCTGATTGGCCAGCTATCCAGTGTGTTGTGATTGGCCGAATACCTCAAGCGGGAGATGGAAATGTTACGGCCCTCACCATACTGTGATGCCCTGTCCGGCCGGAGCGACGAGACAAAAACATTAAAAAAACCTTATAACCAAACAGGCTTTGTGGAATACAATGGGGGACTGATACGGAGTATATGACGTAAGCCTCGTACACACCGGGACGATTATCGCGCACGCTTATCGCTGAACACTTTTGTGTTCATTTTGTGTCAATTTTTCTCCATAACAGCTCCCTCTTATCGAGATTTTTGTAGTCGCTGTCACGTTTGTCATAAAGCTCTTTGTGTTCAGACACCAGTGAGATCAGCAGCTCTACATTCATCTTGCCTCGATGCATCTTCTTCGTCTACTTACTTCCTTTTCGTCGTTAGGTATCAATGTGTGCTCGGCCAGACCGTTTTGTGCTTGAGCGCCACCAAATCATGTTTTACTGTAACTTCAGCAGCTCCAAGCACGTGAACAAAAAGGCGCCAAGGTCATGGTCGGCCAGTTTTTTAACGTGGAGCGTCAACAAAAAAACGAGCCCCAAGGCGTTTTTTAAAAATGAAGGTTTGAACGCCTGCGTTTTTGCGCGTCGGTGTGCACATTCACATTGGCACCCTTTGTTTAGTCAAGAGGGTGAGGCGTTAAAACGGCTCGCGCGATAATTACACACACGATATTCGTCCGGTTTGAAAAAAAGCCTTAATACGTCTTTTTACGTGCATTGTGCTTAAAAAGTATAGATATATAATATTTTTTTTAAAAGAAAACTTGACCGATTGTTTCATAGATAAGAGCACATTCCTCAGCTGGGATCAGTAGAGCCTTTGAACTGCATTGAAACGCAATTGGACCTTCAGCCATTTGGCCCCATTTTAGTCCAGTATATGGCGAAAAATCCTGGAATTTTCATTCAAAAACCCTAATTCTTTTGCGACTGAAAAATAAAGACATGAACATCTTGGTGATGATATGGGGGGGTAGTAAACTGATCAGGACATTTTATTTGGAAGGAATACATCTTTAATAATCACGACAATCTTTATTTTCAGAAATATAAAAAGCATTCAATATTTTATAATTTAATTATTATTTAAACAGACAGTTAATGTATTACATCATTAAAAACACACCCAACACATATTTAACACTAATTTTTTCCGTTTATATTTAAAAATCTAAAATATATATTTTAATTATTTAATTAAAAAGTAATTAAATGTACTATATTTATCTTATATTATAATTAAATAATCATATTTACAATTAATTTAATAACTAAATTATAATTAAGTATATGATAAACATTAAAATTTTGACAGTAATTTATATATTATTTATTTAGTTTTTTGTGATTTTATATATACACACTGACGTGTGCATAATTATATGCAAAAATAATATTTTTGACAACTGTGCACTGTGGATTCATACTGTATCATATCGTCTGTGTGCAAAGTACCTGCAATGATAACTGAGTCAGTTCTGGCGGGTCCAAACTTCAGCGTCATTTCATGTTTGTGTTTGTGGACAGCCAGGTGGTCCTCATTAGTAAACCTCTACAAAGCGACACAGATGAAAAGATGGATTACAAGACAAATCTGACCAGAAAAAGAGAAAGGAGCATTTCAAGACCTCAGGGCAGAGACATATTTCCAAAGGAAGAAGAGGGAGTGGTATTGACAAGATTTGTCTTTCGAAACAGATAATGTAGGCCAGAGAGGACTTTATAATGATCGTTTTTCACCAAGCCCATGCTCTACACAAAGTCTCTGAGGTATAGGATGTAACTATACAGTGTCGATGTCAAAGACGTACAGTAGAGGCGACTTTCTGTTTCACAGCTGACCTTTGTGCCCTTATACAGCCTCAAGGCTTACAGCGCTTACATTTATTTACGCTTCCGTTCAGAAGTGCAGCTACAGCATTACACAGTAAGTACTGAACTTCCACATTTGTCACATAATAAAAAAAATGTTCCACCAGCTTTCATGACAATACAAAAACCAAAATACATTGTGTAAATGACAAAAGCACTAATGCTAAGGTGGAGTTCTCTGGTTTAGCACTTTGACCCAGTGCTCGAGCCAAGATGTTATGCATGCAAGACACAACAGCTCATGGGCTGAGCAAACTACACAGATGTATTCAATTAACATTTTTGCCAGGCAATCTTGCATTCTCCAAAGTGCTTTTATATTTACCTTTGAAACAAAACAGCTGTTAAGGTGGTAAAACTGTACACTGCAGATGCACAGGCAGTGAATCATGGATATTTAAGAAACCAGTACAAAAGATGCTTTTTGAAATATGATGCATAAAATGTAGAGACTGCAATTTTCTTGGCTGATTCCGATTTCTGATTTTTTTGATAAGTGTGACCTGTCGTTACCGTTTTTTGCTGATTTGTATATGCTGTTTATAATTGACAGCATATACAAACAAAAATCAACTTTTTTTTCAATGCAAAAAAATTATTTACATAATAAAAGAAATTTTTAAACATTACAATTTCCCCCAATCTGGACTAAGTTAATATTGTGAATATTGTGACTAAAATGCAAGTCAATTATTTTTAACTTGTTTGTTAAACTATTGAATAAAATCAGTGTCACATTCCAATCGTGCTGATGTTCGGGGAAACATCTTGGTCGTGTAATGCTGCTTACCTATATCATATTATAAATATCTTTTTTTTCTACCACAGTATGCATCTATACATTTTTGTGAGTTGCTTTGTGTGTGACGTTGCGCTCATTTGTTTTGATTTCTGCACGAGTCACTCTCTCTCATTCATCTGGCACGACATCAAAACATTATCAATCTCCGTTTACACTCAATACAATAAAGGCTTGTCCAGTCGGGCAAGTAAAATTCTCTCTCACTTACTCCTTTAAAAAAAAATCTACTTGTCCCAGACAAGCGTTAATCGAGCTCTGTGGTTTCCCCGTGGTTTACTTCGGCCCTACATGTATTACAAACTGCGAACTCTGTCTTCTTCACTCACAGTCAAGAACTTCCATGCCGACAACATGTTTACATGCAGATGTGAGCGTAGCTGTGATGTCAAAATGGACCGATCATGTGGAAAATCAGCCGTTTGGTCCATTGCCAAATGATGAGTTATACAACAATTCTTGAAAAAAGTGTTTACACAGTCTTTTTAATGACTTTTCATTCTTCTTAGAAGCAGCATTGTCCTATTGTCTGTTTTAATTACATGTTAAACAAATAATATTAATAATAAATTATGAGCAACAGGAGTAAGTACAAGATTACACAGCAAGACGTTTTTGGTTGTTGTTGTTTTGTTTTTGATTCACTAAAAAAAGGATCATAAGAGTCTGCTTTGGATGTGATGTATGTGATGCATGTATGATTCACTAAAAAGAACTGGCTTATAAGAGTCATTCATCGAATCAGACTACATTGATAGCACTGTACTGTATGCATTTAATTCACTAAAAAGAACCAGTTCAAAAGAGTCATTCATTTAGGAACTTATTTATTTATTATTAAGTTATTCGCTCAGGACTACACTGTTTACAGTGTATGTTTGTGATTCATTAAAAAGAACTGACTCAAATTGGTTAATTGCCTGGGATTCGGACAACACTGGTTGCGATGCAGAGTTTGGATTCACTAAAAAGTTTGACTCAAAATAGTTATTTGCTCGGGAATCGGACTACACTGTTTATGCCATATGTTTCTGATTCACTAAAAAGAATGGAATCAAAAGAGTGATTTGTTTGGAAACTGGACACCACCTGTCATGCTGTTATGTTTTTGATTCACTAAAAAGAACCAACCCAAAATAGTTATTTGCTTTGGATTCAGACTACACTGGTTGTGATGCATGTTTTTGATTCACTAAAAAGAACCAATTCAAAAGAGTCATTTGTTTAGGAATTGGACTATACTGGTAAGCCCTGTATTTGTTTAATTCATTCAAAAGAACTGGCTCATAAGAGTCATTCGGAATCAGACTACACTGGTCAAACGTCATTCAGTTCACTTAGTTTTTTTCTTTTTGATGGAAAGGTTTACGGAAAATAACACTTGTTTGAAGAAGCACCTCAACTACTGGATCCTTGCGGTCTTTTCCAAAACAGCTTGAGCGGACGTGGAGCCTCTAGGATTAGCTTTTCCTCTTTCTGTGTGGATTTCATGACTCAAGCCGTGTTCACTGGGCTTCACAGTCTTCTTCAGACTATTTCTGGCTCCGTGTCACGGTTACAGTTCAGCCGTGGAAACACAGTCAAGCGTCAGAGGCGTATTTTTAGCAGTCCCAGCATCACAAATACAACAACTGCATGGCCCGTAGCTTCTTCCCCCTCGACTTAAATGACAACACAAGGACAACAGCATGGCTGAAGCAAACACAGGAACTAATTAACACCAACAGACAAGTAGTGCAGCTAGAGTGCCTTATGTGCATGCAGTAGACTTTTTATACTTCCTCTTTTGCAGTAATAGCTTAAGTTACCTTCCTCTCAGAAAGAAGTATGTGACACTGGGAAATGCAAAAAAATAGAGCTTTTCTAGTAATCAAGAATGAGAATGGATAATGTTATTCAGCAGCATAGTTTAGTATTAAACTGACCTTACTAAGATCAATATTACAGGTGCATCTCAAAAAATTAGAATGTCGTGGACAAGTTCATTTACGTATTTCAGTAATTCAACTCAAATTGTGAAACTCGTGTATTAAAATTCAATGCACACAGACTGAAGTAAATCATCAATTAATTGTGATGATTTTGGCTCACATATAACAAAAACCCACAAATTCACTATCTCAACAAATTAGAATACTTCATAAGACCAGTAAAAAAAAACATTTTTAGTGAATTGTTGGCCTTCTGGAAAGTATGTTCATTTACTGTACATGTACTCAATACTTGGTAGGGGCTCCTTTTGCTTTAATTACTGCCTCAATTCGGCATGGCATGGAGGTGATCAGTTGGTGGCACTGCTGAGGTGGTATGAAAGCCCAGTTTTCTTTGACAGTGGCCTTGAGCTCATCTGCATTTTTTGGTCTCTTTTTTCTCATTTTCCTCTTGACAATACCCATAGATTCTCTATGGGCTTCAGGTCAGGTGAGTTTGCTGGCCAGTCAAGCACACCAACACCATGGTCATTTAACCAACTTTTGGTGCTTTTGGCAGTGTGGGCAGGTGCCAAATCCTGCTGGAAAATGAAATCAGCATCTTCAAAAAACTGGTCAGCAGAAGGAAGCATAAAGTGCTCAAAAATTTCTTGGTAAACGGGTGCAGTGCCGTTGGTTTCAAAAAAACACAATGGACCAACACCAGCAGATGACTTTGCACCCCAAATCATCACAGACTGTGGAAAGTTAACACTGGACTTCAAGCAACTTGGGCTATGAGTTCTCCACCCTTCCTCCAGACTTTTTTTTTTCTAGGACCTGGGTTTCTAAATGAAATACAAAACTTGCTCTCATCTGAAAAGAGGACTTTGGACCACGGGGCAACAGTCCAGTTCTTCTTCTCCTTAGCCAGGTAACACAGACAGCTCTGATGTTGTCTGTGGTTCAGGAGAGGCTTAACAAGAGGAATACGACAACTGTAGCCAAATCCTTGACACGTCTGTGTGTGGGTGGCTCAGTCCATTCCTTGTGAATTTCACTCAAATTCTTGAATTGATTTTTCTTGACAATCCTCATAAGGCTGCGGTTCTCTCGGGTTTTGTGCATCTTTTTCTTCCACACTTTCCTTCCACTCAACTTTCTGTTAAAATGCTTGGATACAGCACTCTGTGAACAGCCAGCTTCTTTGGCAATGAATGTTTGTGGCTTACCCTTTTGAAGGCTCAGGAAACCTTTGCAGGTGTTTTGAGTTGATTAGCATGCCACCATATTCTAATTTGTTGAGATAGTGAATAGGTGGGTTTTTGAAAATGTGAGCCAAAATCATTACAATTAAAATAACCAAAGACTTAAACTTCTTCAGTCGGTGTGCATTGAATTTATTTAATACACGAAATTCACAATTTGAGTTGAATTACTGAAATAAACGACATTCTAATTTATTGAGATGCACCTGTATATGCATTTCTCAAGACCTTGTTTAAATGTTTTTCATTTCATCTCATTAATACACGTCAACATAAATGGGAAACATAGGTAGCTGAAACAACATGTCAAGCAATGCACATTATTTGTCAAATACTAAAGTATAAATAATCTGACCAAGTTCTCCCAGCAGCACATGGTCATCTATGCATAAAATCTAAATTTTTGCTGGCCTAAGGTTAGTACACATGCTCCTACATGTTGAGCTGATGTGCTCATGCGGGCAGAAAAAAAGTAAAAAAATAAATAAATCACTTCTTTTCCTGATCTTCTTCCCATTATTTTCTGTTTTTTTTTCTATACCATATAGGGTTGGGGCAGAAAAACCGGTGACATACTATGTAAGCGCGGATTAGGTAATACTGAACCGAAATCAGAACGCAGATTTCGGTGCCTCATTTCGGTGCCACTTAAATGCTTGAGCGATCGATTGAAATATTTGTCTAGGTTTCTCCGAAAGGGATTAAGGATCGCCGCACTGCGTGAAAAATATTTCCCGACTGAGAAAATTCACGAACGCAAGTCGGAAAGCTCTAATAATACAATTCCAACACATCTTTGTAGTAACGCGAGTCCGTGTGGCCAGTTGTTTCCACATCCGACTTCTTAAAAGAACAACTCGTGAAATGGAGCATCAAGGATGTGCATGAACGCAGCAATTACACTTGCTCTGATGACAAACATTCTTAAATTAAAATGCCAAAAGCTAAACTTCCCTTGTAATGACTTTCAATGAGAAGCGTTTCTAAACCTGTTGTCCAACAAAAGAGAACACTATAACCTTTTTACTCCACAACTGCTTCCTTTTGTGATCTGATGTGGCTTCTTGTCACAGAATGAGGCAGAAATATGTTCTATACTGTAAAAAGTATATGGTAAAAAGGCTATGTTGATTAGCAATGGATTATAAATATACTTAATGATGAAAATACCAAAGATGGCTGAATAACACAAATAAACTATACATTGTCGCTGTCGAGTGTTTTATTATTCAAAACGGTTATATCTTCTGTTTACGCAGTTACAGCGATAGACAAAGGCCTTTGTACTATTAGGGATTTCAGGGAGTTCTATTCCTTCTGATGCCAGGGAAGTTCTGGCGAGGGTCAGTATGAATGAAACAGACATTAAATGTGTTTATAGCACTCAATAATGGCAATCCATCCTAGTTTGGGTAATTAAACAAAAATAATTAAGTATGGTTCATGGCACCGGAAACCGGTTAAAAGTATCGATTTTGCACCGGTAAAAAACCAAACGATACCCAACCCTAATACCATCCATATCTAGCAAAAATGTAAAAAACGGCCTAAATATACAGAAGAAAGAGTTTATGACAGTCTTAGCTAATATTGCTAATTCCAATTGCTAAAAACTATTAGTGTACCTTAATTTACTGTAGATTTGAATGAAAAAGATTCATGAAAATCAAAGCTACACTAGACTGCTATTCAAAAACTGGGGGTCAGTACTATTCTTTAAAATGTTTTTGAAAGAGGTCTCTTATGCTCATCAAGGCAGCATGACGGAATTTATCAACACGTACAGTTAAAACGGAGGTACAGATTATAAATATTCTCATTATTACATCTCGTTTATAATTTTACAAATAGTAAAATGAGTTATTCAGTAATGGCAGAGTGGAATTTTCATCAAGCCATTAGTCTTTAGTGCCACATGATCCTTCAGAAATCATTCTAACATACAGATTTGATGCTCAAGAAACATTTCTTATTATTATTGATTTTAAAAACAGTTGTGCTGCTAATCTTTTCAAAAAATAAGTTCAAAAGTACAGCATTTATTTGCAATGGAAATCTTTTGTAATATTATAAATGTCTTTACAGTGACTTTTAAACAATTTACTGCTTTTCGAATCTGAATAAAGGTTTTTTTTTTGGTTTGTTTTTGGTTTTTTACTTACTGAACCCAAATATTTGAATGGTTCCCAATGGTTAGTTAAAGTCCGGGGACTGCATGTTAAAAACAAAACTATAAACTGACTAGCAAGCACTAGCTAAAGTGTAGCCTTTAGTTAAACCCAATTTGAATTTTGCTGCGCATTGTTTTTTATATGATAAAGAGGAAATTACATTAAAAAGGATTCATTTACTCTGAAAATAGCTTTAAACAAGCACTAGCATTAATAATCTCAAATCTCAGTTTCCTTCGGCGTGTTATTTTTCAACAATAGGTTGACAAAACAGAGGAGTCACGTGAAAATCTGGTTCACTGGGATGAAGCAAAACAATCTTAAACCCCTATGGACTTCAGTATGACGCAAACAGCATTTGCTCGTCAACAAAAGAACAATAACTCCACTAGAGTAAGCCCTCACTCCCCTCGTGCAGCTGAACACCGCTGTTAATAGAGACTGACAGATGTGCACAACCTGATCTCTATTTCAACCATTATCCTTTTTATCCCCTTTAGTTTTGGTTTACAGGAGCTGAGTAGTCTTAAAACTGCCTTATTTTCACCTCACGACAAGATACGTCATTACCACTTATGAATTAAGATATTCAACTTAGAAACCAGGATGCTTCAGTGTACACTTCTGTTCAACAGTTTGGGGTCAGTAAGATATTTTAAAAGAAATGAATATATTTATTCAGCAAAGATGCATTAAATTGATCAAAAGTGACAGCAAAGACTTTACATTGTTACAAAGACTTCTATGATCTTTTGAACTTCTATTAATCAAAGAATATGAAATATTTCTTGAGCACCAAATCAGCATATTAAAATGATTTCTGGAGACTGGGGTGATGATGCTGAAAATTCAGCTTTGCCATCACAAGACTAAAAAATGAAAAAGAAATATCACATCTCTTGTCAAAAACCAGTACAAGTTGAAATATTATGTCCACTATAATATAAGCTCAAATCATAAGTATTAGCAATAGTAATAGAGATGTCAAATATCAAAGGCACCTTTTTACGTAAGAAAAACAGATTTTTCCTTCTCAAAGTCTGGCTAGGTCAGAGCAAGACGTATTAAACAGTCATGGTCCCTGTGGCTTCTGAGAAAGAAACATCTGCAAACAACTAGCTAACAAATTATTCATCAAGTTCATGTTGTTCCTCTTAATTCTCAAGATTATGCCGCCAATGGTACAGTTAAACGATCATTGTTGTGTTCGGTATTGGAAAGGCAATGTCTAACTGTTAAATTACCTCATTCTGATCCATGCTACTTTTTTCACGCCTTTTTCTACGTAACTGTGGAGGAGAACATTCAGATCAAAACCACAAAACGAACATCACTGTCTCACTGAGTAGGATGGGTCTCGATCACTTCCTCTTTCGGTTTTCAATGGCCTCAAAGCAGCACATGCCTCCAAAGGCCACATTATTTTTCAGATCTTACACTGGAAAATCTTTCCAGTGTAAAAATACATTTTCTGGTATTATGATCCTTAAGCCAAAATCAATTTACTTAAGAAGAATAATTGCATAAGATATTAAGACTGTTTTCAGAAATATATTATTATTCTTCTATATTTTATATTATTAGAGATAGTATGTACATATATGTTATTTATAAATATTAATATTTATTTATAGATGGTCTGTTTTTTATACATAAATTTTTAACATATACATAATCAAGGCCATACATTCTCTGAAACAGTTTTATTGCATTTGGCTTGTTAGGTACTTTTTTTTTTCGTCTGCAAGTTCATCGTGCACTTATTAGCATCAATAACCTCCTCATAGTGTCTGCATGGACTTTGACTCAAACCAGACAAGTGTAGATGATAACTGAGCTGCGATTACTCATTGGCCAAGTTTGTGAGTGAGTCAGACAGTGCAAGAGACGTTAGCACAGTTTCACAAGTGCGCTATCAGCTTCATCAGTGTGGCCCTGGGCTGCAGTGTGACAAAAACAACACATTTTCAGAGCAGTGCAGCTTGTGCACCTCCCTCCACACATAAGCCGGGTAGACGTCTTGCTACCGTGCAGCCGAGACGGCGATGTGCCAGCCGACACTCTTCAATAACCAGAGAATGCCCTATGAACCAGAAAAGCACACCCACACCTGAAACCCAAGACAAAGTGAAAGCGAAATCCCCCCCACCACCCCCCCTAACTGACACACACCAGAAGCACTGCCACCCCAAAAGGCCTTTGGGTTTTTTTCGGTACCCATCTTTGCAAAGGCTTTGCAATATAACTGTGGAAGAGAAGACGAGAACATTACTGAAGGGTTTTTCTAGAGGTTCGAGCCAGAAAAAGTTCTACAGCCGTTCCCAGGGATGATTCAGCCTGGATCCTTGCTCATGCATGTTAGTGTAGAGACAGACTACAAGTTTCCCTGGTGATACTTCCTTCACACTGGGGGCATCTGGCAGACCAATGATACGCAGAGTTCGGGATTTGCTAAAAGCAAAGTCTTTTTAGCCCCTCCCCTACTTTTCATTGTAGTCCTCTCGACACCATCTCCACAAAGCTCTTCTGCGGCGACGACTCTAGTGCCACTCTACACCTTTGTCTGCAGTCATTCTCTGAACTCCTCCACCCGATTCTCAGGCTCAAATATCAGCAAACCACACTCCCAGACGCTCATCACTTTTCACAGGAACTCAAGTCATCTACACTGACATCAAGAGGTTGTGCTGGTACCGTTTTGCCAGACGCCGGGAACCGATTTACCTTGGAGATAAGATCGATTGATTGCTTTCATCCAATTCAAGAGGGTGCAATGAGTGTAAGTGCTGTAAATGAGGAACGGAGAGTGCAATAATGGTAATTCTGGAGAGACATGTCTGGAATGAGTCGCTCTGATCCAGGGGAATGGCATGCATGTGAATTGGCTTGTCATAGACACTCCCTCTTTTCCTATTAACCAAACCACTGCAGTTATTCCAGACAAACTGCCAGCACCTTCCACAGAAACACACACATGCTCGTCATTACTCCGAAATCAAACGAATGCTACACTAAATGAATGCTTCCCTGGACTCTGATGGATCCATGGTATCTTCGAAAAATGGCTGGGTGGCTAAAACTTATGGGTTTCCACAAATTCCGATCAATTACTTTTCCATGACTTTGTTGTTGATGATTACCAGGCCTTAAAGTAATCATGACATGAAAATTCTTTTTTTTTTTTTTTTCTTCATCACATTTAATCAAAATGTCATAACTGGACCTTCTGGCAAAAACAACAGACTTCTCTCTGGTGATGTATGCAGGCCTTCTCCCCCCCCAAAAAAATAATAATAATATTTCTTTTTTCAATAACCCATTCTACTTATGTTTCATCACAACAATATTTGAAGAAGGATACACTCTCAAAGAGCAATTTATAGCCAGTTTGTCTGTTGTATTAATTTTAATGATTTTCCATGTTCCCCATTAATACAGGAACCCTTTGCATCTAAATATATTTCAATCTTTTGACAACATTCAACATATGTATCTCAATATTTGCTTATTATTCACTTAAATATTTTTTTTTACTTCAATTAGTAAAAATAAATAAACAAAAAATCTGCTTGATGATTAAGACAAGTTTTTCACTAAATGAACACAGTGAAATAATTGTATGTATTTTAATTTAAATCCACCAACATAATATATAGCAATAAATAAAAATATTTACCTATACATAGCCGCATATTTATTAAAAATGCAACATGGTGGCTTTAAAAACCTTTTTAAGTGAAGCAAATTAATCACTGAATCAAAGTTTTGAATCAATTGACAGTTTGAGGTTATTTACATAAAGGTATCGTAAAACTAGTCAAATGTCAAGGTCCTTTGGACTAATTGGTCAAATAAAGGGCATTAAAGATCATAATGGTGCATAGTTTTATACTAACAGAAAAATCACAAATATACTGTAATAATCAATATATTGCCCAGCTCTAGTTTCAAATCTGTTCATGTATGACACATATGTTTAGTATCCATTATACATGTGTTTTATATTTAGTTGTGGTGGCCTTCAGCAAGTTTGTGACGTAGCTGGTCTCTGACTGAATTGGTCTTCACAGCAGTTCAGTTTTCCACCAAAAATAATAAGCTTGAAACCAAAATTTAGTTTCAAGAAAGTAAAAATATTTTGCTCAAAATTCTATTTTAAATAAAAAAATGTAATAATGCAAAAAGTAAGTATGAATCAAAACTTTAAACACATTCAAAATCATATTGCACAAAACTGAAATAGTAATGCAAAATTATCCGACTTGCACACAAAATCATGTTTCCCTTGGTTATATTTCTCTGTTTTTTGTGCTGTCAGAAAATTATCTGTGCCTATATTTTAAATTTTTTATATGGCATTAATGGCGGTTCCTCTTCTCTGCTCTCCCCCCTTCACTCTTTGTTTCCATGTTCGCGCTTTGCTTTCTTTCCAAATGTTGCGGTTAGAGTTTGATGTAAATCAGTGTGTGCTTAAGCGTCATCATTGGTTCACGGCATAGTTCCGAGATTGGGCAAGCTCCTCCTCTAGCCCGTCCAGTTCCAGGAGGGGAGCTGATGTCACTCCAATGCACCTCATTAGCTGCTGATGGTCAGTGTTCACTTGTACAGGTGATAATGGAGAACATCTTTCCATACAGGACCAACCGTTATATGGTCTGCAGGTCACTGCTGTAGGCCTACCTGGCGATCCGTTAACATTTAAATGAGTAAATTGGTAAATTAATATTGAATGAATGTGATGTTTTTGCATTGACTATGCTAGATTTGAATACTGATTCATGAAAACAATAGTGCAGACCTGCCAACCTTTGAATTTTTTTTTGAGTACCATAAGGTTGACGCGGGGGGGGATGGGGGGGTGATATGGGGTGATACCGTGGGTCATATAGCCTATTCCTACATTACTTGAAGCTCCTTGATGGCTAATGTCAAAATCGTAATTTGCACAATGTGCAAAATGCTAGACTTCATGATAAATATTTTTCATAGGTTAGTACTCAGAGTCTGCACTCAGTTTGTGATATTCCTGTTATACAGTATTTTAGAGTAAACAGTAGGAATGCAACAATACAGTTAGCGCAAGGTTCAATAAATGCCTCCAATTTTTTTACCAGTTTTCAGTTTGGTTCTGATGGTTTGGCACAACAGAGTTCTTTTTAGCGATTTTAAATGCTATTTAAAAAAAAACCTCCAGTATACATTAATTAAAACTCCAGTACATTGTTGTACACTGTGTCTACCTTAAATTTCTTTTGAGAGAAGTATTCTTTTTATAGATTGGCCATTAGTGCTATGAACACATGTAATGTCTGTTTCATTCATACTGGATACTAGAGGGCGCCCCTGCGCAGAAAGTCCACATATGCATCACTGAAGAAATAGCGCTCACTGACGCTCCAAGAAATCCCTAATATGGACAAAAGCAGCTATGGCTGTAACTGAATGAAAGAAGACAGAAATGCTCAACAGTGACAATGTTTATCTGTGTTCTTAAAACCACCTCGGGTATTTTCATAAGTATAGTTATAGTCCATTGCTAATCGACATAGCCTTTATTACAGTATGAGTATAGAATATATTTCTGCGTCATTCTCAGGGCCGACGCTTACTTTTCTTTTTAGGAGCACTTGTGCTCCTAACTTAAAAAATGTAGGAGCATGTTCAAAATTTTAGGAGCACCTTCCAATCCATAATCCAAAATGTTATCAAAAAGTATAGCCTTCCCATTACGAGTTTATCTTTGACTTCCTCTACTTTATTAGAAGTATGTCATCTTTTATGTCAAATTTTAAAAAAATTATATTTTATAAGCTTTTAAAAATTGTAATTAAAACGACAGAATAAGAGTAGAATAAGAAAAGTTTAAAAAATCAAAAACGAAATCAGTATTAAAAAAAAATTATTTGTAGAGGTGGCACAGAAGAACACAAAAGTGGCTCGATGTACTTTCGGAAATTTAATGAGGTTCAGAAGTGGAATGAGTGCAATTAAATCCATAAATCCATGATGATATTAATGTTTTAAATATAAAATTTTGAATATAGAAATATTAAATGACTTTAAATAACTGAAAAGATCATTTAAAAATGAAACTAAAACTGCCAGCAGGTGGCGGCAAGTCACTGATTTTATCACTGAATCATTCACTCAATTGAGTGTGGGTCAGTGGGGTTGTCTCGAACGGCTGATTCATTCAAGAATGAATCAATTGACTGTCTTTATGAATGGGTAATCATGAATCACTGACTCACTAGATTCGTTTAAAAACGCAGTTCATTCATAAACGAAACACCGCTGTGTTTGAATGGAGATGCGCTGCGGCTCCGCTTTGTCTTTGTTGAAACTATTTTCGAACGACGACATAACAAATCAGACAATATGGTTATGTCCGACAATGTAAGTCAGTTAATATTAACTTATTGTTTATTGAATTGTATTGTATTAAATCTGTATCACATTTATAAACTCCCTTAAAAATCATTAAAAGCTGTCACTCATCTTAGTTCATCACGAGCTCACATTTATAATCAACGAAGCTCGCTATACTGCGTGATGAATCTCTTATTTACACCGTCTACACTTTGCTTATGAAAGGATTCGTGAGATATGTCTGTGATACACTACTCGACGCTGCAAATACACGTAGAAAGCTTTGAAGCTCCCCTGAGCGCGATCACAAGTATGATGAAGATCGGGTCAGTCGCACTGGTGCTCCTAAAAATAAATGTCATAGTCACACGCAGTAGTTTTCCCATCTCGCAATGCGTCTTTCGAGGCCCTGATTCTGTGATAAGAGGCAACATCAGATCAGGACGTAAGTTATTGCTAACATTTGGCTGTGTTTGTGGAGTAGGTTTGATTTCTGTTTTGTTGGACAACAGGTTTTTAGAAACGCTCCGCCCTTACAAGTCATGCTCGGCTTATGTTGCTTTTTCAGATGCACCATGCGTGTGTTTCCTCATCTCAGCACGCGACTCACGGACACACAAACAGAGCCAGTTTGGAGAGAATAAAACACACGGACATTATTTAATGCACAATCCGGAAAAAACCTCGATTGGTTTGAACCCTCATCTTTTTCTGTTGCGTTTTTACTGCGCTTGGACAGGTCCCCAGTTTTTGCGTAGTTTAGAGGACAAATCTACCAGCTACTTTAAAGGGTCCTAAGCTTTTTTTAAAAGATCATTATTTGTGGGATTTGTGTAACGAATTGTTGACATGCTTTAATGTTCAAAAACCACATTATTTTCAAAATACTGTACATTATGTAGGTCCTCTATGCCCCGCCTCTCTCAAAACGCTTTGTTTTCTACAAAGTCCCGCCTTCCGACAAGCGCAGTCTGCTCTGATTGGCCAGCTGACCCAGTGCATTGTGATTGGCCGAACACCACAAGCACGCGTCGGAAATGTAACGCCCCTTACCATAATCGGCAGCTTCATCTTTCAAAATAAATGTAAATACAGAGCCCGATAGGGAACAGAGTCGTGTGACAGACACAGTGATTAAGCTGGTATGTGTTTGTTATGTGACCCCCTCTCTCTCTCTCTCTCACACACACACACACCCACACACAACACACACACACACACACACACGATGCGCAAAACTCCGCATTTGAACAGTCAATAGCAAAAACTTAAACTAATAACAAAACAGTAGCTGATTCAGAAGCGCCAGATTGTCATAGCAAAGTCAGAATGACCTCCTCTCCTAGTTCACGAAACGTTGTGCATTGGGGGGGGGGGGCTGGGTGGCTTTGTAATTGAATCTTAAAGATTCCTAAATGCATCTACTTTCGGAAGACCAAATAAAGTGCTTTTGCTTTCGCCTAGAAACACACAGCGTCTCCCTGACATGGCTGCTTCAACACTAACTGCGGTTACTGAAACCACGCCTTCTTTCTTGCTGCCCAAATGTCACATTTGGGCAGCATTATGCAAATATTTCCACATAGTGAGTTAGATATGTGGGGGCGTGTTAGAACGAGCAGTCTTAATTTTCATAAAGAATATCTCTTTGGTTTTGAGACTTTAGTCTTTGCAACTTCAGGGATCTTATCTATGCACAATCAGCTTGTAACACTCCAAAAGAAAGGAAAACTTGAAATCGCATCATATGACCCCTTTAAGGTCAAAATGCGTACCCGCTACGCAAAATGTGTACAGGTTGGCAGGTCTGACAGTGTTCCAGAAGAAACAGTTACAGTGGCCAGGTGGATTTGATATACACAATGATTTATTTGCATACTTATTGTGTTTATATACATAGATACATATATAATTGCATAACACTATCATATTGTTTTACATTATTTATTTAAATATTATATGTTATTTACTGTTGTTGTTGTTATATCTGCACTATCATGCACATTTAGCATTGGGCTCAGAGAAATGCAGTTTCATTCTGTTGTACACTTGTTGTATGTATTTGAACTTTGAATATAATTTTAATATAGTTTTAACATAGCAACAATATAAAAGTAAAACAGCGAGTAGGGATGGGCGATATGGGCTTAAAAATATATCACGATACTTCTGCTATTTATTACGATAACAATATCAATGACGATAATTCCGGGAATCCTGTTTCTTTAGAGAAAAGTATTATTTTTCCTATTTTTACCCAAAATAGGGTGTTGTGAGCATTAATGAGTACACACCTAATATAAGAACTGTTTAATTCATACTGGAAGCCGGAGGGCGCTCTTGCACAGAAACGCCACATATCCATAGCAGAAGTAATACTACTGACGATGCTCCAGGAAGGTATCCAGTTATCGTTGAATAAAACGCACAACGGAGATAGAGACTTTTTTAACTGATTAAAACTTGAGGAAAATAAACATACGTTTGCACAAAATATATGGTTTATCTGTGTTCTTCAATCTTGGGTATTTCTATAAGGAAAGTATATTTATAATGCAATGTTAATCGACATGGCCTTTATCACTGTATATAATACTATCATTCTGTAATATGAAACCACGTCTGGTCACAAAAAGAAGTTATTTCAAACACTCAACTATGTTATTAAGTTAATTTGGAGAAAAAGCATGTCAATAAATGATATCTTTGTTGGACAACAGGTTTGTAAACAGGCTCATACACATGCAAAACTGTATCGCACATGTGCTACTGTAGTACATTTATTCAGCCCTAACCAAACCAGTTACAGATTGTAAAAGGAGCTCAAGCTCCTCATTTAGCGTATAGGCTGCTCCTCCTCAATTTCATGTCCGCCTTCCGTGATGTCGCTCCGCACTGTCGCACACAGAAATGTTTTCCCAAAAAACAAAAAACCCCCCCAACCCTTTTTATACTTTATCGTTATTATCACTCTATCGCGGGGATATTTTTACCGGTAGTCGCAAACGTACGATATCTCCCATCCCTAACAGCGAGTAGGTGCCGGCAAGCTACTTAGTTTCTTTAGAGTTCAGCATTATAAAACATTCATTCAATCTCCTGATTCATTCAGTGAGGAATAAAGTGAATCATTCACTCGACTGATTCGTTCAAATCCAAACCAGTTCATTCAATACGAAAGGCTGCTGTGTGTTGCTCATAGAGGACACTGTTCTGCTGTGGCTTTGTTTGGACTCTTCGTCGAAATGAGAAAATAGTTACAATATTGTGTTTAAAACTCACACAAAATGTACTTCTTGTTATATTGACTTTATACTACAGTTCAATAAACATTTGCAATGGTGCCGATATTTGGGAAAACAACACTCTTCCTCGTGTGATATTACTTAACTCTGTCACTTTATAATCTCAGAGTAACACAAAATGTGATAAATCTTACAAAACCAACCACCTTATCAATGACACTGTACATGAAAGACAAAGCTGGAAATCTGTTTACAAAAACAATACATGACAAAAAATAAGATACAATTAATAAATTACAAGAGACAAGGGTAATATACAGTGAACCAAACAATTGTGACTGGCACATATTATTTTTATTATCCTCTCCTAACAGTAATAACAATAACAAGACTTATCAGTCAGGTACAGGCAAGCCAGACACATTTAACAGTGACTTCAGGAGGCCGGTGCATATAGTGGCTGCTGCCTTTCGCGATGTGACCATAAGCAAATAAATACAGGTGAATATAATGGCGACGGGTCGCTAGGATGGCTCATTTAATGGTAACGGATCGCCAGTGACAGGACAGGCAGACACATATAACGGTGTCCTGTATGGAAAGATGTTACCCCAGCTGACGGTTCTCCATTATCACCTGTACAAGTGAACACTGACTAATCATCACTATGAGGTGCATTGGAGTGACATCAGCTCCCCTCCTCGACTGACTGGCTAGAGGAGGAGCTGCCAATCTAGAACTAGTGAACCAATGATGACGCTTAAGCACACCCTGATTTACATCAAACTCTAACCGCAACATTTGGAAAAGCAAGCGCAGAACATGGAAACAAGAGCGAAGGGGAAAACAGCATAAGCATATAAAAAATACAAATATGAGCAGAAGTTGTCTGGGAGCACAAAAAACTGAGAAATATAACAAAGGGAAACATGATCTTGTGTGCAAGTCAGATTATTTTGCTTTAATATTTCAGTTTTGTGCAATATCATTTTGAATGTGTTTAAAGTTTTGATTCATGCTTATTTTTTTTTAAAGGCATTATTACATTTTTGATTTACGCTTATTATTTTTTGATCCGTGACCATTGTTTGCTATTCTGAAAACTTTGCTTCATTTTAAAATTTTGTGAAATATATTTTACTTGCGTTTTTAAATTTTGGTTTCATGCTTAGTTTTTGATCCATGACTGCAATATTTTTGGTGGATCCTATAGTTTGATCCCATAGTTCACATCAATCTACTCTAACTCTTTTAAACCCAACGCTCCACGCATGGAGAGGCTGGGAATTTTGGAAAAAGTAACGCGCTCATTAAATTTAAATGGAGGGAAGTTTCATTAAACTTTCAACATGCCCCACCAGCTCTGAATGACGTCTGGTAAGTTACACAACCACCAACGCAAACAAAAGGTGAAAGATCTTCCTTGACTATAACAGCAGGGATTTAAATGGATAAAGCTTGCACATGTCATCTGTAAAATTTTAAAAAGCCATTTAGAATGGCAGGTCAGCAGGCTGAGACGCTACTAATTTATGTAACATTAGTGCTGTAAAGTTTACAGCAAACAAAAGCAACTGCTCTCAAAGTGCCAATGGAGTAGAAATATAGGCTACAATGTACATATTAAAAATATATATATATATTTGGTGGATTGTCTGAACAAATAGTCAACTAATCAATGTGTAATGAGGCTGGTTTCAGTTGCACTCATATGGACATGCTATTTTTAAGGGGCCTTCACAAAAAAATTACTTCATTATTTCCAATTACTGCATTAAAATACAGGTAGACAGAGCACAAAAGAACGAAACAGAATGCAGTGGCCTCAAGACACCGTTTTTTTTTTTTAAAGGTTAAAGGACTACTCTTAACTTCATGCCACCTTAAAACACAACACTTGTGGGAGAACGCTCAAAAAACACTGCAAGATGTACACAATGGCTGAAGACAAATTAAAAAATGCCAACATCTCGAGTTTTAGTGTGCAAGCTGTCAACATGCTAAATAAGGCACCACCAATTTAGATTAAAAAATAAATTAATAAAATAAATTAATAAATAACAATTACATTATTCAATTATACAATAATAATATAGAATTGCAAAAAAAAATCTTCTAATTATAAAAAAAACTAACTAGGACAATTAAAAATTAAACCCTAAATAGGACAATTTAGAAATTGAATTTGATTAAACACTAATGTCTATATCCTTATGTCAATTCAATTGTGTTCAAGTGTCTTGAATGGAGGAACATGCCGTTACAAGCTGAAATCAGCAACCACTGCCAAGACCCTTGCTCTGTTTTCCATAAAGAAAACAACTGCATCTTGTTTGCCCTGAAAGGCCCTTCCTATTACAGCCGAGATCAAAGTGGAGTACAAGCTAAGCAGCTTGATTCCTTGCAGACCTCACACGCTCTATAAGTGAGCCAACAGCTTGGTGCCAGAGCTTTCAGTCTGGTTGCAATACACACAGACAGTTTGGTCAGAGAAATGCACGGAGAGACCGTGTATACAAATGAGTACCACCCCATTCATTATACCCTTGGTGAAGTGTCCGCTTCTCAGTTGGCCTCAAACACATGGAGGAGTCTGAAGTTTACCATGGCACAATAAATCAGCCGAACAGAGAACGGGCCACCTCCAATGTGTTCTACAACTGACCATCCAAAACAAAAATAGAGCCTTGATGGATTATTCACAAAGACATTCTGGAGTAATCTGAGACCACTTTGATTAAGATTATGTTTGCAATATAAAAGAATAGGAAGCATGTGTAATTGAAGTCTGTTTAAGCATGTTTGTACTTTAATTATTTCCAACGAATCCTCAAAAAAAAAAAAAAAACTTTATTAATCCAATGATATTGTCTCAAAGAGTCTCTGCATTATAACCAACTAAGTGAACCTAAAAAGATGAAAAACAAAATTGTGATGCACCAATTTTAGCGACCAAAAACTAAAAATAATTTTTTGGTTTTGGCTGAAATAGTTTTGGAGGGCCAAAACCATTGACCAAACAGTGATATTTAATTAGCATTTTGCAATTACATGTTTTAATTGTGTCAACAATTATTTTGTGCACCCAACATGGATAAACTACAAACTAGCAGGGATGCACTTCACAGTAAGCAAAAAGGATGCTAAAGCAGCAATATGTAAAAACTGTTTAGCTGAAATATCGAGAAGCGACTCAATGGCACTGGGGAAAAAAACGGTGTACAGCTTACTTTGAAACAATTTTCAGTCAGAAATTGCTAGTAAATTTCACAAATAATTACAAAGAAATGGTAAGTTACATTTTGAAGTAGAAAGACTGAAAATAGTAATTTCTTGTAAAACATACTCCAATAATCTGTTTTATTAACAACTTCAAAAAACTTTTTTTTACAGTGTTATCACCTGAGAACATGAAACCCTGAACAGCATACCAAGTATAATCGACCAAGTTTCCCAAAAGCAATTACCCAAACTTAATTTTTGGTCTCCTACATGAGAACCACATATCTCTGCATAAGTGCCAGTTGCTAGTACACGGCTCTGACAACATCCACCATCTTTGATAGCACTACTGAAGATAAACTGAACAGCTGGGTTCGTCTATCATCAACAATTTAAACAGGAAGACAGCTGGCAGTACTAGCAGTGAACTGCTTGAGTTTTTAAAAATGCAATGGATTCAGAGTTCCCACACCTTCTGGCCAATGGACTTCCATGACTTTTGCATTTACATTTATATTTGCATCGAATCATCAAGAGGACGCTTTTATCCAAAATTACTTACAAATGAGGAATCACAGTAGATGATACAGGAGCTAACATTATTAGCAGTTCCCGTGTAAACAATAACTTTTCCAATAACTTTCTATATTAAAAAAAAAACAACAAAAATAAGATTTTTTTTTTTATTTATTTAACAGACCGTATTATATATATATTAATAAAACTGATTTATAACCACAACAATTTCATGGATAGACAAACGATCAACGCAGGGGCTTTATAATATATTTAGATACAAACAAACAAGACATAAACAATATTGTTTATTAAATTGCAAGCGAATTTTAGTCATTAGAATTCTGACATTTTTGTGGTTGACTCTCTAAAAAAACTCCTACCTTAATCTAAACAGTAATTACTGCAAAGCACCTTTTAGAAAAAGTTTTGTTGAAAAACTTTAAAAGAATTTGAAGTAAAATATGAAAGTAATTTATCCTACTTCAAATCATGATTGTCTCTGTAAGCAACAAAAATAGAACTTTTATGAAAATTTGCATAGTATATACATTTATTTAAAAAAAATTATTTATAAGCTATGAAAATTTAGAGAATTCTATTCACTATAAAATTTTCCAGAAATGTTCAAAATGTCATAATTTTGCCCTGACTTTTCAAATTTCCAGATTTTTTTCATGACTGTGGGAACTTTTTTTTTTTTTTTTATTTTTAATTCACAGCCCGTTCCTCAGGATCAATTGGGCCTTAGTGGTCCAACACGGGGACAAACAGCATCCTGCTGTTAATTTGGATTTCTCCTACTCAGCAGGTGGACGGTGTAGCAAAGTCCAGCTATAATCTGCCTCAGGCGTGCACTGTTTGATGCTGTCTGCTAGGAAACTGACAAAACAAACTGTATTAATAGCTCCAGCTGGAGCCAAGAATGAGGAATCTGGAGAGTGAGCTGCCAGAGAGTAAGGGAGACCCCACAAATAGGGAGCGACGGAAGGGGGGGGGGGCAGGGAGCAGAGAATGGAACGAATGCTTTTGGAGGGTGTTCGGTAACTTGCAGGTAAAGGCCAAGGGTCCTACGGATGGTGTTGGGGACGGGAGATCTGTGGTGCATGGTGTGTTTTATGGTTGATTTGGATTTATGTAACCTTAGTGAACCTGAGCTTTGGAAAATGGAACAAATGAAACTTTAGATCCATGTCTAGTGTGCCCAGTGCTAAATCCATGGTGAGGAAATACACAGTGTAGCCCAATGCAGTTCCCTTGGCCTGTATTCTGCTAGGAACAATGTGGACCCGAAGTCCCCCTCTGTAAACCCATAATCCTCTTCAGATCAGTTTATACTGCGGCTGCAACAATGTTGGACATGCTACAAGTCAACAAAACAGCAACAGTGTGTCTTCTCTCCAGAAATATATCTAATGTCCACGTGACGATATATCTGCAATAATTTTGCTGGCAATATAATATTGTGCAACATTGATTCAAAATTGTCTCATTTGCATCATTACTCAAAAACCTTTGTTTAAGTCCTTTAAAAGTGCTGTAAAAGCATATGTAGGTAAATATGCAGGTATAGTTAATTAGTATAGTTAATAGTTGCCTAATTAGTATAGTAATAGTGGTACAAACACGGCTGTTCAAAAGTTTAGGGTTTAGAAATTGAAAGGAAAAAACATGAAAGAAAGAAATTAATACTTTTATTCAGCAAGGACGCAATGAATTGGTCAAAAGCGACAGTAAAGACATTTATGATATGATTTTATCAAATATTTCTATTTCAAATACATGCTGTTCTTTTGAACTTTCTAGTCATCAAGGAATGTAAATGTACCACAAAAATATTAAGCAGCACAACATCAATTTTCAACATTGACAATAATAAATGTTTCTTAAGCACCAAATCAGCATATTAGACTAATTTCTCAAGGATCATGTGACACTGAAGACTGGAGTAATGATGCTGAAAATTCAGCTTTGCCATCACAGGAACAAATTACATTTTAAAATATATTAAAACAGAAAACAGTTATTTTAAATTGTGATAATATTTACTATATTACTGATTTCACTGTATTTTTTATTTTTTTTTAAATACAGATTTCTTTCAAAAACATGAAAGAATTTTTGCAGACCCCAAACTTCAAAACAACAGTGTATATAAATGATAATAAATAAATGTTGTGTTCCCGTAATGTAAAACCGTGTGAAAAACATCCTTCATCATTATTCCTATCCAGATTGTTCACCATATTTTACTTCTTGCATTAAACCACAGTGTATGGTCAAAATGATGGTTCCTATGATTTGACTGCAAAAACATTTTAAGCAATTCCAGAACAAATAATCATCAAGCTTATATTAAAAGGCTGGGCGAAAAAATCAGGATGTATTGCTGTCAGTATGGCAATGTTCTAAAAAAAGAGCAGCTAATTACATTATAATAGACATACCAATTCAATTTTGGCATATTCTGCTGGTTCTCTAAACATTACAGCACCATGATGGCATGCGAATATCATTTTAATGATTCCTAAATCTGAGCGATCCATCAAGCCAGGAGCGATTGCCAAAATCTGACAAAAACAGCCACCCACATTGTCCATTCATTATTTCTATGCAGTATCTCCCTCAATCTTTGCGAGCTCTCTCACAGTACTTCATGAGCCCGGCAAACCTTTTAGAGCAGACCAAATATTACATAACTTTAGAAGAGCACAGTTGCCCAGAATCAACTCAAGCACGGCTGGCAGTTTACCCTTAATATCTGTTTTATTTGAACAGTCTGTTATTTGGTCTGCTGGATATTTGAAACAGTGTTATTTGGTCTGCTCTATTACTCTACTGTCGCATCCGGGCAACTATCATTATATGCTGTCAATTATATTATCCTATATACAACCGCTGCCAGGACAACTTACATAATCATAACATAATCCTTCATTCACAGTTCTGACTTTTAATGGTTAGCATGGTTCAACAAACGACCTGGCAGTCACAAACAGCGCCCATTTCATCATACGAAAGACGTCAAACTGGCATACAAAGTTCCTTCCTGTAAAACGTCTTCACTTAACACATTGTGAACCGCTGCAGATGCCTTATAGCAGAGGTTAAACTAACAAGTTAGGCTCTGAGCTCTCATTAATCAAGCCGCAATGAGGTAATTACTGTAACAGCTGCCACTGTATTACTAATTACTGTAACATTACTGGAATTCAACAAGTGCCATGTGAAGATGACCTGTATCTACAAGTACAGTCCTCAGACATACAGATGGTGTTTACACTAAGATGGAACATTCACACACTCAAAATCATGTTGATTGTTATCAGCTGTTTTAGGAGGCGTCTTTTCACACTAGATGCATTATGAGCAAAGATGTCTTTATCTTATCTGAATTATCTTGGTCAAATAATACCCACAAAAATGCCATGGGATAACAAACTGATCAACAGCAGGTGCTTTATATAATGTATTTATATAGCAAACAAACAAGACAGCGAATTTTGTGATTTATAATTCTGCATTTTTGTGGGGTTGACCTCTTTAAAAAAACATCTACCTTAACTTAACAGTAATTACTGCAAAGCACCTTTTTCTAAACCTTTTAGTTGAAAATATGAATTTAGTTGAAAATATGAAAAGTATTTAAAGTGAAATATGAAAAGTAATTTATCCGACTTCAAATCATGATTGTCTCTGTAAGCAACAAAAATAGAACTTTTATGGCAATGTGTACTAAAACACAATGCACGGTTGCCGAGTTTTGTTTTAAATACAGTTTTATGACACTTTAATGTGCAATTTCTACCTTCCATGTTGGATTGCTGCAACACACCAAAAAATAACGATCATTTCTGGTGGCCTCGCCGAAAATAAACGTCGCTAACTATTTAGCAAACCCATGCTAGCTTGATGTCTTGCGAACATGCCAACTTTAAAGCCAGCCTTTTCCCGCATGTGCCCGCCCTACCCTCGTTCTGATTGGTCACATGCTCGTCAATCAAAAATATCGAATTGCTGTTTGGCTACAATAAATGTCAATCACGATTATTAGTTGCGTCTCATTGGCGCACGGAAATCCCACTCAAAAATGGAATTCACAGAGCGTACAGGCCGCTCTACCCCCCCCCAGAAGCAAAAGTATGCAAAGAGCACTTTGAAGCAAACAAACTGACCGTGATATCAAATATGTAATTTTACATAAGCAAATAAACGTACATACTGACACAAAATTAAAAACTCTAGAGTATATAGTAATATGGCATATACATATACAAGATAATACATGACGCTAGGGGCAGATATCTGTCCCTAAGAGTTTCTTCTCTCGCTTGTCAAGAGCTCTGAACGAGCCCGCAGTTTCGCGCAGACTTCGGCTGGTAACCCACTTGCCAATCTGACAGCCTCAGTCTCCTCATAAAAGTTACTCTTGATCACAGACAAACCTTGTTAACGGATATAAAAACAATTGGACATTGTTTCAAATCAAGACAATCATCGATTCCACATTTTTGACAAAAGAAGAATGTTTACAAACTTACCACAGCGCTCTATCCCACTCTCTCTCTCTCTCTCGCTCTCTGCTCTCTTGGAATCTGACACGCCCCTCCCCGTGAAATATCGCGAGATTTTGGCGTCACACACTACCCCGGTCCCTCAAAGCTCACCTGGGGTGGTTGTTCAAAATTCACACTGTTGATGCTTGTTTTTTCTGATTCGTTCTGATTAATAAACTCTAGCTTATTTATTTTATGACTGTAATAGTGTTATAACATTTTGGCACGAACTTTGAATGTTAATGTAAATCATGGGGGGGGTCGAGATTATGAATATATTTAAAAAATCTAATTGTAAGGTAAATTAAAATATAAAAGTGGATTGCATTTTTTAATACATAAATATGTAAACTGAAAATCATATTTCTTTTGCCAACGTTTTTAATCATTCATACCCTTAGATTATGTCATGAACAATATTTTGTTCTCATCCCAGCTTTACTAACTCTCTTTACAAGTGGTGGGTGATTCAGTCTGCTATTGAGCGTAAAATACTCTGTGCATTAACTATGTAAAGCAATGATTAAGATTCAAATCGTGATGTAAACTGAAGGTGATGGTTTTGAAAGCAGAGGAAAGTTAGTTGCAGAGGGCCTTTATTCAGTCCTGCTGTAGTTTCCTTCCTGACTGATTTACATTCTCTTAAAGAGGACATCCTGTGCTTAGGAGTTTAAATAAAGCATGATGCAAAACACAAATTCACTTGCTGAAGTTAGGAAGTGAAATGTATGCAGTTAAAATATGCTTCTTTCTTGTTATTAAATTTCCTATTCAGAAAACAAAACCATGGCTTCACGGAGAGCGTTTTTAAAGTCTTAAAAACTTACAGAAAATGTTCATAATCAAATGTACACTTTTGCAAGTTAATATTAAATAGTCTTAGTAAGCAATGGATGCATGACGTCTGTTTATTTAGCTATTATAAGTAAATATAGGTTATTAAAACGGAGTTGTTCTTTTCCTGAAGGTCTGATATCTCTGTTTCTTTCAAGAAAAATTATTATTATTATTTTACAAACAAGGTAAATTGCAAAATTCTGTAGCTTTAGCTGACTGTTTTATATCATGTGGTATTCCAGCACCCTCTACTGGTTAAAAGTACACACACATAACTCATCTAAGGTTTCATGTCATTGAGAAGGCAAATGATGTGTTCATAATCACCTTCGTGATTCACTTGGTTTGGAGAAAAAACTGCAGTAAAACACTTGAACAATGCATGGAGGCTTTTACTGGTTAGTCTGCATGCATAAAACTAGATGTAAGCACTACATACTTCTTAATCAAGCAATATAACAACAGTGAAATGAAAACAACTGCAAAAAATCTGTTGAGGTTCACAAGATGTGACACTAGTGTTGACATGAATTCATTTAAGACATCCCATTCACGGTCTGCAAGCGTTTGGAATGATCATGCCAACATGACAAAAAAAGAACATTCCCATTACTGACATAGAATATTCTTGTTAAGGTTTGCTGTGTTTTCATCTCAAACGCAAAAGTACAGCTCACTTTCTGCAATCATCAGCACCAACAAAGTTATACAATCCAACACACTATAAACCAGGTAGTTTTCAAGAGAAAGATTCATAATTACCAAAGTGATAGATGGACAGAAATAGATATTGATTTGAAATCCAATGAAGTGTTCTTACATGGTTCTGCTTCAAAATGCCAGAGATTAGTAAACAAATATAAAACAAGGTTACTTTGTGGCAAATTTACTATATTTTTGCAAAATTTCACCCACTTTTCCAGGATTATTTTTGATGACTGGGAAGCCTCATAACATGATTTAACAAAAATGTTAAAATTCATTTGACTTTAAAATTTAATGTAAAGGTTTTAGTTACCATCTTTAAAAAAAATGTATGCATAAAAAAAAACTATCTTCAAGTATAAGTTTGAAACAAATGTAATATATAATTATAACTTATAAGTGCTGTTAAAGTGTTATTTGTGTGTACATAGGATTTACTGGTAAATCATATTTTTTCATTATTTTCTTGTTTTTGCAATTAGAGTGTTTCACATATTATCTACTGATTTTTTAACATTATGGGTTCATAAGTGCATTATCTCTCTCCTACCTGATCAGTATTTCTCTGCACCAAAGCACATAATTGTACTGCAACCAAAGTCTGAATTTGCTTGATGACATTATAGCAACAAAAGAAACATGAACCTTCCTCACTTCTTCACTCACTGTATATGGACAGACACACTTCAGATTGCAGTCTGATTACAATCACATGTTCACGTACACGGAAGACATCTACCTCCTCCACGTCTGACATTAAGGACAGTCTTCTCGCTCAGTCTCTGAGGAGCACATATTCTTTCACTGACTCTGGAAGCGGGAGCTGTTTCACCGCAGATGGGAGGTACTGAACTCCCAGGCTGTTACGAACGGTGCAGCGCGCCAACGCTCGTAACGAGGGCGGTTGGGCTACGAGGCTAGTGAGTCGAGCCAGTAACTGAGGATCTTTACTGAGCTCACGTGGTAAAGATCCGTCGGCCCTGCGGATCTCGATCCTCCCCGCGGCGCGGCAAAGCAGCTCCAGGCACTCTTCCTCCTGCTCCGTGCCCAGGCCCCGAGCCAGCAGCGCCACCAGCCGCGAGATGGGCGTCTGGCCTTTTAGGTTGGTGACGTGGACTTGAGAGCCGTACTCTAGCAGCACACGGACACTCTCCAGGTTGCCTTTCATGGCTGCCCAACTGAGGGGTGTGTCGTTATTGTAATCCCGGACATTCGGGCACGCGCCGCTCTCTAATAGGGCCCGTACGCACTCGGGGTTATCTTTGAAGGCAGCCCAGTGCAGTGGCGTATCCTTGTTGCCGTCCAGAGCATTTGGCTGGGCCCCGTATTCTAGAAGCAGCTCCACACAACCCTCATCCTTCTCCGCTGCGTAATGCAGGGCAGTGCGGTTGTAGCCATCCAAGGCGTTTACCTGGGTGAGAAAATTATTATTATTTCTTTTTAATTCTGAATTAAAATTGTCAAAAATTAAGTAAAAAATTTAGGGGTGATGCATCTTTCCTGATATGATAATGAAGTAAACAGTGAAAACCATGATACATTTTTTCAGGATACTTTGAGGAATAGAAAGTTCACATCAACAGCATTTATTTGAAATATGAATCTTTTGTATTATTATTAATGTCTTTACTATCACTTTTGATCAATTAAATGCATCCTTGCTGAAAAAGTTTAAAAAAAATTTTTATCATACTGTCCCCAACATTTTTTGAACGGTAGTGTACATATATTTGAACAAAACATTCTCATTGCTCATTAATATTAAAAACTTTAGTCTGCCAAATCAAAGTCATGTGCAGCATCCAACAAGCAAAAATATACAGGAAAAAAACAAAAAACAGGAAATTATGTCATAGAGAGGACCCCTGCATATCCGCATGACTGAGTATTAAAGACAATAATATATTTTGACCTTTTTATAACAAGTCAAGGTTAGTTTAGGGTTTCAAAATATCACGTAGTGCAACCCCTCAAAAAATTTATGATATTTATAAAATACTAATTTGGGATATTTGTAAATAAATACTTTTAATCTTGAAAAAAACTTTTTGAAAAATAAAGATTAAGATGTGTATTATTCAAAACGTAAGAAAAAAAAAACTTAACATGTTTTAAACTAGATTTGAAAAGACCTTTAATCACTTACTTGCCACAGAGCCATTAACAACTTAACAGTAAAATGTGTAATTTCTCCACCACTAGTGGCAACAAAATTGCACGCTTTACTTTTAAACTGTCAAAACACTGAATTTAGGGAATTGACTTTAGTTTGCAAACTCGAAAAGAATTATTCTTGTTACACTGTACCTCGGCACCTTTCTCCAGCAAAAGCTCCACACAATCAGCATCAGCCACCATACAGGCACAGTGCAGGGGCTTCAGCGTGCCATGCATCCGGTTCACATCTGCTCCCTGAGAAAGAAGCACATTTTCATTCAGAACGCAATATATGAAAGACTTTTTAAAGCGTTGGTAACACGACTCACCCTGCGTATAAGGTCTTCCACATTATCATGTGGGAAGGAGCGAATGGCAGCTATGGTTCGAATGAGCCTTTCCGACAATGAGTATTTGCTCTGAATACTCTGCATGATGTACCACATAGTAGAGCTCATGTGGAACTAAAGGACATTTCACCCAGACCGGGTGACGCCACACCAAAATGAGATGGCTGTGAAAGTGAGAAAAATAATCCAAGAAAAAAGAAAACAGAAAACTGATTAACAAGAGAATGAAGTTGATAGAACAAGTAATATCTTTACATTAGGAATCATACAATCATTCAATCTCTTTAAAGATAATGCCAATAGTGTATTCAGTACTGCTTTATGTCAACGGGGATATGCTTACTGCCACATTTACAATTTATTTAATAATAATAATAATAATCAGACAATCATCAAAATAAATAGAATAAATGTCAATAAATACATGTTAAACAAATAAATGTTTAAATAATAATACCAATAAATATTTATAATATATTGATTTATATGATACATATAATATATATATATAATTCCTTGGCAATATTAAATAAACACATACATGCAAATAAATAATTAATAAACAAATATTAAATAAATTATAAATGTTTAATTTCTCATCAAAATTAGTACTTTATTTTTGACATCAATTTGCATATAATGTTAAAATAAAGTACATACTGTTTTGCAACAGTTTTAGCTGTTTTTATTTATTGTTTTGTTTATAGACTACTGTATTTATTTAATCTTTCACTTCTTCATTTCCAAATTTTATTTTATTTTTTTCACATAAATTTTTATATATTTTGTCCATATGGTAATGAGGGTAAATAATGTATCTCTTCGAAACATCTGTTCATTCATTACTATTTAATTTTGGCAAATTTCGCTACTCCATCTAGGTCTAGGTAATACTATAGTGGGTTATATCAAGCTTCAGACATGTTTATATACTAATATCATATAGTTATTCTTTGTGTAGCAGGTGCCTGACACACTCGACCTGTCTTATAAATATTGATCAAAGCATGCATGCAACATGCTCATGCTAATAAATAAAGCAAATGGGCTGTTTGCTGTTCGTCTCGTCTTCTTGTCATGCTGTCATCAAAAGGTCGCATGACAGACCAGCTAGCGAAGAAACACAAGCTTTAACAAGCAAATAAAGTCTAAAACATGACAGCTTCATAGTGACAGTCAACAAAGAAGTCTGGCTGCATCTAAATTAAATAAAAAGACAGGCTTATGCTTATCTTTATTACTCATTGCTGTATGCGTCCTACCGGAGTGAACTAGCCGCTTGGAGCTAACGTTAGTTTCGACACCCGGGACGGGAAATAACATATTTTCTTACCTCTGGATCTTCTTAGGCGCAAGTGCTCGAATAAAACAAAAGCAAAACGCAAAGTATGTAATCGAAGACGATTAAGTGTTAAAAGAACCTGCAAGAAATGAAAACAGCCGCAGGTTTGCAGCTAATCTGTCAGTGTGCCAGCGCGCAACACAAACACGGTGACGTCACGAGAGGAAGTGACAAACCATTCGAAAACGCCATTTATCCGTCGGTTTGTATTGGCGGAACACACTCGTAGCGTGGAAATGCGGCAAGAAATATGGCTAAAATTAGTTATGCGCGTCTGTGAGAGGCCATTCTTCACATACCGTACTGTTTGTGCCAAATATAGACACGCACACGATGGGCCCGGTGCTGAGGGGCTCCTGAGGGAATGACGCTTTATGTCACTCAGTGCCCTCACACTGTAAATTGTTTTCCTGTTACAGTACAATTTTTTGAAAAAGAAACATCAAATGAAAAACAATTGTTATAAAAATGTATAGTTTACTGTGACAAGTTACTGTATAAATTGTATTTTCAATGGGTTTTTGAGATGGTACAGTATTGAGATGACTGTATCTGGAAATTGACATGTATTTGCCATTTGCCTATGCTTTTATTAAAATGTACCCTCCGGAATAGCAGTTCGATAAATTAGTCTGAGATTTATCAAACTTTATGACTTTGTAATTTTACACATCATTTTGTGTATGTGTGATAATGTCTGCACAGTATCCCTTACAAAAGACTACCATTCAAAATTAATTATGGTGTCGTAAAGTTTTTTTTCTGTTATATATATATATATATATAGTATATACTAAAAATTGGGTATTTGTATGCAGCATGGATGCATAAATTGATCAAGACTGGAACAGTAAAGAAAAATTGACATTTTACAAAAACAAACTATTTAAATAGCGGTTTGAAGCTTTTATTCTAAAAATCCAAAACAAGTAGCATGGTTCCACAAAACCATCGTAAAGGCATGTTTTCACATGATAAGAAATGCTTCTTGACTTCAGCCATATCAGCACATTAAAACAAATCCTGAAAAATCATGTGACACTGAAGACGGAGTACGATATGAAGATTAAGCTTGCCATCAAAGAAATAAAATTAACGTTTTCCAAATGTTTAATATTACAACAGTATTACTGTATTTTTTATTTTAAAAACTGCAGCCTCAGTGGACAAAAAGCAACATTTGAATGGTAGTGTACAGTACATAAGAAAGTGGGGAAAATTAAAAACTCACTCTTAATCTCCATACTTGAAATACACTACACAGTACAACTGAAAGCCCCTTCTAGGGAAAATAAAATGATCTATATTCCTTAAGATATATATATTAGATATATATACATACTTTAAAGCTCTACAAATTTCTTCTTAACCAGACAAAGGCAACACAAAACAGTTTGACAAAAAATTAGAAATAATACAGCAAATGAACCAGTCAAGTATAAGGCCAAAACAAAATAATTTATTTTCTTTTTGTGACATTTTATGCAGACAGCTAGAATTTAGTGTCTCACTTCAATCCATTGTTATATAATTCTTCCTTTTGCCACACCAACCCCTAAATCAATTAACAGTAATAACCCAAATATTACAGAGAAATTTGCTATTTTCTGTAGATTTCTGCAAGCCTGTCAACATCAATATCATTACCTTATGCTCTTAGTATAATTTCACATTACATAATAAGATTTTTTTTTAAACAAATTAGTGCATTTCATTATCCTAAACCACTAGCTGCTCATATTCATTAATGAAAACAAGAAGAAAAAAAAGCCCCAGTGATTTGTTATTTACCGCATTACTAAGCCTCTAGTAAATGCATCAAGTATTTTCTCTGCTGAAATCTCAAAAAAATAAAAATAATAAACAAATGTTAAATCTGTGATTCTCTCCCAATGTCTTTTTGTACATAAGTCATGATTACAAACTTACACGGGACAGGGGGTTGCATGGGGGATGGACAGCAGAATTAAAATAAATTAAAAATAAATTTTACTAAAAATACTTTACAATGAATTGAACAGCAATACTGTATCCTCCTGATTAAACATTCAAATAACAGCACCAATTCACCACAGCAATTTTTGTAGTGAACGCATCCCTGTTATTCATTTTCCTCACAGTCACTATCAGGTACTATCTACCAAAGCAACTGTCAATTTCTAATTACCCAAACACATGCCACCGTGTCAAAAAAACAAAAAAACATGCTTGCATTGGCATAGCAATGACAACACTCACATTACCATGGCAAAGCTATCAGAAACCTTGCAGCAATCATAATGAGAGGATTTTGCACAGATATTGACATTTATCCAAGAGTCAAAATGCTCATTTTAGGGAGGAAGAAATGTATTCGTTTAAATATGGGGTTTGTATTACAATTCATGGAGGACATATTCAAGGGATATCAAGCATATAACAATACAATTCTCCTTTGAATCTCAACTCCTTCAAACTATAAAATTGCATGAAATTACTGTGCCTTTTAAGCATTGCCGAATTGGAAGTTCATATAAATATGAGACCAGTATTGGTGCTGTAAATGACAGGAATGAGATGAAACGTCAACCCTGAGCCAGATAACCCACTCTGGGCATTAGATTTGCACATAAATCATCAGAAATTATTTTGAAAGAGATCAGCACTGTTGAATTTGTTTGCCAAATGACCAAAAGCTGAAAAATTCAGGACTTCTTCCAATGAAACCCAAAATGACAAGCTGAATGTGCCTTAATTTAGAAACAATTGCTTTGATATAACAGTGATAATCATATTTTATCATTTCAACAGTAATGGATAGAAACTAAACTTCAGACCAGCTTGACCTATATCATCATCACCAACAGCGCCATACAATCAATCAACTCCGAATGTACTGATTTTGAATATAAGAAACCCTCTAACTAAGAACCAATCCACATAACGAACATGATTCTTGACTGTGCCTTGCAATATTCCAATCCACCACCACCACCTTGTTGTAAACAGTCAAGAACCTGACTGATTTTCAGGATATTTGAGTGGACAATTGAGCAGTCCAGGAAGGAGAATGCACAAAAACAAAAAGAAGAAATCTGAGATGACACAAAGTTCATGAGTGCCTATGTACCTGACTGTTAAGAGTTATCATTCACAGGTTGTTGGTTACTCAAACTAGCTACAAAAACAATGACAAATCACACAAAAAAGCAAAAAGAGAAGAAAAAAAAAGAGAAACGAATCACCCATTAGCAAATCAGTGACATAACAGCATCATAATTGGCAGGCTTTGACTTCTTGAAGTGATAGTAGGCTATATATTTGAATCGTTAACAAGGCTCCAAAGTTGATTGTAAGTAAATCTGAACGCCCGTTCCAGAATTAATCACTACAGTATGTCACGCAAACTAATGCAAAACTCCAGACAAAATCGCACTGTCAGCCCTAAAGATACTTGCAAAATTACTCACTCAAGCACGCATGGCATATTCTACACGGGATCTAAATCCCAGATGAATCGACTCTAAAGCAAACCACATCCTTCCACACAAAGGTTCATTTACACGGTCAAACCACCCCGGGTTCGAGCGCCCAGTGTCCTGTGATTGCAAATGAAGCAACCGAAAACAAAAGAAAAGAAAAAGATGAATCATTGCATGTCAAAGTGATATCATTGTATAGGTACACGAAATCGTTTATGCATGTTCCTTTTCTTAGTGCATATGCTCTTTGCAGACCACCATCAGGACCAACAGACCTCTTATTTTCACCTCTCCCAGACTAAAGAGAGGCCACCCTCCTTTCAAAACTCACATTGATTTACATTCTGAAGGGACATTGTCAAGTTAGAAGCATAAAATGTTTGTTTTTTCCTATTCAATGGCGTCCTTCAGCAAGCAACAACTGGATCCAATTTCTGATGCCCATTTTGCCTGGATACCCAAGTCTGTGCATTGTCACTTCATGAGACTTATCCTCTGGAAGTGCTCCAGGCAGGAGAGGTGAATACCATTTAAAATTTTGATATCATATATATAGATATATTTATAGATCTATCCATATATATATTATATCTTATATAGTATTATATATATATATATATATATTTTTTTATATATATATATATATATAATAATATATATATATATTTATATTATTTTATTAAATATTTACATATTATCTAATATATATGCGTGTGTAAATATTCAGACATTAAGGATTTCTGTTAGAGTCTTTACTTTGGCGATATGGGGGGGATGTTCTGCTCTTTTCCAGTGTGTCTGGAACCTCCCTGGGGGGAACCGCGATGGCCAAAAGGAGGGCGTCTCTGCTGCTCCCGTAGCTTGAACCCCCCTGTACTGGTTCTGGGGGGTCCATTGCTGCGAGAAAAGCCCTGGGAGTCACGGGCCGGTCGGCCCTCCCTGGCCTTGCAGTTTCCCCCCGTTTCCTGAGGCCTCTCCTGTTTGTTTGCAGGACTGGAGGGCTGCTCCTCCACCTTGTTGACGCGCAGCTCTCTCAGAGGCTGTGTGCTTCCATTGTTGAGGCTGGAAGTGGATCCTGGAGGAGGGGGATCCTTAGGTGGTCGCTGGCATACTTCAGCGTAACTGAGCTTGCGAGGTTCCTGAAGAGAAGAGGAGAACATTTTAAAGTCTTCTGAATTAGCATTAGCCTTCAAGTATTGGGAGACACATCTTAACTACATATTCAAAGATATGTTACACAACTTTGAATAGCTGTGGTATATGGAAATGTCTGGGAGACTTCATTGAATCTATGTCTATTTTAGTGTTGAGTTAGATGGAGGGGGTTCATGTATTTGACCATGTGAACCATATGTAAATAAACAAATAAATAAATGGCACATGATCAGCAAAGAAAAAAAATTAAAGAAAATAAATATTACTATTGCAAAATAGTATTGTACAGTAAAATAAAAGAGGGTATTAATAATATAAAAATAATAATGACAATGTTACCCAACATCAGTAAAATTACAATAACTAATATTAGTGCCGTCAATTTTTTTGATTTTTTGTTTTTCCCCAAACAAGGGTCAACACAAGAAAGGTAACAACAGAAAATGATGTATTAATAATGGATATATAATATTTTTAAGAGATTTATACACTCGGATCTTAAAATATATTAAAATTAAAAATGTAATTGTAATATTTCAAAATATTAACATTTTCAATCAAATATATGCAGACTTGGTGAGCATGAAACACTTCTGTAAAAATGATGAACGGTAGTGCATATTGATAATAGTTGTGATTAATTAGTTAAAGGGGTCATATGATGCTGCTACAAAAGAACATTATTTTGTGTATTTAGAGTAATGAAATGTGTTTGTGGTTTAAGGTTCAAAAAACACATTATTTTCCACATACTGTACATTATTGTTTTTCCTCTATGCCCCGCCTTTCTGAAACGCGTCGATTTTTACGAAGCTCATCGGTCTGAAAAACGATGTGTGCTCTGATTGCCCAGCTATCCAGAGCGTTGTGATTGGACGAATTCCTCATGCGTGTGACGGAAATGTTACACCCCTACCATACTGTTGATGCCGTGTCCGGCAAAACCACATGTGAGAACCCCGGGCTTCGTCCATGTTGAAAGCCGATCCGGCGATCCACAGCAAGAAGATTCCTCAGCGACCAGCACGGATCAGCTCCGGGCATGACGAAGCAGATATCGGCCTCTTTTGGAAGGCCAAACAAAGTAGTTTCGCTTTCACAACGAAGCACACAGCGGCAACAATACTACAGCGAGAATAAAAGTTACGCCTTCTTTCTTTGCGTGTGAAAAAATTTGGGCTGTGTTATGCAAATCTTCCCACATAGTTATGTAGATATGTGGGGGTGTGTTAGAACTAGGCGTTTTAGGTAGGTGTGGCTGAATCTTAAAATTTTATAAAGAATATCTCTTGGATTTGAGACTGTAGTCTTTGCAACTTCAGATCTTCTTTATGCACCCAAGAGCTTGTAACACTCCAAAGAGAAAGGAAAAAATTGAAAACGCATCATATGACCCCTTTAAAAGTCAAATATTTTTACTGTATTATGTAGTAAAAACATACATTACCCAGCATTTTGTGATATAGAATTCACATTTTCACAAAACTTTTCAAAAACAAATAAAAAAATAAGTTACATGGTAGTAATATATTACACTGCAATATTTACACTACAAAAAATACATGTAACAGTAAACAAATATGTAAATATACAATAAAATGTATTGTAATATGTAGGAATACACTGTATACGTAAGTATAAAAAAAAAGTAAAAATTAAAAAAAAAAAACTTAAATCTAGAAAAACGGTGGTTTAATTTGTAGGACAGACTAGAAAGAATGTAAAAGTGGAGAGAGATAATGAGAAAAAGAATAGGGCCTTGAACCTAAAAAGACACTCATGCCACTGACTACTTGGCCCTTCTAAATATAACCATCAGCCTGAGAGAAGCTATAACTCACCAGCGCGGGGGAACTGGAGGGGGCAGTGTTAGATTGGGGGGCTGCAGGCGTGACCGAGGTGGCTTGAGGCTTTGGATCAGATGCTGTTGGGGCAGGTTTGGGTGGCACGGCTGCGACGGGGGCAGAGGTCACAGACGTCTCTTTATAGACCGGAGGCTCCACCTTCTCCGGTTTCTTCTCCAGGTGGTTGGAGCTACAAAACACAAGTAGCAAAACTTAAGACACTAATAAAAACAAGATTCAGAATGCCAGCCATTTATAACAATCGCTTACCTGGAGGTCGCAGGATCAGGGACGTGAGCAGTCATCTTGGCTACAGGCTGGGTGGGCCTGGAGACAGTCTCGCCTGAG
The DNA here is from genome assembly GCA_018155175.1 of Sinocyclocheilus anophthalmus. NCBI lineage: Eukaryota > Metazoa > Chordata > Actinopteri > Cypriniformes > Cyprinidae > Sinocyclocheilus > Sinocyclocheilus anophthalmus. Next base: position 241,827 of record JADLZN010006180.1, on the reverse strand, counting down.
GCTGGGGCTGCGGGACTCACAGCAGGCTCTTTGTTTGAATTCTGTTGCTGGAGAGAAATAAAACAACAAGCAATGAACAAAACAAAAAAAACAATCAGAGTGGTGTGAAAGCTTTTTATCTTATATTAACATACTTTTTCCCTATTCAGGCCCCATACAACATCAGAGAGGCGGTTCTCCAGCACAGGCTCCCCCTGCGGACTGGCAGAGCAGCCAGGCAGCGGAGGGAAGTTGGAGGCAGCCAGGTCAAACTTGGGGGGTGGTACCTTGACTTGAGACAGGGGAACTGGTCTCTGTAGAAACAAGCAAGAAAAAAAACAATTAAGGTGGCATAAATAGAAAGAGGTTTAACTGTAATCAGCAACACAATAAACAGAAACATATTACTGTTGTGCGATCATCCTCTCGCCGCCTTCGAGTGCCTCTGTATGTCGTTCTCCTGAAACAAAAGATTGATACAAATTTACAAAATGTGCAATCTGATTGAATTTGAATTAAAATGACATTCAAAAAGGTGAAACACGCCATAATTGCACTAGTTCACAAGGCTAAACTAAAATAAAATTAAAGGATTACATTTTGTAGGTCACATGGGATTTGGAAAGGAAGTAGGGCAGCAACTAATGACTATTTTGATCATTTATACACTACCATTTAAAAGTTTGGGGTCAGTAAGATTTTTTTTGTAAGCCATTACTACCTTTATTTAGCTAGGACCTTTTAAACTGATCAAAAGTGACAGTAAACGACATTTATATTGTTACAATAGATGACATTCAGTATTAAGAGAGGAAAACCTGTCAAACCTTCCACGTCCCGCCATGGTACCATCGTCATTTGGATCATTGGAAGCTAGGTGTGGAAAGGATGAGTTGAGCTCGGTGGATGACAGCACTGGCCCGGCGCTGGAGGGAGGCTGAGGACTGTGCAAACCAGACAGTCCATCCACAAGAGCCACCGGGGACACAGTGGAAGACAGACCATCATTAGCTCTCGTCTGAGGCTTCACATGGTTCCTACTCAAAGCAGAAACAGAAGAACACATGAGATTTGCTTCCATGTAACAGTGTCCATACAAACGTTTTTTTTTTTGCTAAACATGTACGAGCATGGATGTAGATGATGGTCTTTCAAGCGACGGGCAACATGCAATGGCTCCAAAACAAAAATGGAGACAAACTGGGAAATTCATTAAAACCAGTATATTTTTTTCCTGCCAGTGAGCTTACATTGGCATCCATCACAATTTTATTTGTTTTTATGGTTTATTGCCTGTAGTAAACTCACTTCAGGCATTTAAATTAGGGCTGTAAATGGAGTAAAATATACATTTTTTTAGTTAATACATTTTTAGTAAGTTAACATTTAATTTAATGCAACATTGTATGCGCTAAAAAAATAATATTTTACATTAATTCTGTCAGCCCTTATTCTAAATGTTTCTTTAAATGAATAAAACGGACAGAAATGTTTAAACACCACTCATGAAGATCATTCAACATAAAAAGCTGTTAGTGTGATAATTTGAGTGTGAATATAATAGACAAAAATAATTAGTTAACAAAATTATGCAAATGAGTAAAATAAACACAGGAAATTTAATTCTCTTTCTGACAGAAGTTGCACAATATGCATTCTGTGTGTCTGAAAGATAGTTTGAAGTAAGGCGATAATAATTGCAATAATTCTTTACTCCTATAACCCTCCCCCACTCGTTTGGTTAGTAAACCAGAATTTTGAGCTAGAGAGCTGAACACCAAAGCTGGTATTTTAGCTGTCTGAAGAGGATAGTAAAAATGGATTGATGATTGTTGATATTTGAAGTTTTTGAAGCTGTACCTGAAGGCATTTATTACATTCTTTCTTGAATAGAGTGGAACACTGTGGGAACAGTAAAATAATATCCAAGTGATCTACTGTAACTGCCTACATTCTTACACCACAGAAAAGAAGCTTGTACATGAATGAAACTTTCTAACTTCTTGTATCAAATACAAAAATGGGAATGCAGATTTCAGACATCTTTTTACAATAGAGTACAACAGTGCCCATCCACTTTTTCAGCAACCTTGGTTCTAGAAGTATTTTAACAGTAATTTCCCCCCCAAAAAAGTTGTTGTTAAAGAGTTCTAACAGACAAAAAAAAAAAAAAAAGATACAAGACTGTGCACACACCGGCTTTAATGAGGCAAAGAACTACAATCCCTAAAACCTGTGATTGGGTGTGACAAATATTAAAAGTGATTTAATGATTAATTTTTAATTTAAGTAGTTTGCGAGTGTAGGGAGACTGACTATCACATAATTCGCAGTGCTTCATGAGAGTGGATGGGCCCTAAAATGTTCTTTTGGCGTGAATTTTTCTGTTTCGATTCTCTGACTGGTGGGAGACTTTTTGCAGAATCATGGATAATGTAGTTTCTCACCAGAAATTCTGCTGCTAAACAGTTATTTAAAATTTTTAAAAGTTGAAATAATGCAGGCTGATGGCTTCAATAAAAGCATATACCATTGATTATAAATTCACAGCTCACAGTAATGTGGTCTTTTAACAGTTTATAAGTTATCTTCAATTCCCTTATAGAGACAATGAATTTACTGCCAGAACCCTGTTGCACTCTATAGTGAGGTTAGAACTATACAGTTAATTAATTTAAGATAAACTGGTGGTAGAATGAAAGAGCCCAACTTGACCCACCGGTTCCTGCTAAAGGGACGGCTAAGGTTGAGAGAATTTGAGCCAGTTTTGTAGTGTCCAGCTGAGCTAAATCCATTGACGAAACCACTGTTGGGAAAAGGTGCCTGTGGATAACAGCATCAGTCAAAATAATGAAATGCAAAAATGTATTACAACAAAAATGATTGTCAGGTGCATGATTGTCAAACTAGAAAACTTACAAGGGGAGTCTCAAAGTATGGAGTAGGAGAAGGCGTCCAGGTAGGAGGTACTATGCCATAGAGTGGGTACTGCTGCTGGGGGCTGTAAACAGGCTGCATGAAGAGAGGGGAGCTGTACTGGGACTGAGTGTGAGATTGCTGAGGATACACACTGCAGTCCAGGCTGCGGTAACCATTCTTTGCAAAGAAAGTGTTGATGGCTTTTATTCTGGCCTGAGAACAGGAAACACAAAAACGTAAGAACCCATCTGACATAAATTTATCACTGTACATTTTTGTAAAGAACTTACCATGATTGGTTTTCCCTGAAATGTCTTCACTTCTTCCCTTAAATATTTGTATGCCTGGATGGAGGAAACCCAATTAGTTTCCGATCCAAAGGCAAGCAATTTGTTTAATCTCTAAATAATAACAGAAATTCATACCTGTTGAGCGTCTGTATCCGATTGGAATGTAATGTACCAGTTGTTGTTGTGTGCAAACTCCACGCTTATTACCTTGGGACAGTTGTCATTCTTGAACAAGACTTCCACTTCCTGGTGAGAACAACAAAAATGCACATAAATATAAGACGATCCAAAGATAGCCACAGCTTCTACTTCTTGATAACATTTCTCACCTCAACAGGAGTTGTTTCAGGGACTTCTCGCAGAATGATGATGCACCGCTTGTGATTTGGCCGCACTTTTTCCCCTTTTTCGTCAACTTGGACCATAGGAGATGCTGTAGGCGGTCAGAGTAATATTAATTTTTGTACTTTGAATAAAAATAAATTGGACCATAGATGCAAAATGCAAGCACGTACATCTGAGGACATCCAAGATGAGGTCCGTGTCGGTTGTAAGGACCTTGATTCCTTCCATGCTGGCAATAGTCCAAATAGGAACAAACTGGTCACTGTCCATTTGAGATATTAGATATAGATCTTTAGATAAGTTCTCCCTGTGGGATGAAAGAGGAGCATCTGTGAATGCAGCTGATGGGAGGAGAATGGCTGTAAAGTGCTGTTTACTTAGTTGCATTAAATTGAAAGCTTACATCGCATTACAGGGCTGCACTTACCTGGAGAAACAGAACTCCAATTCTTTTTTGAGAGATTCGCGCAAAGTCTCTTCAGAGACAGGCTGTTCATAAGGGAGCTTGGACTCCACTGCGTGTAAACAAACAGCATAAACAAAGGTAAATGTGTGGCATATGCCTGCTGACTGAAAACACCAATAACAGACAGCAGTGATGGGTTTAAGAGATTTATCTAATTAACATGTACACATGAAACTTATATTTCATAATTGTGAACATCAAATACCATTAGTTGCTGTAGTGCGCTCAGAAACCGGGAAGCTTTGGTCAGGGGGGTCCATACCGTTCACCACACCTACTACAGTACCAGAGGTGCTGTTGTCCTCAGGAGTGGAGAAGCCAGACGTGTACAGTTTACCTACTGAGGTATCTAAGTGAACACAGAAAGAAGAAACAATGACAGAGATAAATATTAAAAATATTAAAATCATAAATATATAAACTATATTTATTTATTATTCGCTAATCAGTGTTAAGGAGGACCAGTGTAAATATAATCCAATGCATTTCTTAGGAGGCTTTTCCACTGGATACTGATTGTACATGTGTCGAAAATCAGCTAGATGCATTTTATAATGAACAGAATGCAGGGGTCTAGACACAAGAATGTTTTATTTTTTTTAAGATGAACTACTTTTAACTTGACTGCCTAAAATGGCTACGTGTAGGGCACAAAACACTTTGTTGGGAAAAAGTGAGACAATGCACAAATGCTTTGCAACTACCGTTCAAAGTTGGTTCAGACAGTTTTTTTTTTAAATAAAGTAATACTTTTACTCAGCAAGCATGCATTAAATTGGTCAAGTGACAGCGAAGACATTTATAATGTTAAATTGCTATAATACTATAAATGTACAATAATAATATAAAGTTCTAACGCCGACATCTTACGTCATCCACCACATGCTGCTTCCGTGTACAACAATGAGCGCAAGCTAGATTAAATTGATTATTACGTTTTAAATACGGTTATTTTTCTTACAAAAACGCATCGAATCGCTACAGGAGGCCTTTGTTCACCCCCCAAAGCCGTGTGAGACACTTTTTATTATGAATTAGGGATGTAACAATTACTGGTTTGACGATAAATCATGATAAAATTCCCCACGGGTAGTATTACCGTTTCATCTTTTAATTATTAAAACCTTATTAGATTACCGCGATTTGAACAACTCGCGATAAATAAATACCGTCCAGCATAAAGCACAGTTTTAAGTAACAGTCTCAATTGCGCACAGCACACAGAGTAGTTTCGTTTCGAGTGGCAGGGCAGAAAAGCTGGGAGGTTTTAAAAGAGTGCTAAGGGAATTATGCAAATTAATATATGAATGAATTAATTATATAATTGTACCTCTGAAGGTTCTGACTGTCTTCAGAAACGATTCGATGGCATTTTGTTTTCATCTTCGCTCTATGTAATACCTAAAGGAAGAGTTCTTAATCAGCAATACTGCTTTATCCACGGAGTTTACGGGAAACAGCTCTAATTCAGCTTATCCATAAGCGCCACCTAGTGTCAGAGAGTAGATTTAAAGAGACTTATATTTACATTCAGCCTGTGTGCAGTTCCTGTCTGGCCAAAACCGGACCGAATTTGCATGCCCTGCTGTAAAATTTGACCGGTTGATGAAAAACAAGCTTATGTGGATTCTACACATTTAAACAATCCAGATAAGTTATCTAGAATTATTCATGGAGCAGATAAAACTACATATAATCATTTATTAATCAATTATCATTTTGACTTATATATCTTTTCTTTATTAAAAGGCTGAAATGTGAGGTTTACCTTTTTATGAAACTTTTTCAAAGCTTTATTTGAACATTTACATTAGATATTTCGACATGCTATTAAACTGTTGTCAGTCAAGTTGTCATTTAAAATCCGAATATCATTGGTAATGTTATTGTTTTGGTGATTATGCAAACAAAATTTGAAATATAAAACTCGGTGAAGTGATTTATGTGAACATCTCCAGCACATTTGAACAATACCGTAATAATACTGATAACCGTGATAATTTTGGTCACTATAAACGTGATAAGAAATGTTCATACCCGTTAACATACCTTTGATGATGGATGCCTTTATGTCACATTCTTTTGGATGATGCACTAAACCCCTATGGGAGGCCTTTTTATTAAACAGCTTGAAAGATCAAAGGTAATTTTTTATATAACTCCGACTGGAGTCGTATGAAAGAAGAAAGTCATATGGTGCAAGCGATAGACGGTGATACCGGTGTTAAGCCGCAACACCAGTACGTAACTTGCCCACCGCGGCACCGACCCCCACCATCGTTTTGATTTTTTTTTATAGAAATAAAAATAATTTAGTTCAGTAAAAGAAAAGACACTACAATTAAAAACTGAACGCGGCTGCTCAATGCAGCGTGCCGAACGACAGTCGCATCACAGATCAGATTTCATGTATCCAGTGAGGAGAGTGAGTCGAGCTGACTGACAAAAGTGAGGTGAGAAAGACAAGACCATGGCAGAAGATTGTTTAGAAAGGAAATGCAAAAGCGCCTGTTTGGCAATATTTTTGGATTTTGAAAAGCCTGTTGACTTTTGCAGTTTATCTAAGGTGATTTTGGAAGTTTTTTTTATACATTTGTTTCTTATTTAATTGGTTCCTCATTGTTTGCTGATTTTTACTTTATTGAAACTTTGTGTCATTTATTTATTTAATTTGACATCAAGCCAAGGTGTATGCCGTGCCTCCAAGCTTTCTTACTCGTTTTGCTAATAAACGTTCTACGTTTCTTATTTATTTGGTTATATATATTATACATGTTTACTTAGCCTAGTTCCAGTTTTGTATACCTATTTAAACTTTATGCAAGTTATTTTATATTAGGCATAGCCTGCCATATAGTATGGTGTATTTGTTTCTGTTAATAAAAGTTTTATGTTTTATATATGCTAAAGTGAGTTTGACGTTGTATTTTGTTGTTGCATTCAAGCAAATGACGCCTAACTGCCGCTAACTGAAAAGTGAAAGTAAAATGCACACGGCGCTTTCAAGCTACTTAAAAGCGACGGAAAGCAAGGAAAAGAGGGAAAATTCAAACAAACTAAAAACGAACAATTGCTTTACGCCGAATTGCCGCTATTTCAAAGTGAAAGTAAAATGCGCACGCCGCTTTTACAAGCTATTTAAAAGCGAAGGAAAGCGAGGAAAAGAGGGAACGCCCCAGCCCCCGTATTACCGGTGTTGTCACAGGTCGATTAACCGGTGGGAAAATTTCCTCACCATCACAACCCTACTTTTTTCGAGGGGGGAGCGTAATTCATGGATTATTTTTTGGGGAAAACCTTTCTTAAAAGCTGAAGAATTCCAAAAGAACTCCGTTATTTTGACAGGAAAATACAACCAAGAATATTGTTTATCTGTAGCGTGTTATTTCTGCATGGTATGCAAGACTCTCTCGCTCTCTCTCTCTTTGCATGTGTGTGAGAAGCAGTGCTATCAGCAAAATGTGTCTGTCTAATAATCAGATAGAACTGTTAAACAAAGGAATTAAAATGTATACAAAAAAGTATTATAACCATTGCTCTTATATTGTTAGTAATAGAAAGGCAAACATTATAATACTTTCTCGTTTGGCGTCAGCATTCAGCAAATACGCATTTCATTTAATTCTAAAACAAATATTTGATGTCTAATGAAAATCTAATTTCAAAACCTCATGCAAAACTTGGTCGAATCCAGCTGTGAGAATTATGAAGTGTGCATTTATATCCTGCATGAACCCTAATGAGCACGCGTGTGCTCTGCGTGACAGTCGGTCTGTGCGAATTGAATATGGACAGGAGGAGAGTTCAAGATTCACTGAGACGCGCGACGAAAAAAACTTTAAACGTCGTTGATTTCAAATTATGCTGCGCTCATGCTTTGGCCCAATGTCATATTATGTAAATTTTCACTGTGTGCGTATGTAAAATGATAGGGTTACCTTGGTCTTATTGAAAAAATGTGATTACCAAGCACACAAAATTCCAAGAATTACTGCGGCCCTGTGGTTACAGTGTTTACTTCCCTTGTAATTCTATTTTTATTAAATATTTGTTTATTTGTGAAAAATACTTGGTCATTTAAAGTATAAGCATGTTTATTTTACACAATTATTTTTTAATCCATTTTCAAATTATTTCAATTCTATATAAATAAAGTACATAAACAGATTAGGCCACCCTGCTTTCCAAGATATCAGCATTGGCTGTCAAAAAAACAGTATCAGTCGACCACTAGTTGTTTACCTTCAGCCGTATTGTTCTGGGACCAGGGGGAGGCCACAGTGCCATCCACAGGAGCTTCACTTTGTGTTGCAGGGATCTCCTGCCACACCTTGGCATTAGGGTTCAGACCAGCTCCTTTAGCAGTGACCTGAACAATAGAAGGAAATGCAATTAATTAATTAAACCCAAAGGTTTGTTTTAAAATCTTCAAAAAGACATTTTAAAGTATTAGCGCGGTTATCTTGTTACATGCAAAACACTTCCTGTGCCGTTCCCATGACACCAAGGTGTGTCTACATGTCTTGAGTGACACTGAGAACAATGACAGATGAGCCCACTTAAATTGAGTTTCCTTAACACCAGTTCACCTCCCATCAAAAGCAACCCAAAATGCCCACGGAGAAAACTAAGTGCTTAACCAGTTGTGAAAAATGGTACTTCAGTCAATGATAATAATTTGAAAATGTCAACATACCATGACAGAAAACGGGGCGTTTCCCACAGATATTAATACTGTGCTGGGATTTCTGTTTGCAACAAATGAAGAGAGTGCTGGGAGAATGAACTAAATACATCCTTCGTCAACTCCTGCAGTCAATACTAACACACAAAGGCAGCACGAGGTGAGCAGAATCACATGAGCTCATGTTTACAACACGTTACTTGCCAAAACTACCATTTTCCCACTGGTCACAAGTCCTGTCAATCAAGACAGCAGCCGTTTCTGTAGCAGAGGTTCAATCTTTCTCTGCCAGGGAAAGATTGACTGACAGCTCCATTTCATCCAAACAACAGACAGCTTTCACAGGACAAGCGCTGATCCACTACAACAGCACTATGGAGAGTGTGATTTTGCTTTTATACAACAGTTCAATAAATAATTTATATTGTGTAACATACATTTCAGACAAAACTTGGCCAGTTAGTTGTAGGTTTCTTGCCCACCAAAAAACAAAAACAATAAGCCAAAGTGTTTAGTTTCCAGTCTGGAACAGCAGAGTTCCCCGCACACTTGTGATCATAAAGTGACAGAGAACACAGTTGTAAAAACACATCATTAACATTTTTCATTTCATTTTAAAACACTGTGGAAAACCAAACTTTGAAAATACCTGAAATTATGGTAAATCATGGTGAACAAATAAGCATTTAACACTGTCCTCTTGTCCCCATCAAAACGGGTACTGAAGCAGGTGTAATGTAAAAAAAAAAAAAAAAAGGTTCCCATGTGTACATTTATTACACGTTTAATATTTTGGCTACAAATTGTGCATCCAAAATAATGAATACCTGCTCATTTGACATGGCCACGGGGGCGCCATTGGGAACCACCACCTGCTTCCTAACCCTCATCCTCCACATAAACTATCAAAAACAGCTGTTAAGCTTTGTGAGCCTGTAACACAAACAAAACAACAACCCCCCCCTTTTTTTTTAAAAAAAAAAAAAAGGACCCCCCACCTAGGGATACTAGGATAAGGTTTCTAAAGAATCCTTGTCAGCCCAGAAGATTAAGGAAGCGCAAAGCAGACGCTGTCATTCTCGAAAAAAAACACGCGGTTGACTAAGCGGTCCTACCAAGAAAAAGTGCCAGTAGGGGTTCAATCTTCAAACTGGCAGGCAGGAGCCGCAATGAAGGTTCATGTGACCTGCCACAGGGTGGTGGCAGCTGCCAGTCGATCTCTTGGCAGCTGCAGTGGTGTCAGGCAACTCATGCCAAGGTCGATCTGGCAGCTGCCAGTGGCTGTGGGGGAAGCTGACAGTCTGATTGGCAGCTGCCATGGACTCGGATGAGCAGCTGCCAGTTGATTCTGGTAGCTGCCAGTGGCTGGGAGTGGCCGCTTGCCAGGTTATAGTTACTTAGTTGGAGGTCACACCCGCCGACCTGCCAGTGGCTGGCCTGGCAGCTTCCGGCAGAAATCGTCCAGGGGGTTGACGCGTGTCCTAGATGTGAGAGTAGCAACGCTAACTAACACTATCTGCTCGCCCTGGCAAGAAGACAACAACCAGTAGTACGTGTCTATTCCCATGAATATATTTTATGAATCTGGTACCTTTACTAGTTTTTGTTTTTTTTTACCCCAACTAAGCCCAAAGCACTTCAAGCAGCCTCACCGTAATGAAGTGCATCACGGCTGGTTGGTACTGACGCTTTGTGGACGCCTCAAACAGCAGTCTCTGCTTGCCTCCATTACAAAGGCAAATCATTATGATTTTAGTTTTGTATTTCTACATAGTTTTTGTAAACAACTTTGAGTCAATTAATGTATTATTTGCGTTCATGTCCTCCTATAAGTTTCAGACTTTTTAAGCTATGAGTATGCCTATGCGTTCCGCACCACTCCTGCTGCAAGGAAATGCGTAATTTTATTATTGTGAATATGTTCTTTTGAACGTATAATATAGGTTTAAGGAGGTTTAATTTGTAGTCTAATGGCCGTGATCCCGGTTGGTGGGTTACTGCTGCTTCCGTCCAGCCAGCTGCCAGTTTAATGACTCTTACTGCAATGAAATTAATAGTTTTATTATTATTAATGTATTCTTATGAATGTACTCTTTAATATCATAGGCGTATAAGGGAGGTTTATCCTGAATAAAGGAGACAAATGGCCGTAACACCGACTGGTGGGTCTGACGCTTCTCTAGCGCCCCGTGAACATTCACGCTCAGTCCAGCCAGTGGCAATTGAGCTCTAATTTTGACGCGTTCTCTACCACTCTAGCTGCAAGGAAATGCATTACTATTATTATTATTATAAATATATTCTCATTAATCTATTCTTTAAGATCATATATGGTTTAGGGGGTTTTATCCTGATTTAAGTGGTCAAATGATCGTGATCCCGACTGGTGGGTTGCCTACTCTTCAGTCTAGCCAGCTGCTATTGAGCTGCGAGTTTAACGCGTTCCATATGACTCTCACTACAATTTAATTCATTTTTTTATTATTATTAACGCATTCGTGTGAATCTATTATTTTATATGATTGATGTTTAAGGAAGATTCATCCCGATTAAAGCCGTCAAATTGCCGTGATCCTGACTGGTGGGTTACTGACGCTTCGCTGGTCGCTCATCCAGCCAGTCACTGTTAAACTTAAAGATTATCGCGTTCTACCACTCCCGTTGCAAGAAAATAAATTATTTTATTATTATGTATAGGCTATATTCATATGAATCTATCATTTTATATGTTATACGTTTTAGGGAGGTTTATCCAGATTAAAGTGGTCAAATAACTGTTATCCCGACTGGTGGGTTACTGACACTTAATCCAGCCAGCCGCTATGAAGCTGCCAGTATAACACATACCACTCTCTCTGCAAGGAAATATATTACTTTATGATTATGAATTCATTCTTATGGGTCTGTTCTTTTACATGATCGGCAATTTAGGGAGGTTTATCACAAATAAAGTGTTCAAATGGCCGTGATCCAGACTGGCAGGTTATTGCCGCTTGCACTGGCTGCTCAATCGACCAGCCGCAAGAGCGCTCCGAGTTTAACGCGTTCCCTACCACTGTCTCTGCAATTAACTATATCATTTTATGATTATTAATATATTATTATAAGTCTAGTCTTTTAAACTGTAGACATTTTAGGGAGGTTTATCACAAACAAAGTGTTTAAATGGCCGTGATCCAGACTGGGTCGGGGTTACTGAGCTTCAGTGCAGCCAGTTCACTTTCAGCTCCGAATGGATCGCGGGTTCCATATCACTCCATAAAACATCGAATATGTAAAAGAATAAAGTCATATGAACAGATGTACAATAAAAAAATTATATTATTATTCCCGTATAGAGTGGAAGGAGAGCAACATAAATCTGCCATTAATCAATGGTTCCTGACAGTGGACTTCAAGCCGCCAGGCAGCCAACCACTGGCAGGTCACGTGACGTGCCAGAATCAGACTGCCAGCTGCCAATGGTCACTGGTGCTGTCAGTCAGTTAGGGATTGAACCCCTAATGGAGAGTAAGTTGGCTTTCTTTTATAGAATTATTAAAAAGCATTGCAGCTTGTCCTGTTGTCGCTGAAATTACTTTATGAGAAAGATTCTTGTTACTGGGATAATTCACGTTTTAATAGGCATTTGTATACTTTACATTATTGCATAACAAATGTTATTACATAACAAAAATCGTAAAATTGTCACAACTAGTGGCAGTATCCATACAAATCAGAATGATTTCCTTGGAATGAGAGCCAGCAGAGGCTGGCTGGTTGAGCGTCCAACGAAGCCTCAGTAAGCAACCAGTCGTGATCACATTCATTTGACTGCTTTTATTGGGGAAAAAAACCGAAAACGTCAATCATACAAAATAATAGAGTCATAAGAATATAGTCATAATAATAATAAAAAAATGTATTTCCTTGCAGTGAGAGTGATAGGGAACGCGTTATACTCGCAGCTCAGCAGCGGCTGGCTGGTTGAACGTCCAGAGAAGCGTCAGTAAGCAACCAGTAGTGATCATGTTCATTTGACTGCTTTAACTGGGATAAACCCACCTAAAACGTCAACCATACAAAAGAATAGAGTCATAAGAATATATTCATAATATTAATATAATGTATTTTCATACAGCGAGAGTGATAGGGAATGCTTTATACTCGCAGTTTAACCGTGGCTGGCTGGATTGAGCCACGAGTGGAAGCGACAATCAGCTGGCAGTTGAGATCACGGCCATTTGGGCACCTTATTTGTAATAAGCCTCTATAAAATGTCGACAAATTAGAAGACTAGACCCATAAGAATATATTAATAATCATAAAATCATATATTTCCTTGTAGAGAGAGTGGTAGAGAACGCGTTAAACTCAGAGCGCTCTTGCAGCTGTCTGACTGATCCGCCAGTGGAAACGACAACCAGCTGAACGTTGAGCGATCACGGCCAGTCGGGGGCACTTTATTTGTAATAAGCTCTATAAAATGTCGAAAAAATAGACAAGACTTTGAACACATCAGATATATTTAATAATCATAAAATCATATATCCTGTAGAGAGAGTAGGTAGAGAAACGCGTAAAACCGCGCGAGCGCTCTTGCGGCTGTGGACTGATCCGCCAGTTGGAAGCGATACAGCGACAGTTGAGATCACGGCCATTGGGCACTTTATTGTAATAAGCCTCTATAACATTCGACAATAAAAGACTAGGACCCATAAGAAAATATAATAATCATAAATCCAGATTTCCTTGTAGAGAGTCGAGGTTAGAGAACGGGAGTTTAAACTCGGAGCGCTACACTGGGGTGCACTATGCTGTCTGACTGATCCGAAGTGGAAGCGAAACCAAGCTGACAGTTGAGATCACGGCCATTGGGGCAATTGTATTTGTAATAAGCCTCTATAAAATTGTCGACAAATTAGAAGACAGACCCATAAGACTATATTATTAATAATCACTAAAATCATATATTTCCTTGTAGGAAGAGTGGTTAGGAACGCATGTTAAACTCGGGAGCGCTCTTGCGGTCTTGTGATTCTGATCCGCCGAGTGGAGCGACACCAGCGACAGGTTGAGATCACGGCCATTTCGGGCATTTATTTGTAATAAGCCTTATAAACTGTTCGACAAATTAAAAGATAGACCCATAAGAACATATTTAATAATAATAAATCCTAATTTCATTGTAGAGGAGAGATGGTAGAGACAAGATAGTTAAACTCGTGTGCAAGCGACTACTTGCAGAGCGGCTGTCTGACTGATCCGCGAGTGGAAGCGACAATCAGCTGGTAGTTGGGATCACGGCCATTTGGGCACTTTATTTGTAATAAACCTCTATAAAATGTCGACAAATTAAAAGACTAGACCCATAAGAATATATTAATAATCATAAAATCATATATTTCCTTGTAGAGAGAGTGGTAGAGAACGAGTTAAACTCGGAGCGCTCTTGCAGCTGCCTGACTAATCCGCCAGTGGAAGCGACAACCCGCTGCGAAAGTAGGAGATCACGGCCAATTTGGGCACTTATGGTCACTAAGCCTCTTAAAGTCGACAAAATTAGAAGCCTAGACCCATAGAATATTAATAATGCATAAAATCATTAATTCTTGTAGAGAGATGTGTAGAGAACGCGTTAAACGCGGGAGGGGGCGCTCTTGCGGCCTGTCTGAGATCCGCAGTGGAAGCGAAAACCAGATGAAGTTGGATCACGGCCCATTGGCACTATTTGTAATAGCCTCTATAAAATCTGCGCCAAATGAGAAGACTAGACCTGAAGGAATATATAATAATCATTAAAATCATAATTCCTTGTGGAGAGAGTGGTAGAGACGCGTAGTTAAACTTCGGAAGCGCTCTTGCGGCTGTCTGACTGCTCCGCCAGTGGAACGCGACGCAACAGGCGGACAGCTTGGCAGATCAAGTGGCCATTGGGCACTTTACTTGTCATAAGCCTCTATAAAAAATGTCGACAATCAAAAGACTAGACCCCTAGAATATATGAATAATCATAAAATAATATATTTCCTTGCAGAGAGAGTGGTAGAGAACGCAGGTTAAACTCGGAGCTGCTCACTCGGGCGTCGGGACTGATACGCGCCAGTGGGAAGCGACAACCAAGCCCGTGCCAAGTTGAGATTCCCGGCCCAATTGGGCACTGTATTTGTGTATTAAAGCCCTACTGTAAAAAGTCGGCACAAATAAAAGGACTAGACCCATAAGAACATAGTAATAATCATAAAAATAATCTATTTCCTTGGATGAGGGATCGAGGGGGTAGAGAAACTCAGTGGCGAGCGTTAAACGACGGAGCCGCATACTTTCCGGCTGTATGAGATCCGCGAGTGGAAGCGACAACCAGCTGACAGTTGAGATCACGGCCATTTGGGCACTTTATTTGTAACAAGCCTCTATAAAATGTCGACAAATTAGAAGACTAGACCCATAAGAATATATTAATAATCATAAAATCATATATGTCCTTGTAGAGAGAGTGGTAGAGAACGCGTTATACTCGGAGCGCTCTTGCGGCTGTCTGACTGATCCGCCAGTGGAAGCGACAACCAGCTGACAGTTGAGATCACGGCCATTTGGGCACTGATGGTAAAAATTTTTAAAGGGGCCTCTATAAAATGTCGACAAATCAAAAGACTAGACCCATAAGAATATATTAATAATCATAAAATATATTTCCTTGTAGAGAGAGTGGTAGAGAACGCGTTAAACTCGGAGCGCTCTTGCGGTTGTCTGACTGATCCGCCAGTGGAAGCGACTATCAGCTGGCAGTTGAGATCACGGCCATTTGGGCACTTTTTTTGTAATAAGCCTCTATAAAATGTCGACAAATTAGAAGACTAGACCCATAAGAATATATTAATAATCATAAAATCATATATGTCCTTGTAGAGAGAGTGGTAGAGAACGAGTTAAACTCGGAGCGCTCTTGCAGCTGTCTGACTGATCCGCCAGTGGAAGCGACAACCAGCTGACAGTTGAGATCACGGCCATTTGGGCACTTTATTTGTAATAAGCCTCTGTAAAATGTCGACAAATTAGAAGACTAGACCCATAAGAATATATTAATAATCATAAAATAATATATTTCCTTGTAGAGAGAGTGGTAGAGAACGCGTTAAACTCAGAGCGCTCTTGCGGCTGTCTGACTGATCCGCCAGTGGAAGCGACAACCAGCTGACAGTTGAGATCACGGCCATTTGGGCACCTTATTTGTAATAAGCCTCTATAAAATGTCGACAAATTAAAAGACTAGACCCATAAGCATATATTAATAATCATAAAATCATATATTTCCTTGTAGAGAGAGAGGTAGAGAACGCGTTAAACTCGGAGCACTCTTGCAGCTGTCTGACTGATCCGCCAGTGGAAGCAACAACCAGCTGACAGTTGAGATCACGGCCATTTGGGCACCTTATTTGCAATAAGCCTCTATAAAATGTCGACAAATCAAAAGACTAGACCCATAAGAATATATAAATAATCATAAAATAATATATTTCCTTGTAAAGAGAGTGGTAGAGAACGAGTTAAACTCGGAGCGCTCTTGCGGCTGTATGACTGATCCGCCAGTGGAAGCGACAACCAGCTGACAGTTGAGATCACGGCCATTTGGGCACCTTATTTGCAATAAGCCTCTATAAAATGTCGACAAATCAAAAGACTAGACCCATAAGAATATATAAATAATCATAAAATAATATATTTCCTTGTAGAGACAGTGGTAGAGAACGCGTTAAACTCGGAGCGCTCTTGCGGCTGTCTGACTGATCCGCCAGTGGATCTTGTTAAGGCATACTGCCAGCCAGCCACTGACAGGTCACGTGAACTGCCACTGGCAGCTGCCACCAACCACTGACAGGTCACATGACTTGCCACTGGCAGCTGCCACCAAACACTGACAGGTCACGTGACTTGCCACTAGCAGCTGCAACCAACCACTGGCAGGTCACGTGAATGCACGCGAGGCCACAAACCCCTGGCAGGTCACGTTGACATGCCAATGGCAGCTGAGCCACAACCAGTGCTGGACAGGTCAAGGAATTTCCCCTGGCAGCTGCCACCAACCCACTGGAAGGTACGTGAACGTCAGTGGCGGCTGCAAGGCCAGTTGAAGATTGAACCACCACTCAAAGGGCAGGAAATATTATCTAGGTACTATTACAACAGAAGGACGTTCGACTCCTAAGCTAGGCAAGCTTGAAACAAAAGATTTAAAATGTTACCGAAACCCGTATAAACTCCCAAAGTCAGTGTTATAAACATAATTTGGAGTTCGTCTGTTCTATTCGGTTGCAACTTCACGAGAGCTCATGTGTCATATGACTGCGTGAATAAGCTTATGAAAGCAGGCCGCTGAATGAACGTTGGCTTATTACAGCGTGTTTTACGGTTGAATATGCAGGCTAAAATCAGTATCCCTAGGCCAAATTGTGAATTAATCTAGAACAAAACTAAAACGAAGCAAAGGTTTGCATGTGTATCTTCGCTAGCATATGGGCTAATTTAGCTGGTTAACTCCTGTCATGCTTAAAGGGCCAGTTCACCCAAAAATGTAAATTCTGCCATGTCGTGTCAAACTTCCTTTATTCAGTACAAAACAAAAGGTTGGTTGGTTGCATTTAAGTTTATTACCATATCAGCTTCATAAGCCATTCTTATGGCAGAAACAGATTGAATAATAAAAATGATATTTTAAATGTGAATTTCAGATTATTTTTATGCACAACTCTACATATTCTGTAAATGTATTTGTGACTACAAAACTGTAACATTTTTATGGGTCCATCTTAGAAAACAAGTGCTTTTATAACTCAAAACGAGATCAGTTTGGATGTGAGAGACTGACAGCCTCAGTCTCCATTCATTTTTATTGCATCGTTCTCCAGTGGAAGTCCATAGGGACTGCCCCTGTCATTCTGTCTTTGTGTTCATAAAGGGTTTTTGTACAACATGAGCGTGAGGAAATTACGTTTTTTGGGGGTGAACTATCGACTGTGAGAGAGAAAGCAATCTTAAAACCACAAACATGCTGCAAAGTTCAGCCGCAGATCAGAAATGTTTTTTATAAGCGGGACAATTAAGAGATTTATTAATCGTACTGTCAATTGCCAACAAGAAGCGTCTTCAACAACATGACCAGCTTGCAATTTAGGTGATGTCAGAGCTTGCAAGCTGTCTGAACCGACCGATGGCCTTATATAGCGAGAGATCATACTTCCTATGACCCTATTTATAAGAAGGGCAACGGCCAGAGACCGATCGTCCTGTTGGGGAGGGGTGAAGAGTCCCCGACTCACCATGACGCCTGAGTCTCCCCCGGTCCCGGGTGTGATCTCGTCCTCCCCACGGGTTCTGGGTCCCGGCTCAGCCTCCTCCTGCAGCTGCGGCTCTCCGCCCTGGTCTGAACTCATCGGCCGCTCCTGGCTCACCGCGCCTTCGTCGTTCTCTCCCTGCCCCCCTCGAGTCACGCTTTTTGCTGATCGAGTAACGTTAGTTTGCTAATACACCAGTATACGCACAGTAGGTGGTCCAGTTGAAGAACCTGAACTTATTGAGTGCTCGGTAATGAATGCTCAGAATGCGACCTGGCTGGCTAGCCACAGAATGGACTAATGTTCTCCTGCTAGCTAGCTGGCTAGCTATCAATGCATCGACGTTTGTCAACCGACGGGTGAAAATGACAGCGCAAGCGCCGAAAATAGCAAATTCGATCCTAACGTGCCTTCTTCTCGATCTACACTAGCGCCAGTGCCGTAGGGTGCATTCCTAAACGGGCGACCGAAGCGGACACAGGGGACACGCACCTTACCAATGAGTAGGCAGACATTAACACAGTCCGCCACCGTCCCACACTCCTCAGCGACCTCTTGATACCCTCTGAAGTTGATCTGCTCAGCTTCCGGTTGGAGCAATGGCTTACAGTAGGCTGACTGCCAAAATAAAAGTATTTTTCTTTAATTTTACAACAGACACCCATGCAATTTTCTTGTTATACTTAGTATGCTTAGCCTTCTTATGTCACCAAGCCTAATTTTTTTTGTTTGTCAAAACATACTTGGTAACAGATCTCATTTGATGATGATAATAATTATTGTTTTTATTAGTAGTAACGTTAGTAGACGCAGTATTAGTACTGTTTTACTGATTCTTAAAGGGATAATTCCAAACCCATCACTTTCTTCTGTGGGACACTTTGTATTGGGATAGTTCATCCACAATTACAATTCTGTCATCTTTTATTTTAAATAGCATGTCTGAGAAGGCTTTTTCTGAATATAAGCAGATAAATCTTAGTAAACTCAGGTAAAACTTCTAAAATCAACTCCCCCAAAATACAGAGATGTTTTAACAGGCAGATATTAATCCACCAAAGGAACCATTTTAAAGTTTAAGAGGAAAAGAGTTTAAAGTAAAGGAGCATTTCACCCAACCAGTACATTTAAATTAAGACAATATCTCCTCATTTCAATAATGGAGGGCAATGAATAAACATACAGATGTATTCTAGCATTTCGAGGATGATCCATTCATGACTGACGTCTGGTGGTAAACATTGATCTTTGACTGGACAATTATATAAAAGTTTACTTTATATATAGGAAATTAATCTTTCTTCTCTAAGTAATTTATATTCAGTCAGTTTTTGTATCAGATAAAATAGTGCATGAGCATGGGTTCAGTTGCTCATACTTTTATATATGTAAATAACAAAAAATATTCACTAGGCTTGAAAAATGCATCTTACATTTCATTCCCTCCAAAATGAAAATATATTTATTTAAAAAAACGTGTAACGAAAACCAAGAGCATTTAACAATAAGATTATTTTAATTTGTATGTTGCAACAGCGTTACCATAAATACTATAAATACAAACAAAATGAAAGAATAAGACAGACAGATGAACAAATCATTTAAATAAATAATTCAGTCATTTCATATGTTTGTTGTATGTCTGGCTGTCCACATTTTTGCTCATGATTACTTTGTGAGAGTCATGTGCACTGGAGGCTTCTTGCTGATGACATGCTCCATAAGAGCGTGTTCAGAGGTGTCCAGACTAATCTTGTACTTGGCCAAAATCTTCATAATAGGCCTCAGCTTCAACCACCACTGGTTCTTCGGAATACGGTGTCTGTGGGAAAGTGATAAGGGAGGGACTTTGTGAAACCGTTATTAATTAGTGGGGTCACAAACTTAGAAATGACATGCATTTAATGGTGCATGATAATGGAAGATTCTTACTCAAAATCGGTTTGTTCTTTCAATTCAGCCAGAGGCTGTAACACCAGTCCTCTCTTCCTCATGCCCAACACACACGCAGAGTCTGGGGTGTTGGCAAAGATTCGCCCTGTACAGACAGTCAAAAGGGGAATACATTTTTATTGTATAACTGTAGCTTCTGAACACTGGACAATAATTAGAGGATTAATAACTGGTCGCAGTCCATTGTTGCAAATAATAAATAATAATAAAAGTTAAACATGACTATTTTGTAAGACTCTCATCTCTGACTGAACAGTCATTACACAGCTACATACTGTAACATGACATTGAGTTGAGCTTAAATAATTTTAGACGTTGTACACTTTGTCATTCAAACAGATGAGTCATAAGAGTTTTTTAAACGTCTTTTTGAAAGCAGTCTCTTATGCTTATCAAGGCTGCATTTATTTGATCAAAAAATAAAGTAAATTATTTTAACTCCATTTCAATTTTAATATCATGCTAGTTTGCCTTTATTTGAAATAGAAATACGTTGTAACATTATAAATGTATTTACTGTCACTTTTGAGCAATTTAATGCTTTCATGGAAAATAAAAGATCCAAATTTTTTTTTCTTACCAACCCCACACCTTTTTAAACAGTTGTATTGTTAATTGAAGCTCCGCTAAAAAATTTGACCTATATCGAAGTACACAGACGATGGCCAATCCAACAAGATGAGCCGACGTAAAAACATTAAAAATATTGAAAGTAGCAGTGATTTCGCGCAGACCTGAGATAGAGCATTACCATGGCGACAGTGAATATTAGGAAATATCAAACCGCACCATGTCTATAACACTCCTTCAGCTTCTCAGTCAGCCAAAGAACAGCCTTAGCACCCATCTTGGTAGCAAAATTTCTGTCAAAAGGAGTTGGGGTGCCACCCTTGAAAAAGAACATTTGTCAGACAAAATACAACTCCTGATAAATGTGCATTCTTGATTTTTATTAAAATAAATTATATATATATTTTTTGTTTTTTATTACATCTAACCTGCTGCATATGGCCAAGGACATTCTTACGGCAGTCAAAAACCCCCTTTCCCTCCTCTGAATACAGGTTGAAGATGAAATCGGTAGTGTAGTTGGAATTGCAGTTTTCATTTCTACAAGACATGTTCTACTATGATTCGCTGTAGCAATTGATGAATGCCAAAGGTGCTGTTGGTAGAAACTATTCAAGAAGTCTCACCTCAAAAGTAAAAACAAACTAAACTGGTAAACATTTACAAATACTAAATGACAAACCTGAGAATTAAGCCTCTCTTAACAGTGGTCTTCATCTTCTCAACAAGATGTTCCACATTTCTCTGTAGACATCAGTTATTTGGAGGCATTCAAACAGAATGGTTCAGTTTAATCCATTTTGAGTGATATCCATTCATTCTTTTTGGCATGCGAGTTGTTTGTTACCTCCAAGTCACGAATGCCAAATTTCTCTTCATATATATAAGCAGCATCAGCTCCTGCAGAGAAACCAGCCATTGTGGCCAGGTAGCCGCAGTATCCTCCCATAGTCTCAATGATGAACACACGCCGCTTAGTTCCTGCTGCCGACTGCTTGATCCTGTCACAGGTCTACAGAAGCCTCATGTGAGGACATACCCAACTAAAGAACAACCATATACTAGCTCACACAAGAATTAGATTTATGTTAAGATGAATAACCAATAAATAGCCATTTTGTTGAAAAATTTACAATAAAACTGGCAAGACATTGCTAGTGAATAGGGTAAAAAAAAAAAATAGAATTAAAAAAGACATCATCGTTTCTTTCTTTTTCTTTTTTTTTTAAACAAAAGATTTTGGCTATCTCTTTTTTCGTTCCATTAATCAGAACATACTGTCAACAGCTATTAAAAAATTCACCATGTTTTTAGGAATAAAATGTTAAATATATGTCAGGTAAATTATATATTAACAAATTCCTCTGTAATAACCTTCAGAATATAGATAGGAATAAAACTGTAAAGTTTGGTGTATGTTGCAATCTGTGTAATTTCTTCCTCAGTGGGATCTTTACTTGTGTCAGTACAGAAAAAAAAAAAAATGTAAAGCCTTTAAAGATACAGTATGTGTTGCAATTAACATTTACAGATGCAAATATATCTGAAAGAAGTTATGGAAACAAAAAAGCCCAAAATCTCAAAATTGTCCATGAAATATTTGTAGAAATTAATTAAATTATTTAAAAAATAGTGGCTGATAATCAGTATGGTGTTTAGATACTGTGCATCCAGACAGTGTGTGCGCTGTATCTCTAACCGTGGTGATGGTGTTAAGGGCGGTGTCGGCTCCGATGCTGAAGTCTGAGCCGGGCACATTGTTAGATACAGTAGCAGGAATGATCACCATGGGAACACACAGCTCTTCATACTTCCCTCTGCCTTGAACCATTTCCAATGCACCTGAAAATGCCTGAAAAGGGGAATTTTAATGTGACCTGAAGAGAATATGGACAGAATGAGGAAAGAACAGGACATGGACATTATATTGTATATTATGGACATTTTATTGTGTATTATATCATTACATTTTGTCACTTGCCTCAAAACCCCCAATGATGACCAAAGCGTGAATATTGTACTTGGCAATATTCAAGCTGATCTCCTCCATGTACTTTCCAGGTAACACTCTGCATAAACAAAAGAGAGGAACCTTTGAAATATTGCAGAACCAAATGATGATAAAGAATATCTAAAGGTGTGATCAGTACCTTTTGGTTCCCAACTCAGAGCCACCTTTCCCTGTCCAGTCTCCAACAGTGTTCCAGGTGATGGGCTCAATCTAACATTATGTTGGACAGAATATGACTACAAGGCTTTCTAATGCCCTCACAATTGAATTCCATTAAATGCTACAGCATAGCTACCGTTTAAAAATGTGGGGGTCAAATAAATCAAATAAATGCAGCTTTGATGGGTGGAAGAAGCTCTTTTCAAAAACATTAAAAAAAATCTTAGCGACCCCAAACTTTGAAACGGTATTCAATTGGTTAATGCCGCTTACCTTTTCCTCAGCCAGACCTTCAAAGCCATCATGAATGGCCAGCATGTTGTGACCCTGGATGAGGCCGATCCTGACAGCTGCACGTACAGCCGCGTTCATGCCAGCGCAGGGAGCACCCACGTTCAAAATAGCCACATTAATGTTACTCTGATGAAGAAAAAGGTGTACAAAGAAGAAACGTGTGTTAAAAATAAGAATAAAAAGCTAAGATATAAGAAAAACAATAATTAATTATGAGGAATATTCTATTTATTTATTTATTACTTTAATTAAAATTTAATTATTTACAATTATTTCAAATTTTATATTTGAATCTCCTCACCTTTGTCTCTGGGGGGCGCACATGAGCCAGGAGCTTATATGTGTTCCAGTTATTCTCAAAACTCCTGCACAAGCAGACATTCTTGAGTTTGAATCATTTAATAGTGATAAAATGAAAGAAAGAAAGAAAGAAAATATGATATTTCTAAACATACCTTCCCCTGAGCTTTATAGCATCGTCAAATCGACCTTCATTCATCGCAACAGTGACATCCTTGGTCTATATTTTGGAGAAAAATAAAGAAAGAAAAAAAAAGGAAAAGTATTACATATCATTGTCAGGGGCATTGTTTGTACTCCAAGTAAATACTACTGTGCCCCAGTAAAACAGTATAAATCCTTGTCTGTCAACTGTGCTTATCGTGTACCGACCTGAGATTTTTATTTATTTTTTCTTCTGATATTTCAGCAATCGTGTCTCATGTTTTTCCATCAGCTGTTCAGAATGAGAACAAGCGATGGCAGATTCTCAAATGAATCACGATTTTGACCAATTCGGTCAAACGGTCTAACATTGTTCACGATTCAGTTTGATTCATTTGAACAGTTCATTCACGCACGAGTCATTTGCTACAGATTCTCACATCGAAATAGTAAAAGGATGTTTTTAGAAGTCAGAAAACAAATATGAGGTGGATATTTACCTACAATTCAAAATGGCAAAAGTCTATCGTTTGTGCATTGAGCTTGTGAACAACTCTGTACTGCAGGAAAAGCCGATTTATGTCCAAACATTACATCCAAAACAGTATAAAAAATTTTAAAACAAAAAAAAGAGTGTGAACACTTTTGATGGGGGCCTGTGATCATAGTTCATTCTAAATCTGAAGCTAGATCATATCTCAAATGTATGTACTGTATACACACCACTTGCACACACTCCATCAGAGGGAGTCTGACAGCCTGGTTCCCAGAGAGACTGACCACACAGGCAGGAGTTTCTGGAGTGGCTTCCAGCAGAGCCATTACAGCCTCCACACCCATCCTACTGCCCTGATATACAATAAACACCCACATTTAAACTCTCATGAAATAAAAATGGTGCAGATGATTGAAAAGTGACAAAATGAGAAGAGGGACTACTCACTAGCACTCTGTCAAAAGCGGAGGGGGTGCCACCTCTCTGCACATGTCCGAGGATAGTGGCACGAGTATCAAAGCCCAGACTCTTTGTCACCAGCTGTATGGGAACAGATAAGCTGAATTAATATGCACTTAAAGGCAGCAGTTACAAAACTGTGCTATAGCGTCTATTTCGAGAGTATGGGTGGTACAGAAAGGTCAGGGGTTAAGTTACATCTTTTAGCTGGTCACAGGTGATTGGTTTCCCATCTTTGTTGATTGCTCCCT
Source organism: Sinocyclocheilus anophthalmus (assembly GCA_018155175.1). NCBI lineage: Eukaryota > Metazoa > Chordata > Actinopteri > Cypriniformes > Cyprinidae > Sinocyclocheilus > Sinocyclocheilus anophthalmus. The sequence goes on along the minus strand of JADLZN010006180.1, from coordinate 217,196 downwards.
CAGCCACAATTATCACATTCAGACGAGAACCCGCATTTCTGGTCTGTTTGACAAGAGACAAAATCATCAATCTTTAGGGAGCAAATCAATCAAACATTTTTTGTTTTCCAGTCAAAATGTGCTTAAAACCAGATTAAACAGTGTAAGATAACTTAAAAACAAGAATATTTTGCGAGTTATTTTTCTTACTCTATTGGTATTTTTTTTCTTGATTAAAGCACACGGACATCACAATTCTTGTTAATTATTACTCATATATATTATATTTTTTTTTTTTATTACTCTCTCTAATATTTTTTTTTTTTGGTGTGTTGTTTTTTAATGTCTAGAGAAAGCACGTGATGCATTAGAAACATTTATATGATATGTGATTTGACATGTCTCCAAACAAATAATAAAAATATATTATAGGGACATAAATAAATAAAACAAAGTATTTCTTCTGACAACAAGTCTTATGGTTTTACAGTTTTGCTTTTCCAGTAAATTTACACTGCTGTTCAAAGCTTTGGGGTCAGTAAGATTTTTTTTTTAGAAGTCAAAACATTAACAGTTTTTCATTGGATCAGTTCAATTGATCAAACATGACACTAAAGACTGTAGATTTTTTACTTTCCGTTTCATCAAGAATCCTGAAGTAAATTTTTTTTTATCATAGTTTCCACTAAAGCAATAAGCAGCACAACTGTTTTCTGATATGTTTCTGAACCTGAAGGGGGGGGCAAACCGCAATTTAGAATGATTTCTTAACACTGAGTTGTGTAATGGCTGCTGACACAGGCCACTACACCCCACAAACACACACACCACATTGTGTACCATGTGTTTTATTGGGGGACAATTCCTGACATACTGATTTTTATACTTTACAAACTATTTTCTATCCCCTTACCCTAAACCAACCCCTCACACAAAACTTCAGTAGCAGTATTAACATTGTGACATGGCATCTGATGCACAGAAGTGACATGTTCCGATGGATGTGTCAGTGTCACTGACATTAAATACATATTTAAAATATGTATTTAAATATTTTGTAAAAAGTAGGTTATATAAAGCAAAACATATAATAAATATAAATACATGACACTAGACAAATATTAAGTGCGTGTGTTACACAGTCTATGTTATACTCTAGCGGACAGTGAGGTGCCGCAACTATGTCAGTGACACTGACACAATCCATCAGCACGTCAGTGCACATGTCAGTGGCACATGTCAGTGAAAACCAGAAATGTCACCAGATGTGCCTCTGAGCATAGCGACATGTGCCAGTGGCTTCCGTACGTCAGATGCCACGACACTTAATGTTAATACTGTCTCTCCAAAACTTTCTGCATTTATAACACTTCTTTCTGTGTGATTTATAAGCTTGTTTCCTCATGAGGACCAAAAAATGTCCACCCAAGGTCAAAATGTATTGGTATTACTATCCTTGTGGGGACATATTCCCCATTAAATAGAGAATACCAGTACTCACACACATACTCAAACAAACTTAAAAACAAAAAGTTTAATTTATTTATTTTAAATTGTTATGAAATAGATGGTGGTCTAACATGCCTTGGTGAGCATAAGAGACTTCTTTCAAAAATTAAAACAAATCTAACCAAAACCCCAAACTTTTAAATGGTAGTTTATCAAAAATATATCATTTTTGTTTGTGCATTTCTTGCATTTTGTCAATTTCTTTGTACCTCGGTGAGTCTTCTGCACAAATGATCCTCCCACCCATCATCTGGGGGCATCTCAGGAATAAACACCCAGTCAGCACCACATGCAAGAGCAGTAACCAGAGCAAGGTAACTGAAACACACAGACACACACACATTGTACTTAGCAAATGCAAGCTCATTTCAATTCATTAAATGTGAGATTCTGGCATTTAAACCATATATTAGGGACTCTGGTCTCAGTTTCAGTTCTGTTGCACACGTACAGTAAGCTCACTTCAGTGTATAATCAAACAGACATACACAAGCACATTCTTACCCACAGTGTCTTCCCATGACCTCTAGGATGAAAGCACGTTGGTGACTGTGGGTGAGAGCAGAGGTCACAGTTTAGGAATAAATGCCAAAACAAAATAACAGAAAACACTAAGGATCATAGCTAATATTTGATCAATTGCATATATTTGTGACCTTTGTGCTGTTGTGGTGATACTGTCCACCACCTCAATGATACGATGTAGGGCAGAGTCTGTGCCGATGGTCATGTCCGTTCCGCAGAAGTCATTATCGATAGAACCAACCATACCAACGATATTCAGATGAGATGAAGCTTTGGCCTCCTCATTTTTGATCTTACCTGTGTATAAATGGAGAATCTGACTGTCAGATCAGTATATACCTAGTCAAGTTGCAAGTTTGGGATACATTTTTTTTTTGGAAAGAAATTAACATTTTTATTTCAGTAAAGGTACATTAAATAGATCACAAGTGACTGTAAAGACATGTATAATATTATGAAGGATAATGTTATGTCACTTGCTATTCATCAAAGAATAGAAAAACCAATGTATCTCAAGAAACAATGTTTCTTGAGCAGCAAATCATACTAGAATGAAGATCACGTGACCCTGAAGACTGGAGAAAAGCTTTGCCATCACAGGAATAAATTAGATGTAAAATATATTAAAACAGAAAACTTAAAATCTTAAAATTAAAATAAAAAAAATAAAAAAAATACATTGAAATTCAGTACAGATTGTTTACCTTTGCTGATCAGATCTTTCAGCAAGTCACTCCACTCAGTGCGAAATATGTTGGCACCAGTCAAACTGCCATCGCCACCAATTACACAAAGGTTAGTGACGCCTAGTTTGACGAGATTGTAGGCAGCCTTCAAACGCCCCTCTCTGGTCTGGAAATCCTTACAGCGGGCACTGCCAATGACTGTACCACCCTTCAGACAGACACAAAGAAAAGAGACAATCATAGCACTGCATAGAGTACATTAAAAAGTCACATTGAATGAAAACCCTAGTATGCTAGGAATAATAAACCGAGTTTAATCAATTCTAGCATCTGAAGGCACACCAGCTGTAGCATCATGGACACACTCTCCCATGTAGCTGGACAGATGTGATTCCCTCCATCAACCAATCCCTGATAGCCCTGCACATGGTGAACAGACATGACATCAACAACACTGTTATCAGGTGTGACTGGCATGGACACTTTTGTGAGCATTCTAATAAATGAAAATGTACCTCATGGACAAAGAAGACTTTGGCTCCAGTGTAAAGGCCAACTCTGACAGTGGCCCTCACAGCTGCATTCATCCCTGCAATAGTCAAGAAAACATTCTTCATATCATGTCTTTAACTACAGAGATACACAAGGCTACTGGGAAAGTAAGGAGAGATACCTCACGTGACATTTCATTACTTGACCACATTGTGGAATGGTGTGAACAAGAGTGTCTGAGATCTGTGAGCTCAGCACTAAAGCTTTAGGTGTTCGGATGGTGCACAAACGCAGTTCAGTGTCTCTAGTTTCAACAGTGTGCGGCTGTGGAAAATCCTGGTACTCTCCATAACCTTATGTCATTTCAGAAGAAGGTCACTGGAGATAAATTTAGCCTTCAATTATGGAAATGGGAAGAGGGGGACAAGAGCTACAGGCTATAGCTAAGGGCTACAAGAGCATTGACCTTAATGGACCAGAGCAATTCAAAATATTAAACATGTCTTTTTGTCCTATTTTCTGCCTAAGCTTCTCAAATTTTAACTTCATTATATATTATTTGGGGTAATTTATCGCATCTTCCAATTGAGTACAATTCTTATTACATTCTATTTCTCAATTATAGATTAGATAGATAGATAGATAGATAGATAGATAGAAACCATAGAGAACCGGTTTAACAATTTACTCTCAGCAATTGACAAACTGTGTCATCTAGCTTTGAACATAAAAAGTGACTACAACAATATGAATAGTGTATCTGAGGGGGAAAATTCTTGTTTATAAAGTATACAAAAATAGTCTAAAAACTCCACCAAATCTACTATGATCTAATTATCCATGCAGGTATTTCTTTGAACACCCTCTTGGAGACCACCATAGAGACTAGCACAAAATCTAAGAGGTATTACCTTGGGCATCACCACCTGACGTCAGTACAGCAATGGCCCGTCCGATCCCCATCTTTGTCGGATCGACCCCAGCTGTATTTATGTTAGCCATGGTTCAGGTATTCCAGAAATTGGTGGCAGAGGGAATAGGAAAAGGAGGCGAATTAAAGACGTGTTTGCACGTCTCTCAAAGCAAGGGGCTCCAGAGGGAAGGGTTTAATAGGACGGTGTTCCAGCAATTTGTACCCACCCCCTGGATTTCATTTCACAAACACAGACGCGTCAGTAGAACACCCCCTGACTCAGCTATATATAAAGTAACAACTTGAATTACACAGCAAAGGTTACATGCTTAATAAGAAAAAAAGAGATCAAGTTTGCCATGTCTCAAGGTTACATAAACAGTCTTAATGTCATGGTTTATTTGAAATTTAATAAATTTATTGAATTATAATTTAACTTATTTTTATTTGTATTAATAATAACTTATTTACATGTTTTTTTGACTGACCCATATACTTGTAATTTTTTATACAAGATCATTTAATAATTTGTTATAGAATATACTTTTATAAAATTTGATATGATTTAAAAAAAAAAAAAAAAACCTCTTAAATTGAGATATCCTTAATGAATTTTAAATTTAAATGAAGTCTAATATTTTAGTGTATTAAAGCTCCAGCACCAAATAATATTAAACGATTGCATAAAGCACATCTACAACATTGCAATAGTATAATTCAGGAAAAAAAGAACTCAAATTTATAATGACAAAACTTAATGTTTATATGTACATTTATTATACAATTCATACAAGAGACAAGTGGAAAGCACACAGTGTTTCCAGTCAATGACAAATTCAGTGTAAAAATTATGAAAGTGTTCAATATTTAGAGATTTTGCATTCAGTTACGTTGTCAACACTGAATCCCACCAAATATTGGGTCTATCCAAGACTTTGCTGCTTGTGGAAACTGTAGCCAGATACATCGGACTGTCTCAAAATTGCAACTAGAAATACGGTTTCAGACAGTCTTACATACACAGACTGACATGTGTAATGTGTTGTGTGGGACATCTCCCTTTATGCTCTGATAGAGGAACCTGAAGGGACAGGACTCAGACGTACAGGAGAGGACAGGCCAATGGGTAAAAAACACTGTAGAGAAGACAGAGATAAGATGTGGTTACACCTTATTTTAAGGTGTCCTTGTTACAGTGTAATTATACATTTAAGTACCTAGTAATATTAATTAACTACAAGTACTTACTATATGGTTAGGGTTAGGATTACTTGCATGTAATTATGCATACTTAATTGTTATTATAATAGTAAGTAGAGTACTTATATTACATTGTAACAAGGACACCTTAAAATAAAGTGTTACCCAAGATGTATTAACAGCTATTCAGCTTGACAACCGGTTTAGTAAGCACAATGATCACTCACTGTAGAGTCTTGAAACAGAAGTGTGGCAGCCACCGGGTTGCCACAGCGGGGCTGCAGTGGGCAGGACAGCCGGCGAGAAGTATACGTAGCACATTCCTCATGCAGAAACATCTCCTCCAGAGGAGTATGATGCCGCCGCAGAGCAGACACAGCAGTAGAGTGCGTGACAGTAGGATCTACAGAAAGATGTGGAAATGCATTTAATGCAGTATGCACTTCTCACCTGCTCTTAAAGTTTTCAGGTGTAAAATATATATTACTATATATCTATACACAGTGGGTACGGAAAGTATTCATAAAAAAAAAAACCCCCCCCCCTAAATTTTTCACTCTTTGTTATATTGCAGCCATTTGCTAAAATCATTTTTTTTTTTTTTTTCCTCATTAATGTACACATATCACCCCATATTGACAGAAAAACACAGAATTGTTGACATTTTTGCAGATTTATTAAAAAAGAAAAACTGAAATATCACATGGCCCTAAGTATTCAGACCCTTTGCTCAGTATTTAGTAGAAGCACCCTTTTGATCTAATACATCCATGAGTCTTTTGGGGAAAGATGCAACAATTTTTTCACACCTGGATTTGGGGATCCTCTGCCATTCCTCTTTGCAGATCCTCTCCAGTTCTGTCAGTTTGGATTGTAAACGTTGGTGGACAGCAATTTTTATGTCTCTCCAGAGATGCTCAGTTGGGTTTAAGTTAGGGCTCTGGCTGGGCCATTCAAGAAAAGTCACAGAGTTTTTGTGAAGCCACTCCTTCGTAATTTTAGCTGTGTGCTTAGGGTCATTGTCTTGTTGGAAGGTAAACCTTCGGCCCAGTCTGAGGTCCTGAGCACTCTGGAGAAGGTTTTCGTCCAGGATATCCCTGTACTTGGCCCTCATCTTTCCCTCGATCTGATTGCAACCGGTCGTCCTGTCCCTGCAGCTGAAACACCCCCACAGCATGATGCTGCCAACCACCATGCTTCACTGTTGGGACTGTATTGGGCAGGTGATGAGCAGTGTCTGGTTTTCTCCACACATATCGCTTAGAATTAATGCCAAAAAGTTCTATCTTTGTCTCATCAGACCGGAGAATCTTATTTCTCACCATCTTGGAGTCCTTCAGTTGTTTTTTTAGCAAACTCCATGCGGGCGTTCATGTGTCTTGCACTGAGGAGAGGATTCCGTCAGGCAACTCTGCCATAAAGCCCCGACTGGTGAGGGCTGCAGTGATGGTTGACTTTCTACAACTTTCTCCCATCTCCCGGTTGCATCTCTGGAGCTCAGCCACAGTTTTTTTTTTAGTTCTTCTTTACCTCTCTCACCAAGGCTCTTCTCCCCCGATAGCCCAGTTCGGCCGGACGGCCAGCTCTAGGAAGGGTTCTGGTCGTCCCAAACGTCTTCCATTTAAGGATTAGGGAGGCCACTGTGCTCTTAGGAACCTAAGTGCAGCAGAATTTTTTTGTAACCTTAGCCAGATCTGAGCCTTGCCACAATTCTGTCTCTGAGCTCTTCAGGCAGTTTCCTTTGACCTCATGATTCTCATTTTCTCTGACATGCACTGTGAGCTGTAATAGACAGGTGTCTTATATAGACAGGTGTGTGGCTTCCTAATCAAGTCCAATCAGTATAATCAAACACATAGAACCATCTCAGGTATGATCAGAAGAAATGGACAGCACCTTAGTTAAATATATGAGTGTCACAGCAAGGGTCCTGAATACTTAGGACCATGTGATATTTCAGGTTTTCTTTTTTTAATAAATCGGCAAAAATTTCAACAATTCTGTGTTTTTCTGTCAAGATGGGGTGCTGTGTGTACATTAATGAGGAAAAAAATTATCTTAAATGATTTTAGCAAATGGCTACAATATAACAGAGTGAAAAATTTAAGGAGTCTGATACTTTTCCGTACCCCCTGTATGTATGTAGGTAGGTATGTGGTGTATATATAAGATGATATCTATATTATTATATCTATAATAAATGTATATATATATATATAGATATATATAATATATAGAACAATATATATATTAATATAGATAATATATAGTATAGTATAATAATATATAAGATATATATTATATATTAAAATAGATATATATAACACTGGACAGAAATGGCCATTTGCAGCACTGCATGTTACAAGAAAATAGAAAAAAGGTTCATATTAGTTTCACTTTGGATGGAATGCTTACCTTTTGATTGGCTTTGTTTAGGCAGGTCTAAGCTGGGATTGATCTGTGATCCATTGCTTTGGTCCGATTGTAGTGGTAGTGCATTATGGGATGCAAGCTGGCCTTCAAAGAGCTGCAGAGGGTGACCTGTCCCAGGAGTCTTCAGAGTATCCTGAGACCTGTCTGATCCAAGTCTTTGGCTTGATGAGAAAACGATGACTGACCCTCTGTGTGCTGCTTGTATGAAAGGCTGAGCTGTTTTCTTGCCTTTGTCCTTAGTGTGACAATGATTTGAATCTGAATTTTCTTTAATCGTTGACTGCGTTTCAGTCTGCATGAAGAGAAGATCATGCGAGATTGCTTTTAGGCCATCAAGAAATTGATCAGTGATGCATAAATTAATGTTTTAGAGTTAAAGCAATCGTACAGTTTGATGGCTGTTAAGTAACTGTTGTGAAGTAATGTCATCTTGGTCTAACTGGTCATCGTTCATCTGCTCTTGGTCCTCAAATAACCTTTGAACGACATCTTCCCCCTATAACACATTCAACACCTAATGTTAACCTGACATTTTATCGTGTAGATAAAGTAAGAAAATACAAGGGTTCTGCATTATGGGACTGTTTTACCTCCTGGCACACCAAGAGTCCAGTGCTTGGGTTGTGAGCTTCATGCAAACCTGGGGAGCCCCTTAAACTGGACATCTTTTGATCAGTACAAAGCTTCCTCTGTAAATAGAAACAGTAAACATAAACCTGGGATACAAATAGTTTCAAAACGGAACACACACAAAAAATTTAAAGAAAATAATTAAAAAAAAAAGAAAAACAGGATATTGAAAACTTTTCACAGCCTTGAATTAAAACAACTTTATGCCAATGGATACTGTACAAAACAATGAGACAAGACAAGAGAACACTCACCACTGACTGTGGTTTGGTGTTTGCGACCCGCTGCGGTGTCCATTTCATCACTGGTGTTCTATTTGCACCTGCACCACAGCAGAGAAACAGTGGTTTACAGGGTCGAAAACATGATGTTGAAGGGGAAGAAACACTGGAGAGTTCAACTTACACTGAGATGATGTTGCTGGGGGGGATGGGCTAAAGAAGGGTCAACCCCTTCAAGGCTTATTCTTCTTCACTGGGACTCTCTGGGCCTAAAGTAAAGAAAATTGCATGATTCTAAACACCTTCATTGTGGCACACAACTGGAATTTGAATCTCTTCAAAACATTCTCTCCTTTGTCCCCCTCTGCCACCTCTCACCACCTCTCTAACAGCAGACGATTTTGCTAATTACTTCACAAACAAAACCACATCCAACAGCAGTCTGGTCTCGGCTCCACTCACCCAGGAACTCACAGCAAACAATCACACAGCTGACCATCTTTTCTCCTCTTACAGAAGATGAAGTCTCTAAACCTATCCTCTCCAGCCCCCTTACCACCTGCCCTCTAGACCCGATCACCTCACATCTCCTACAAGCTGTTTCTCCTGAACTTCTGCCTTCACTCACAGACATCATCAACACATTTCTTCTCTCAGGCATTTTTCCCACCGCATTCAAGCAGGCTCAGGTAACCCCACTGCTTAAAAATCTACACTAGAGACCTCACTTATTGAAATCTACAGGCCCGTGTCTCTCCTCCCATTCATAGTAAAATCACTTGAACGCATTGTGATCAACCAAGTGTCTTCCTTCCTCTGACAGAACAACCAGCTGGACAATAACCAATCTGGATTTAAAAGTGGCCATTCAACTAGAACCGCCTTGCTGTCAGTCACTGAAGCGCTATGGAGTGCTAAGAGTGGAGAGTGGAGTCGAAATCATCAGTTCTCATTCTTCTGGATCTATTTGCTGCTTTTGACACTGTCATTCGTCAGATCCTCCTGTCTGCCCTCTCATCGCTGGGCATCACCGGAAATGCACTCCATTGGTTTGAGTCTTACCTCACAGGTAGGTCCTTCAGGGTGTCTTGGAGAGGAGAGGTATCCAAATGATTGGTCTCTGGGGTTCCTCAGGGATCAGTTCTTGGGCCCCTAACCTTCTCTATATATACTACATCACTGGCACATGGTATTTCCTACCACTGCTATGCTGATGACACTCAGCTCTACCTCTCATTTCAACCAGATGATCCAACAGAACCTGCACGGATCTCAGACTGCCTGACAGATATCTCGGCATGGATGACAGAACATCACCTGCAGCTCAACCTGGCAAAGATAGAGCTTCTCATCTTCCCAGCCACCCCCATCAGTACAGCACCAGTTTACCATCCAACTAGGCTCATCAACGATAATCCCATTTAGTGCGCCAATAGACTTGTGTGATGCCTTGATGATAACTAACTTTAAAAGAAACAGCAACTATCATGCAGGTTGCACTACATCACATCAGGAAAATCAGAGAACCGCTTCCTAACAAGCATTCCCCCGCTTCTCGTCCGCAGAGGCAGGGCCCTGTCATTTCTAGGCTGGACTTCCAACATGTGAAATCAGATCACTGCAAATTAACATTTTTATGTATGTAGCAGCACATCTGGTTTTCAGTGAGCCCAACAGAGCCCTTCTCATCTCTCTTCACTAGCTTCCAGTCGCGGCTCGCATCAAGTTCACGACTTGGTGCTTGCCTACCGAACAGCCGTGGGGGCTCTGTCTTCACCCCCCTCTCTCCCATGCGTCTAACAAACCCTAACAGGAGCCTGCAGTTGGACTATGAGTAAGGAGAAAGGAGGAAAGACGGCTCGTGGTTTATTGCAGCGCGGCTACTCACTCTCAAGGACATTTTCTTTCACTGTACCCTGTTGGTGGAATGACCTACCCAACTTCATCGGGACAGCCGAATACCTCACAATCTTCAGGAAACAACTGAAAACTCATTTTTTCTGTGAGCATCTAACCGTTTCATCACATAAAAAAAAAAATTATATGCCTTCACTTTTTATATTCTCTTATTATCCTTTATTCCTTCCTGTCCTAGCTTTTACTCTTGTTGTATTCCTCGGCTGTAAGTCACTTTGGATAAAACATCTGCCAACTTAGTCAATATAATGTAAATGAATCCATACCGAGCAGACTCACTAATAAATGGAAGTTTTCCTCTGGCCATGGGACAGGTGGAAACTCTGGTGTTGCCTCCACCACCCGCACCCTTCATCTAGAATACTTGGGTCGCAGGGCCGCAGGGTCAGGGGAGAAGGACACACCCCTTCCTAAAGGAAAATTATTTTTTAATCATATATATTGAATCATATATATTACAATTTAAAATGTGATGGCAAAGTTGAATTTTCAGCAGTCATTACTCCAGTCTTTAGTATCACATAATCCTTCAGAAATCATTCTAATATGCTGATTTGTGGCTCAAGACACATTTATTATCAGTGTTGAAAACAGGTGTGCTGCTTAATATTTTTGTGGAAACCATGATCCATTTTTTTTTTTAGGATTATTTGAATAGAAAGTTCAAAATAACAGCTTTTATTTGAAATAGAAATCTTTTATAACATTTTAAATGACATAACTGTCACTCGTGATGCATTTAATGTATCCATTTTGAATAAAAGTATTGATTTGAGCAGAAGTGACAACACTTCATTTAATGCAAAATAAATGGACTAGATTACCTGCAGGAACTTTGACAGCTGCTGAATCATCTGTTTGAGGTTTTCTAACTGGCACTCTTTGAGCCTGAATTGAACAAGGTATTTCAAACCTTATTTTTTTAGCTTTTAAAATTCAAATGTTAAGACAACAAATGTGACTGGGCATTACGGAGTAAACAGAAGTTGCTCTGCCTGTAAGGCCGGTTGGTGCATGAGGTGTTGTTCCACTGAACTGTAGAATACCACGAAGCGCTGATGGATCAGGAGAGAAGGCACTTCCTGCAGGCACAAACCATACACAGATTAATGAACACAATTTGTTAAAAGGAACACTCCACTATTTGGAAATAGGCTCTTTTTCCAACTCCCCTAGAGTTAAACAGTTGTTTAACCGTTTTCGAATCCATTCAGCCGATCTCTGGGTCTGGCGGTAGCACTTTTAGCTGCAGCTTAGCATAGATCATTGAATCGGATTAGACCGTTAGCATCTCGCTCAAAAATGACCAAAGAGTTTCTATATTTTTCCTATTTAAAACTTGACTCTTCTGTAGTTACATTGTGTACTAAGACCGAAGGAAAATGAAAAGTTGCGATTTTCTAGGCCGACATGGCTAGGAACTATACTCTCATTCCGGTGTAATAATCAAGGAACTTTGCTGCCGTACTATGGGTGCAGCATGCGCAATGATATTACGCAGCGCCTGACAATAGGCTTATGGAAGTTACCATCGCTGACTATTTTCAGGCGCTGCGTAATATCATTGTGCCTGCTGTACCCATGGTACGGCAGCAAAGTTCCTTGATTATTACTATAAATGAGCCTATTTTCAAAAATAGTGGCGTGTTCCTTTAAATCTTAATCTCTCTTAAACGCTTTTATTCTTTTCATTCAAACAGTTTAGGGTGAGGTACTTTCTATTCATCAAAGAATCCTGAATGGAGCAATGGCTGTTGAAAAATCATCTTTAGGAATGAATTGTTAAAAAAAATAATAATAATGTAATTGTAAATTGTAATAATACATACCTGTAGGGCTTTTGGCCTCTGCTGGAGCTTCTTTTTGAGTCTTTTTGGCAGGTACTCTTTGAGCCTGAGGTGGACAAGGTAGCTATTAAGAATCAGTTCTTCTATCTCACAACTTATTCTGCCTAAACGGTCCACTCAGAAGTAAAATATCATTATCAGTGTGTGAAGGGACATTGGACAATGGAATGGACTCACAGAATAAATAGAGGTTCCTCTGCCAGGACAAGTTGATGCTCTGGGTGTTGCTCCAATGTGCTCCCCGAGTCTCATTCCATCACTCTGTAGAATACTACGTAGTGCTGATGGGTCAGGGGAAAACGGCCCAGATTTGTCTTGAGAAGACAGGAGAAAGAAAAAGCTTACATTCTGTGATTCTGAGGAAAGCTTGAGTCCTTTGAAAAGGAACTAACCTGCGATGCCATCTAGGCTATGACTCTTCTTCACAACTCTTTGAGGCTACAAGATCAAAATACATGAGCACCAGAGCACATAGTAGACTGAAAAGACAACTGTCATGATCATCATGAAGGATCAGTAAACACTTTGGTTTTATTACTAAGATCTACAATTTCTAACCAGATTATTGAAGGTTCCTGGTCCAGGGGGGCAGGTAGATAAATGTGGCATCATGCATTGTGCTCCAAAAGCACTCGATCCTTCATATGGAAGGACATTGTGCACAGCTGATGAAAGATTTGACTCATATTTACATACATTAATTATAAACAACGAGTGGCTAAATTAAAAGAAAAACTGTTGAGATCTGCTATTATGTCACTCACCTTTAGTGTTTACATGGCTTTGTGTTGTTGATGGGAGACAGTGCTTGTCCTTTGGTGCTTGATTATCAGAATTAACATCTACTTTAATGAGTGAAATTTTACATAAATTACTCAAACCCGAGTCTTCAGGAATCTTAGATTGTACAAGAGTGATGCTACCTAAACGTGAACTTAAATCAGTGTGACTGCAGCATCCGGATTCATGTGAAGATGGGTGAACATCACTGGAGTCTTTATTTGATGCCACATATTCTGCATGACTACTAGGATGCTGTTGATGTGATTTGTTAGCCTGAGCCCTGAGGACACCTGATGTCATAGCTTTATTACTTGAAGTTTCAGTTTTGGCACTTTGATTCAAGTTCCTCACTTTTTCCCCTGGTGTTAGTCGGGTAGAAGGCGTCAGGGCCGCTTTTCCTAGAGGAATGGCTGCGTTTCTCTGATTGTGTGTGCGTGACTGGGACAAATTGAAAGGAACAGGTTTGGTGTAGATCCTTTTTTTCTGAGCTTTACTCTGAAGACAAATTAAAAAGAAATCATTATGTCACAGTGTAGTTACTGTTAACAAAAACTATTAAAAATCATTTTTGGTATTCAAAACAAAGCGGAAATAAAAAAGTAAATATTAGAATTAGAACTTAAACTTACTTCAGGTAGTTGCCTAGGAAACATCTCTAATTTTTGATTAGTTCAAGTACTAAAATTACTACAACTAAAACTGAAATGAAAAGAATAAATTAAAGATATATAGAAATGTTCAAAACAAATACATGTCAAAATCACATTACTAAAATATTAATGACTAAAATTAAAATAAAACTGAAATATAAAAATACAAGCTAATTTAAATATTCTAATAATATTAATAAAAAAAATACAAGTACATAAATAAAACTAAAATAACACTTTTGTGGTATCCTTACTGTAAGAGCACTCTGTTCCAATCTGTTGTGACTGGGATTTTGGGAGAGCTCACTTAGAGCTGGTTGCAGAGATTTGGCAAGGACTGGAAGCCTACTGACACCTTTGAGTTTACCGACTCCTTTTCCAGTTTCAGCAAAGGCACTGGGGTCCAAATTCTCAGATCCTCTTTTAGAGGAAGCCCTTTTTGTCTTCAACTCTTGATGCTTCAAGATCCTAATGGCATTGAAAGAAATGGTTCAGAAATCAACACCATAGCATCACTGTAAGATTATTCCATTTTAATACTTACATGAAATATTCAGTCATTAAACTGATTATTATTGGTTTAAAAAAAAAATTACAAAACAAATGACTAATGAATTATTCAAAAACTGAGCAAGGTGATATCAACTCCATTACAGTACTGCAAATTAGAGGGTAGAATATGTTTAATTCATGATCAGTTCACCCTGAATGATCCTGCTGACTTCTGTTCTGGGGTCTCAGAGCGTTTGAGGACGCCATCTCGAGAGGGGTTCAGTGCCTATAAACAAGACGGCTCTTGAAAGTGCTCACAAAACGTTCCTTAACGAAGAAATGTTCGCTCAATCATTAAAAACTTTACTATATAACTAGCAGTGTACAGACGGTAAATATATATTTTTAATAACCCACACATACGTACCAAGACCTGGGCTTAAGCAGTAGCCGACAACTGCAGCTTTTTATGTTGTTTTCAAGCTACAGGACTTTCCACACCAAGCCACTCTCTCCTGGCCCAGGCTAGAAAACAACACTAGCGTGCCGACTTCCGGAGTAGTTTGTAAAAAGCGCGCGTTTTGACTGGCTGACGGAGACGTGGCATCAGCCAATCGCTGACCGCCATTAACACTACAACGGCAACAGAGATGCAGCTTTAAATCACGTGACTAGTTCCGTTTGTGCAGTTCATTCCATTTCATAATTGATATCATCATTTGAGTTCGTAATTTAACGTCTGAACTATTGCAAGAGTCAAATAAGCTTGTTCGCGGGTAAGTGTGGAGTTGACCCACTAAGCACGTGAGAGACTACATGACACTAGCAGACGGAAATAGGCGTATAATGACAAAAATGCAAACAATTTTTTAAAAATATCTTTTAATAGAGGTCATTTGGAAAAATCTGCTCAAGCCGTTTCAAAAACCAAAGGTGGTGACAATAGCAAAAGACAACGTCCAATTATAAATATTAACTGGGTTCAAATTTGACTTGGTTTTTAAGTGGTCCTGAATGTGAACTCCTAACACGACTGTTGCTCTTTTTAAACGATTCTATCAAAATGATATTAGTTACAAAATAAACCCTGAGAGGAACTGTGTGATCAACATGAATTGTTCAAAATAAACTTTAGCAGACAAGAAAATGGTTAAAAGATAAATAAATCCTAAAATGCACACAATTAACTTCAGGTAATAAGAAGAGAATAACTTAAGTAAATGTAAGTTTTAATAAGAACATATTTAAAAGTCAGTCCTTGCATATTTTGAGGTTTTTGAACACTTTCTTTGTTGCACATCTTGCTTCACATCATTTCTGTTTTTCAATGTCAATGGCCAGAAATCCTGAATAGCTGTCTCAGTAGACAAGAGATGCCATTAAATTAAATCTAGTATCAAAAGATGTGCAGATATGCACAGTTTCAGTAAGAGAGGTCGCTATGTTTGGGACTTTACTGAAGGCACAGATGTTTAGTAAAATATGAGTGTAAGTAGCAACATTAAGAGACGATGCGAAGAAGATGACAAATCAAATAAATGTACAAAAAACTCAAAATATTACAGAAATATCCAGAATAATTTCAGAATCATCTGAAAACAATGTCTAAAAAAAAATAGTTTTACCAGAATATTCGAACAACTGTGTTCTGTTATTTCACGTTCAAAACAAATTTCTACAAACCTCAAAACATGTTTCTAATTACATTTGGATAGCATGATGACAAGATCCGTGACATTTTTAGGGGGGGACAAAAGAAGAGAAAAAAAACTAAAATAATATTTACACTGGCCCACTAATTTATCAATATTTTTTGGTTCTGACATAATGGTCAAAGGAGAAGACTAAAAAAATATTGTTGCCATTACATAAAATTACAAGAAAATGTTACATTTTACTCTTCTAGAATGGAGTATTATATAAAAAAGCAAAACTAAAGTATATTGATATTAAAATTAATATTGATAAGTGTGGGGGGGGGGAACAATAACATTGAAGTAGCAATAGAATACATTAACTTCATCACATTGCTAATATCATAAGCGTCAATGAAAAATAACAGCATAATTATCCTATACAAATAAAACTGAACTAAACAACTCGTATGCTATTACTTACCCCAAAACATGTATTTTTGTACAAGGTGTCAAGAAAGATTCCAATGCAATTTCTTTCTTTCTAAAGAAAAAAAGTTCATAATAATAAAAAAAATAAAAAAAACACTAAATATGTACACTGAACCTACAGAATCAGTCATATGATCTCAAACTGCACTAAAGTCAATTTCTGTGTTCTTTACAATTACTAAAACGTGCCCACCACTGAACTCAACCTCTACAATCAAACATGAAGCTGCACTATAGATGGCAAAGACAACCCTGGCCAAATGGTGACAGGACACTATGCTGCCCATGCTAAGTGGAAAACAAACAAAACATGACAAACTTAAAGTATATACACATCTAAAATACAATGGTTGATAAAATGTGTTAGTATTATTTTTTTTTTTTTTTTTTTTTTTTTTTTTTTTTTTTTTGTTTTTTTTTTTTTTTTTTTTTTTCTTTTTTTTTTTTTTTTTTTTTTTTTTTTTTTTTTTGCAGTAAAAACATTTTAACAAGCAAAGAGACGTTACTACAGGACTTAATCTACAGCAATTACAGTCAATTGTGTATCAAATTGCCTTCTATGGTATAAAATAATTTGATATGAATAGATACTAAATGAAGCATGTAAACAAATAATATGCATGGCTTCAGGAAGAGATTGGACCGGGACAAATAGCCATGAGAAAGTGTGCCATTTATAAATTGACTTTTGACAATTCAGGTCAAACAACAACCTCAATCCTATTTTTTTTTGAGAAGTCAATTTTTCAAATAAACCAGTCAGAGATCTTCTGAACAATGTAATCTTTTTGTTTACAATGGCTTTAGGCAATTGGATCTAACATCAAGTGCTCCTAAGAATTCAGCTTTTTTTCTAGAAATATACAATGTTAAAACTAAAAGTCAATTAATAACTATGAAACAAAGGGAAGTGTGCATGTACATCGTTTTCAGAGGTGGAGCACTGAAAATTATGGAAAAACAATTAGCAATACAGTCATCACTCCATTATTGTATCCGTCGGTTTAGCTCTATTTGCTTTTCAAACAGAATTTCTATTCTAAAACACCATGCTAAATGGATTTCAATTGAATTTTCTCACAGCAAGTTACCATTCTTTTCACTTTTCATCCCGATGAAGCAAATACAAACCAGGCTAGCAGAACATTAACCATAAAACAGTCACATAAATTAACACCACAATCACTCAAGTCCTCTCTGATCCTTATTCGTTTTCTCCTTCTCTGTTGTTCCCTGCAGTCTCCTCTCCATATTATCAAACTACAGGAGAAGCTTGCCGTTTCTATGTATTTTCAGAATCTTTCCCAGTCTTTGTTTAGCCGTAGCAAGTCCTTTCTTTGGACGTTTTCCTGTGAGAAAGAAGAGTGAAAAAATGTCAATGTGATTCCAAACACTTATCCTTTTATGGGTAATGTACGGTAAATCTAGTTACCTTGACACACTCCTGCTGACGTTGGAGTAGCCAGCCCTCCAGGTGAGGGGGCAGAGGGAGAATAACTGCTGCTGTTTTGGGGAGAGAGTGAGGGGCGTCTTGAAGTCAGGAACACGCCAGGGGCCATGGCACCACTTCCTCTTGGGCCCCCTGGGCTGAACGGACCTGGTCCTGCTGTGTACTCGTGGTCCAGCAAGCTGGCAGAGTACACCTCCACTCTCCTCTCCTCAACTATGCAGTCCACAGGAGGCTCAGAGGGCAGAGGAGGAGACACAGGTGCAGAGTCCGGCTGGCACTGGAGTTGGGAAGCTGCAGAATGTACTTTCTCTTGAGGGACCTTCTTCTTGGTGTATTTTCTCTTGGTTATGGTTTTCTGCTGTTCCTGATATTAAAGTAACAAGATGTTTATCTCAGTGTTAATCTTGTCTAGGAAAATACTGAGAAAACAGCATTTTTTGATTATCAACAATAAAGACAAGACAAAAAAATTTGCATAATGACAAAAAATATATAATTTTAATTATATTAAATTATAGCATTGATAAAAATTTGACAAAAATATTATTAATGTTTATATACAAAAGTTTGGGGTCAGTAAGATTCCACAAAATATTAAGCAGCAACAGCTATTTTAAATTGTAGTAATATTACAGAATATTACCGTTTTTATTGTATTTTTGATTAAATAAATGCAGCGTTTGAGCACAAGAGACTTTTTTTCTTTTTTTTTTTACTTAATGACTACAAACTTTTGAACCATATTGTACGTTTAATGGTAATGTTTTTTGTATAAAAAAAATAAAAAAAATTTAAAAATCAAATTAGTCAAACATGCTGTAAGATCCGTTGTGGACAGCAACTTTTTCCTGAAAAATGAACTAAACAAACACTAAAACTTATGGACAATGAATAACTAAAGGTAATTGTATTTATTTTTTTATGTGTCAATTATATATACAACTGTATATATATTTAAAAAGTAATATTTAGTTTAATGTGCAGTTCTTGACAAATAAAATTTATTTTTCAAAGACTAAAATTAGATGCCATTTTAGTAAAAGTTACTAAAATGAACATGACATGAACAAATATTGACTACATTTAAAGGATATTTTGAAAAAAAAATAAAAAAAAGAAGTTCACCCACTTTTAAAGGGATAGTTCACCCAAAAATTAACATTCTTACATTAATTACTCAATCATGTCGTTCTAAACTCGTAAGAACTTCGTTCATCTTCGGAACACAAATTAAGATTTTTTTTATGAATACTGAGAGCTTTCTGACCCTCCCATAGAAAGCAATGTAATTACCACGATCAAGGTCCAGAAAGGTACCAAGAACATCGACAAAATAGTGCATGTGACATCAGTGGTTCAACCATAATTTTATGAATCTATGATAATACTTTGTGCGCAAAAAAACTAAAATAACTTTATTCAACAATTATTCTCTCCCGAGTTACCTGGTAGATGGTTACCATCTCCATTATTGAGAGTAATACAATGCATGCGCATGATTTCCTCTACTCGTAAACAAGGAGCAGCGCATGCGTGTTCAATGTCAGCAGCATCACGCGCATGCGTCGTGTTACTTTCAATAATGGCAGTAGATAGTAACTCAGGAGAGAATATAATTGTTGAATAAAGTTGTTATTTTTGTTTTTTGCACACAAAAAGTATCATAGCTTCATAAAATTACGGTTGAACCACTGATGTCACATGCACTATTTTAAAGATGATTTTACTACGTTTCTGGGCCTTGACCGTGGTAGGACCCTTGCTGTCCATGCAAGGTCAGAAAGCTCTTGGATTTCATCAAAAATATCTTAATTTGTGTTCCGAAGAAGAACAAAGATCTTACGGGTTTGGAACGGCATGAGGGTGAGTAATTAATGACAGTATTTTAATTTTTGGGTGGACTATCCCTTTAAAGATGCACATCCAAAGTAATGGCATGTAATGGTCCACATCTATAGAAGTTCTGGCATAGTGTGGGACAAAAGCTCACCTGATGTGCCAGTTTGGCAGCAGCAGCTGCAAGCCCAGTTTCTACAGAAGCCACCCTTGCACCCTCTCTCACCGGCCGCTCCTGCTTAGGCAGTGTAGGGGTCACACGGGCTGAGGACGTGTGAAGAAATGAGGTTTAGAGCAGCTTCGAAAAAAAATGCTATAAAATCATAAATCATAAACGCATATACCTTTAGGACTCCAAGGTGTATCATCCCAGTTTCGCTTTCTCTTCATTTTTGACTTGCTTATGTGATCCTCCTCGTCAGATTCTAGTGATGGATACACTGCAGAAGAGGGTGGAAATTCTCCTTTAAACAGAATCACTGTGGGTCGCAGTATTTCCTCTGCCAAGTATGTTAGCAACACTGGTGTAAATGTTCAAGAATCTGTGAACTCACCATAATCAGAGTCTTTAAAACAGGTACCCAAGGTCTCCTGTTCATCCAAGCTTTCTTCATCACTGAGGTGCCGTGCTGGACGTTTGATAGGCCGTTTTCCTGGCCTCTGAAATGAGGTCTTTTTCTCACTCTTCTTGACTCCACTTATCCACCCAGCTCTCCCTCCTTTCTCCTTCATAAGCCCCAACATCTCACCTCCTCCAGAGATAGATAGAGGAGAGGAGGAGGAGGAGGAAGAGGATGAGGAAGATGGAGGGTTGGCCATCGAGAGCATGCCCTGGATAGCATCACGGGTGCTGGGGGAGGATGGTGCTTCCTCACTTGATAAGGGGAAAATTTGTAGAATTGAGCCTAACAGCAAGTACATAACTGCATATTTTACTTTGAGATAAAGGCTAGTAATGATCAGCATGTAGTATAAAAATGTGTGTGTGAAGTACCTCAGTGCAGAATCAAGACCCGCCACCTGTTTGCTTGCCTTGAGCAAGTCTAAAATCCCACCTGCTCCGCCTTTCACACCCTGCACTGTGAGCATCTCTTCATCTGTGGTGTAATCCTCCTATTTATCAACAAGATATAAAACCAGTGACAACTAGACACCTAGAAAGGAATCTTAAGCTTGCCTATAAGGCCCTGTTTACACTGTCAGTTAAATGTGACCCAATTCCGATTTTTTGCTCATATGTGACACAGATCGGATCCGTTCTATAACAGTGTAAACAGGAAAAAAACACATACATTAGAATATTTTTAGATCGGTTTCAGGCCTTATTCATATGTGAAAATAAATCGGATATAAATCAGATATGTGCCAATGCGACTGTCATGTAAACAGGCAGATCAAATTTTCTGAGGCATTGCGTTCTGTACATCATTAAAACTGTGACAATTTGGTACTTCTCCGCGGTTTAATGACATCATATGTGACCCGTGCTGGCAAAATGAGTGTAAATTTGCACGGGCTATTTTGAGCTACAGGCAAAAAAATTACCGTTTTTGAAATAATGCTCCAAGTAGTAATTAAACATCTAAAATTATCTTTATTTGTACATTTTCTGAGAGGATTACCTTTTCTCCGCTCGCTTCTCGCGCTGACTATCATCCGAAGTGCGTGCATATAATGGCGCGCGATCCCGATAAATACACACATATACAGAATTACAATATTTCAGTATTCACGCAAACATAATCTGTTCTGTTTTAAGTGAACGCTTGGGGAACTGTTGGGGGAAAACATCTGATGTGTAACATTATATTAGATCCATGCATTACAGTATAGGACGTCTGTATCATTAATGTTAATCTAACAATAAAAGAAAAGAGTGAATCACTCGCTGCTCTTGATTTAACTGCTTTTTGTAGTTTTAATAATCAATTTATTTGTAATGAACACACTTGTTATTTTTACATTTGATTATTTGTCTCCCGTACATGAATGCTTTAGTTTAAATAGGCTATAAAATGATAAAGTAATGCATTATTTGTTTCTTTCTAGGCTATTTGTTCTACTGTTTTTTTGCATCTGTTCTTATTTATAATAGCAAAGATAAAATAAAAAATAGCTGTATTGTGATTATTAATATAGTAATTAATAATAAGAAAAGACGGAGAACTTCACTCTATCGACTTCAAACGGGTGTAGCTCAGTAATTTTTTGTCCGATTCCAACAAATCATAAATCATTTTGAAGGTCTTTAATAGAGCCCTGCACGGGCCTCAAATTAGGCCCTAGCCCGGCCCTGGCCCGAGACGCTCAGGCCGTAGCCCGGCCCGTGTCCGACAAGCTTATCAGAATTACCGGCCCGAGCCCGAGCGCGTCTTTTTTTCCCCTTCTCCCAAAACAGCTTATAATACTATTTCAGCTATTAAAATAGTTCAATTTTGTATATAATGTCAAAGTGATTATATTTCATTTCATTTTTTCATAAAGTAAATTTAGAAAAACGTTTGGAGCATTTATTGTTCGTTAAATAAGTTTTTGTTTTTTAGTCAAGTAACGACCCAAGGCAGGACCGCAGCGGCAGACAGTGAGACGTAATGTTTGATCACATTTAGCCTTCTCAAATCATCACGACTTGCCTAAAATAAAATCTATAGATATAAAACAGTTCAAGCATATAACAATGTTTAAACGTTAAACCTAGAAAAATGTGCGCTATATCCAACAGTTTGTGCGGAGAGTGGAACCTAAAGCACGCTTTGCAGGACATGGAAGCACCAGCGCGATCACTTGCATTTTTTCAATGGATACGCCATAATTTTTACTCATAAAGGTAAGAGTAACTTACAGTATTATCTTCGTAGCGTAACGGGTATACTTTCTTGTAGTGCACTCACAATATAAAACCAAACCGTGGGATGGCTTTATAAAGAAAGAAACAGCAACAAGATGCGCTTTCTGCCGTATCGTCTTGAACAGTGCGCGCTTCACAAAATAAACCAAAACTCCAGCGAATACATGTCTCACAGAAATGCTAAAATATCTTAGAAAAGCTTATAAATTATCATACATTAACGATTAATAAAACAATCAAAAAAGATCCGATTTGTCATATAATCTAATCTAGTAAAGCTGCACTTCTCTTCTAAAAGAGCGCGTCTAAATGATTAAAGGAATGTTGGGAGTCGGCATCGGTCAACTACATCTTGCGACAGATCATGAAAAAGCACTATTATATTAGTAAATAATTCAACTATCTCCTTATATTTACCCTGAGCCACGATCATGGTAAATGACTTTTTGCGTGCTTTGCGGCAAGGCTAAGATATGCTTGCATTTGAAATCGACAGAACTGTTCAGCTGCGCTGACGGCACGCACCATACATGCTGCAGGAAGCTGGGACAACAAACACAAGATCGATAGCCCACTCTTGACAATCGCGATAAAAAAGAAGAATATTCATCATAATTAATTATGTTTTTGTTATACTTAGCGGTAGCACTGGGTCTTGTGTTTTCAACATGCGATTGGCCTTTTCATCCTAAGCCTCATTGATGATGCTAAAATATTACAAATAAGGCGAAGCCTAAAACACAGGTCATGAGGACGTGCCCCTGCTCCTGGACTTGTTCATGACCGTGAAGAATTAGGCCCCAAAACCCGCACCCCTCCGCAGCGGCAATAACCCAGCGGGGACGCGCTGGCTCGGGGTCTGTATACTGCTGAGGGGCCATACTTAGGCCCTTTTATTCCTGACCAAACGTTATTTGTTTTTGTCACCACCCAGGCCCCCGATATCCCACTGCTCGAGACACTCGCCTATGTGTCCCAGCCACATCTGTCGCATCAACAATTATTCTCAGGAGGAAGCAGATGTGGAGGCGGTAAATGACAACAACGCATGCACGATGTTTCAGATGGTAGTGTAAACACATGAATCGGATATGGGTCACAATTGAAAGAACGTGTAAACGGACAGCCAAAAAAATAGGATATAGGCAAGTGTAAACGAGATCTACACTGCAGATGTAGACCTGCAGTGTAAACGAGGCCTAAGAGACTTGCATACCTCAATATCAAAGTCCACTTCTCCTGGCTCACGGATTCTGTGAGGGTCGCTGCATGGTTTGGCCCGAGGTAGTTTCCTTGGTAGACCTTTATGAGACCATTGAGCGAAGTATTAGTTCGCACCAACATATTACTGTTATTAAATTTAAAAGTAAGTCTAATGGGTTTTGAATGATATAAAGGTGAGTAAATGATGCATAAACAAAGAAATCATGAAAGCATGATCAATAAATGGGAGAAATCTTTTACCAGCTAATTTCTTCTTGCTAGGTAGAGAAGGTCTACGGCGAGGTGGAGGGGTTTCATCAATCTGAAGCTCGTCTTCGGAGTCAAAGTCAGACAAAGTAGCCATGTGGGTCTGGAACTGTTGAAGTGAACTCCCGGCTCCATTTGCACTGCCAGCACGACCCTTCTTCCTAAGAGAAGGAGAAGAAGAAGAAGAGGTATTAAAAATAAGTGTCATCACACTTAATAACATTAAGAACTCTTTTCAGGGAAATGGGTGAAGATAACGGTTTTACCCTTGTATCTTTCCATTAGTCAGCACAAGCTTAAGCTTGCTCTTGTTGATCTTCTCTTCAAAATCTTCTAGACAGTCATTAGGCAGCTCAAGCTGAAAAGCCAAATTATATTCTTTACAATGATGATATTAGGCAAAAGTATAACATAACAGTACTAGTTTTTCAGCTAGTTCCATCATAACTTTTTTTAATCTGTGTGTGGAGATAATAATATATATATTTTATATATATATAGTATATATATATAATTATATTAAACAGTTTGTAAAATAAATTTACTTGAAGGAAATGTAATAAATATATCGAAAGAGAATATACAATAATAACCAACTCTAATATTTTACATACTTTTCAAAAGGTTGGATTGGGTAAGGTCTCTTATGCTCACAAAGCTACCATGTTTAAACAAAATTACTTTTATATTATATTACTACAATTTTAAATAAATGTTTACTATAAATATATATATAGTTGGTGCTGCTCATATGGAACGGTGTTGATAAATTTTTTTCAGTATTCTTTGATGAATATAAAGTTCAAAGAACAGCATTTATTCAAAATAGAAATCTTTTGTAACATTAAAAAAATCTTTACTGTCACTTTTTGATCAAATTAATGTGTTGTTTCTGAATAAAATTATTAATTTCTTTAAAACAAAAAAAAATCATAGATCAATTTTGAATGGTAATTTTATAAACATAATATTGTTTGATTAAAGTATTCTAAATTCTACCTTGCTCTTTTTTACTTTGCACCCTGGCTGGAACTTCTTGAGCGTGTGTTTAGTATGAATCTCCAGCAGGTCCAGCTCTCCAGCTTCTGTTTTTATCTCTTTGCCTTTTTGGCTCTTTTTCTTAGCTCCTGGAAGGCCTACACCCCCTCCTCCAAATCCATCCTTCGGCTTGGGGCCTCTCTTTTTACCAGGGTGCTGGCCAAAAGTGAGGGATGTGTTTAATGGAGCTTTGGGGTGAGGAGAGGGAAGACCCTGAGAGCCGCCAAATGGTGTCCCACTCCTGCCGATGTTCTGCTGGAAGATATCCTGCAAAAAAGGACACAAAAATCGACTAAGACAAAAGCCACTAGAGTTCTTCCTTGAAAATTTAAGTCAGAGCTATTCTCACCTCAACTAGGCGTATCTCCTTGGCCAGATCCTTCACTAGCTGCTGGGTCTTTATAGTCTCTGGTATCTCTTGTTCATGTTCAGCCAGGGACTGAGAAGGGGGGAAAAATGTCTAAAATTTTTTTTTTTTTTTATATATATATATATATATATATATATATATAGCATGGTGGGGCTCGGAAAAGGACTTCAGACCCCCTTAAAATTTTCACTCGTGTTATATTGCAGCCATTTGTAAAATCATTTAAGTTAATTTTTTTTTTCCTCATTAATGTACGCACAGCACACCATATTGACAGAAAAAACACAGAATTGTTGACATTTTGATTTATTAAAAAAGAAAAACTGAAAAATCACATGGTCCTAAGTATTCAGACCTTTGCTGTGACACTCATATATTTAACTCAGGTTATCTCCATTTCTTCTGATCATCCTTGAGAAGGTTCTAAACCTTCATTTGAGTCCAGCCGTGTTTGATTATACTGATTGGACTTGATTAGGAAAGCCACACACCTGTCTATATAAGACCTAATAGCTCACAGTGCATGTTCAGAGCAAATGAGAATCATGAGGTCAAAAAGAACTGCCTGAAGAGCTCAGAGACAAAATTGTGGCAAGCCACAGATCTGCCCAAGGTTACAAAAAAAATTTCTGCTGCACTTAAGGTTCCTAAGAGCACAGTGGCCCCATAATGCTTAAATGGAAGACGTTTGGGAGACCAGAACCCTTCCTAGAGCTGGCCAAACTGAGCTATCGGAGGAGAAGAACCTTGGTGAGAGAGGTAAAGAAGAACCCAAAGATCACTGTGGCTGAGATCCAGAGATGCAGTCGGGAGATGGGAGAAAGTTGTAGAAAGTCAACCATCACTACAGCCCTCCACCAGTCAGGGCTTTATGGCAGAGTGGCCCAACGGAAGCCTCTCCTTAGTGCAAGACACAGGAAAAAACACCTGAAGGACTCAAGATGGTGAGAAATAAGATTTTCTGGTCGGATGAGGCCAAGATAGAACTTTCTGGCCTTAATTATAAGCGGTATGTGTGGAGAAAACCAGAAACTGCACATCACCTGTCCAATACAGTCCCAACAATGAAGCATGGTGGTGGCAGCATCATGATGTGGGGGTGTTTTTCAGCTGCAGGGACAGGACGACTGGTTGCAATCGAGGGAAAGATGAATGCGGCCAAGTACAGGGATATCCTGGACGAAAAACCTTCTCCAGAGTGCTCAGGACCTAAGACTGGGCCGAAGGTTTACCTTCCAAAAAGACAATAACCCTAAGCACACAGCTAAAATAACAAAGGAGTGGCTTCACAACAACTCTGTGACGGTTCTTGAATGGCCCAGCCAGAGCCCAGACTTAAACCCAATTGAGCATCTCTGGAGAAGACCTAAAAATGGCTGTCCACCAACGTTTACCATCCAACATGACAGAACTGGAGAGGATCTGCAAGGAGGAATGGCAGAGGATCCCCAAATCCAGGTGTGAATAAATTGTTGCATCTTTCCCAAAAAGACTCATGGCAGTATTAGATCAAAAGGGTGCTTCTACTAAATACTGAGCAAAGGGTTTGAATACTTAGGACCATGTATATTTCAGTTTTTCTTTTTTAATAAATCTGCAAAAAAATGTCAACAATTCTGTGTTGTTCTGTCAATATGGGGTGCTGTGTGTACATAATGAGGAAAAAAAATTAACTTAAATGATTTAGCAAATGGCAGCAATATAACAAAGAGTGAAAAATTTAAAGGGGTCTGAATACTTTCCGTAACCACTGTATATATATATAGATATATAGATAGATATATATATTATATATATTAGACAACCACAGTGGTGGAAAAAGTGTTGGCCCCCTTCCTGTTTTTTATTTTTTTGCATGTTTGTCACACTTTTATGTTTCAGATCATCAAACAAATTAAAATATTAGTCAAAGATAACACAAGTAAACCCAACATGCAGTTTTTAAATTAAGGTTTTTATTATTAAGGGAAAACACGATCCAAAACTACATGGCCCTGTGTGAAGAAGTGTTTGCCCCCCTGTTAAAACTGTGGTTTATCACACCTGAGTTCAATTTCTCTAGCCACACCCAGGCCTGATTACTGCCACAACTGTTCGCAATCAAGAAATCTCTTAAAAAAGACCTGCCTGACAAAGTGAAGTAGACCAAAAAGATCCTCAAAGCGGAGACATCCATGTTCGATGATTTTACAAGTAAATTTCAGAACAAAGAAAAGAATGTTAATTTTGTGTTCTTTGTGTGTCTATTGTGTTAGTCTGGAAAAGGTTTTAAAGCCATTTCTAAAGTTTTGGGACTCCTGCGAACCACAGTGAGAGCCATTATTCACCAATGGCAAAAACATGGAACAGTGGAGAACCTTCCCAGGAGTGGCCGGCCGACCAAAATTACCCCAAGAGCACAGCGACGACTCATCCAAGAGGTCACAAAAGACCCCACAAAAACATCCAAAGAACTGCAGGCCTCACTTGCCTCAGTAAAGGTCAGTGTTCATGACTCCACCATAAAAAAAGAGACTGGGCAAAAATGGTCAGCATGGCAGAGTTCCAAGACGAAAACCGCTGCTGAGCAAAAAGAACATAAAGGCCGTCTCAGTTTTGCCAGAAAACATCTAGATGATCCCCAAGACTTTTGGGAAAATACTCTGTGGACTGACGAGACAAAAGTTTAACTTTTTGGAAGGTGTGTGTCCCATTACGTCTGGCGTAAAAGTAACACTGCATTTCAGAAAAAGAGCATCATACTAACAGTAAAATATGGTGGTGGTGGTAGTGTGATGGTCTGGGGCGGTTTTGCTGCTTCAGGACCTAGAAGACTTTCTGTGATAAATGGAACCATAAATTCTGCTTTTTACCAAGAAATCCTGAAGGAGAATGTCCAGCCAATCTGTTCGTGACCTCAAGCTGAAACAAACTTGGGTTCTGCAGCAGGACAATTATCCAAAACACACCAGCAAGTCCACCACTGAATGGCTCAAGAAAAACAAAATTAAAGTTTTGGAGTGGCCAAATCAAAGTCCTGACCTGAATCCTATTGAGATGCTGTGGCACCTTAAAAAGGCGGTTCATGCTCGAAACCCTCCAATGTGGCTGAATTAAAAAAATTCTGCAAAGAAGAGTGGGCCAAATTTCCTCCACAGCGCTTGTAACAGACTCATTGCAAGTTATCGCAAACGCGTGATTGCAGTTGTTGCTGCTAAGGGTGGCCAAAACCAGTTATTAGGTTTAGGGGGCAAAAACTTTTTCACACAGGGCCATGTATTTTTGGATTTTGTTTTCCCTTAATAATAAAAAAACTTCATTTAAAAACTGCATGTTGTCTTCACTTGTTATCTTTTACTAATATTAAAATTAGTTTGATGATCTGAAACATTAAAGTGTGAAAAACATGCAAAAAAAAAAAAACAGGAAGGGGCAACACTTTTCACACCACCGTATTACTAGTGGGGATAAAAAAAAGTATTTAGTCAGCCACCAATTGTGCAGGTTCTCCCACTTAAAAAGATGAGAGAGGACTGTAATTTTCATAGGTATACCTCAACTATGAGAGACAAATGAGAAAAAAAAATCCAGAAAAATCACATTGTAGGATTTTTAAAGATTTTATTTGCAATGGCTTCAAAAACGAATAACGGACAAGGAATAATTCTGCCTGAAAATTCGGCTGGCACAGTCTGGTGTTTGCTAGATAACAGTTGAGCCAGGGGATCAGCGCAATATTATACACAGACCTCTAAAGTCACGCAATAGAGTGAGAAGTGAATGAATGTAAACTTTATGAATGAAAAGAGCGCAAATCAAACACCACATTGCTGTTGCCTCTCCGTGCATCTCTCAGAAATCAGAGCTAGGCAAGAGCAATATCACCTATAATAATACATCATACACATTCTATTATTTGTATATATTTAAACGGCAATGATTTAAACCTTATATATGATATGATACGAATGAATGTAATAAGCACATCGCGCTCACCAATCAAACAGCCACGTTGCCGTCTCTGCACGTCTCAGTCTCTCAAAAACCAAACCAGCTCTCTCTCAAGAGTAGGCTAATAATCAACTTAGATACAGATACATTTTCTACTAGGCCTACATGTTTTCTTCTTTATCTTTTGCTGGTTTGCGTGGCACACGCACATTTGTTTAATGAAGTTTAAAAAAAGACTCGCTTAAAGAGTTCTGCATAATGAAAATGTGCGCATTGAATTAATTCAGTTGTGTTCAAATGATCACTAAACGTTTGACATCTCTCTGCTTGCATGATAAATATATTTTTAGAAATTAATAATTATTTTAGTTTAACACGGCATACTTGTTCAGTGATAACTATGAAAAAAAAGATAGTCATAACGGTCTTATCAAGTAACTGTACGATGTTCCACCTGGTTTTATACGAATAATTTTGTGATTGTTACAGATACAAATACTGGCTGTTACATGAAAATTAAAATATATAATGTCATAGTTATAAAGTTTTGACAATTTACATATGTAATTGTTGCATTAGGCTAGGGCTGTGCAATATATCGAAATATCGCAAATGTACATATCGCAATATGCATATCGCCACAGCTTGCAATGTTTGGGGCCATGAACAAAAGACAAAGAGAAAATCACTCACTGCCCTTACCTAAATAACTTTTGTAGCTTAAATAAGAATCAGAGCATATTGAATTCAAAGAGTAAATACTACGCAGCATTTTTTTTCCTTTTTATTTTTCAGTTCCTAAACTCATGTTAAAATGATTACACTAATGTTAAAATTAAATTTTTATGTAATGCTTGAGTAAAACACATACCGTTCACTTTCGGAAGTTGTTGTAGGGGTGCTTTCTTACTAGAATCAGAATCAGAATTAGCTCTATTCACCACTTAAGTGTGCGCAAACACAAGGAATTTGTTGTGGTTTTACAGGAGCTCTTGATGCATACATACAGTGGGGCAAATAAGTATTTGATACACTGCCGATTTTTCAAGTTTTCCCACTTACAAAGAATGGAGAGATCTGTAATTTTCATCGTAGGTACACCTCAACTGTGAGAGACCGAATCAAAAAAAATCCAGAAAATAACATTGTATGATTTTTTAATAATTAATTTCCATTTTATTGCATGAAATAAGTATTTGATACAATAGAGAAATAGAACTTAATATTTGGTACAGAAAACTTTGTTTACAATTACAGAGGTCAGACGCGTCCTGTAGTTCTTGACCAGGTTTGCAGACACTGCAGCAGGGATTTTGGCCCACTCCTCCATACAGGTGTTCTCCAGATCTTTCAGGTTTTGGGGCTGTCGCTGGGCAACATGGAGTTTCAGCTCCCTCCATAGATTTTCTATTGGGTTCAGGTCTGGAGACTGGCTAGGCCACTCCAGGACCTTGAAATGCTTCTTACGGAGCCGCTCCTTAGTTGCCCTGGCTGTGTGTTTGGGGTCATTGTCATGCTGGAAGACCCAGCCACGACCCATCTTCAATGCTCTTACAGAGGGAAGGAGGTTGTTGCCCAAAATCTCGCAATACATGCCCCATCCATCCTCCCCTCAATACGGTGCAGTCGTCCTGTCCCCTTTGCAGAAAAGAACCCCCAAAAGAGCATGATGTTGACGCACCCCATGCTTCACGGTTGGGATGGTGTTCTTGGGATTATACTCATCCTTCTTCTTCCTCCAAACACAGTGAGTGGAGTTTATACCAAAAAGTTCTATTTTGGTCTCCTCTGACCACATGACCTTCTCCCATGCCTCCTCTGGATCATCCAGATGGTCTTTGGCAAACTTCAGACGGGCCTGAACATGTACTGGCTTAAGCAGGGAGACACGTCTGGCACTGCAGGATTTGAATCCCTGGCGGTGCAGTGTGTTACTGATGGTAAACCGTTGAGACTGTGGGCCCAGCTCTCTTCAGGTCATTGACCAGGTCCTCCCGTGTAGTTTTAGGCTGATCCCTCACCTTTCTCAGGAGCATTGATACTCCACGAGGCGAGATCTTGCATGTAGCCCCAGTCCGAGGGAGATTGACAGTAATCTTGAATTTCTTCTATTTTCTAATAATTGCGCCAACAATTGTTGTCTTCTCACCAAGCTGTTTGCCTATTTTCTTGTAGCCCATCCCAGCCTTGTGCAGGGCTACAATTTTGTCCCTGGTGTCCTTAAACAGCTCTTTGGTCTTGCCCATAGTGAAGAGGTTGGAGTCTGATTGATTGAGTTTGTGGACCGGTGTCTTTTATACAGGTAACAAGTTCAAACAAGTGCAATTAATACAGGTAATGAGTGGAGGATAGGAGGGCTTCTTAAAGACAAGCTAACAGGTCTGTGAGAGTTAGAATTCTTGCTGGTTGGTAGGTGATCATATACTTATTTCATGCAATAAAATGGAAAATAATTATTAAAAATCTTACAATGTGATTTTTTGGATTTTTTTTTTGATTCTGTCTCTCACAATTGAGGTGTACCTACGATGAAAATTAAAGATCTCTCCATTCTTTGTAAGTGGGAAAACTGGAAAAATCAGCAGTGTATCAAATACTTATTTGCCCATGTACATACAAAAACCATATAAAATTATATATATAATATATATATATATATTATACGAGATATATATATATATATATATATGATAAATATATATATATATATATATATAATGAAGATAGTTATAGAAGTTCACAGAACTGACACAGCAACAGCTGAGTAAAACGGTTTCATTTGAGCATGTGGCACTTTAAGCATTATCGTATTGCATACCGAATATCGCAAATCGATTTTTTTCAATATCGCACAGCCCTACATTAGGATATTAATAAGCGTTATTGATAAGAACTATTTCATGTCTTTTCATTTACAGTAGCATGAACCACGAGTAGTCGAGTAACTTGAGTATTTTTTAAATAAGAAATGGACTAGCAGAAATCAGTAGTCGTGCAACCCCTAATATATACCCTATTAATCACCCCTCCTACATCTAACATAATTAAACTTACTTCCTTCCGTGTCCAGCTGCGGAAAGCATTATTGAGAGCTTTGGCTCCATGGACCAAGTATGTGGCAGGATGCCGTCGATTCTCTCTTAGACCTAAAGCATGAGTACATGAAAGAATGCTATACTAAAACAAAAATAAGCAGTAAAATAAAAAAAGAGAGCCATTTGCTTTATGAGGAGAAACCTCACCTCTGAAGGTGTCCAGCAGATGCTTGCCAACATACCAGCACACGGTCTCAAAGTTTGGAAACCTGAACAAGTCTGCTGTGCTCAGTCGCTTTTCTATTTCATATGCTCTGATAGATAAAAAGAAAAGAATGACCAATGAAAAAGCCCAGTACAATACAATACTATTAAGGAGACAAACAGAAGAATCATCTCACCGAAGCTGCATGTCAATGTTGAGGCTGTGTAGAAAATTTCCCCCAAATGCCAAACAGTCCACAGGGGTCAGAACAGCATGAATCCACCCTGATAGCAGATAATTATTGCACAAAGAATCACCATTATTGATCTTGTAATTTCTCAGTCACATGGGATATCAAAACATCTAACTCCTGGCAGAAACCGAGACAGTACCTGTTGGGATGAAGAGGGTGTTTCCTTGCTTTAGTGAACATTTGTAGCACATGTCTACCTGGTCCCCAAAAAACAGCTCATTCTGATTGGAGGATGAACTCCAGCGCTCAAAAAGCGACAGGTTAGCAGCAGTGGGACGAATGAGGTAAAAGATCTTCTCACCCTGACATGTATAAAAAGAAATACATAAGACCACTTTCGTCTGGAGGACAAAGCATGATGCTTTCTGAAGTAATGAAATTCAGAGTCATTCTCTGCTATTTTCCACTGCATATGACTTATAGAAAACAACTAACCCGGAGTACATGGTACCACACAGAAGTTCCACCAAAGTCAATGTGAAAGTCTGTGTAACTGTCCTTCACTCCCATCAGGCAGTATTTCTGCACATTAGGCCTCTCAAAAATAGACTCCTCAGGCCAGAGGTTCTCCACCCATGACAGTTTCCTCACAATCTTTGGTGTCTCCACTAGATTTGACAACCTACCAAAGGGGACAAAGAATATAAGACAGTTTGCAAGGTTAAATCCTCTTAGAAAAGTTGCACCTTCGAACCCCTTGGAAGTTGTGATGTAACGAAAATAGAAACAAATCTTTTCTTCTGTATTGAGTGACATACATTTAAAGGGGTCATATGATGCTTTTTTAATCATTATTTTGTGTATTTGGTGTAACAGAATATGTTGACATGCTTTAATGTTCAAAAAACACATTATTTTTCAAATACTGTACATTATTGTAGGTCCTCTATGCCCCACCTCTCTCAAACGCTTAATTTTCTACAAATTCCCTCCTTCCGACAAACGCAGTCTGCTCTTATTGGCCAGCTGACCCAATGCATTGTGATTGGCCGAACACCGCAAGAGCACGGGCATTAGACATATTGAATACGTTTCATAAGCTTTTTGGGCACGCTTATCGGAAATGTAACGCCCCTTACCATAATCAGAGCTTCATCTTTCAAAATAAATGTAAAGACAGTAAATAATGGCATTAGTTTTACCATCAGTTCAAGCCAAAAGGGCAACAGAGTCGCGTGACAGACACCGTGATGAAGCTGGTATGTGTTTGCAGTACACAAGCCACGGTTAAGACAGCTGACTCCACTGTGATGTGATGTGATGTGACCCTGCCTGCCTGCCTCTCTCTCTCTCTCTCACTCACACAGACCACACTCACGATGCGCAAAACTCTGCATTTGAACAGTCAATAGCCAATACTTAAACTAATAACAAAACATACTTACATACGTCGCTGATTCAGAAGCGCCAGATTGACAAAGCAAAGTCAGAATTACCTCTTCTCCTAGGTTCACAAAACGGTCGTCCATAAAATGCGTTGCTGTTCTGTCGTAAGTAATCTTAAAGATTCCTAAATGCATACTTTCGGAAGGCCCTAAATGCTTTGCTTTCGTTCTAGAAACTACGGAAGGGCGATACCACTTATTTTGTTTCGATACGATACCGATATTTTTCAAGGCAGTATCATCGATATCAATATCGATACCGATACGATACTTCTAAACTAAACTTTTAAATTATGAAATGTATAAAATTATTAAATTACTAAGAGTAAAACTGGTAATGATAAGCATTTTTTAACTTTTTATTTAAGTTTTAAAAGTCAACATTTTAACAGTCCCTACGCCTTAATTGTAATTGTATGTTAGGGTATATTGTGTGTATCCAGGTTTCAAGATGTGTTTTTGTCTTACCGATGATGTAAATCTACAAATCCTACAGTTGAACTAATGGTCATTTTAGTAAAATCATGGTAGTCATTTTCATAAGGGACTGCCAAGGACCAGCTGTGCATGCATTAAATTGCACCCTTTTTGTTTGACGGTGTTTAGAGAATCTATTAAGCATTACAGAATAGAAACATTGATCTATATTAGTCTTCAACGTTATTTAAAAACTTGAATGGTACAAACTATGTAGGTACAATTTCACTTCGTTTATGTGAAATTGACGCTGTCTCTGATAAGCTATTGCTCAGGGCTGCATTTCCCAAAAGCTTAATGCTTGTCTATCCTTTTGGCAAAAGCCAGCCCTGTCCAACCACCAGTTAGGTGAGGCCTCAATGAAGCATAGAAGGAAGCTGACAGCGATTGCATAGCAAAACTTTGGTAAGACAACGTGAGTAAACAGGGGACTCAGCTTTTCGATGAATTGGGTTCGTTCTGTTCTATGCGAAAACCATTTGCCGAAGAATATAGTGTTCAGATGAGCAGGAAAAAGTTGCTATCTAACAATATTGCGCACAAAGGGTTCTTCGCCATTCAATGCATTGTAGGCTTATAATTAGTTTTTAAAAAACAAAACCACTGGTAAATAAAGCGTACCTTTAGTATCGATATTTTTTTGTTTGAGTATTGATACTTTCGATACTCACGTCAGTATCGATACTTTGGATCGATACGCCCATCCCTACTAAGAAAACACACAGCGTATCCTGTACATGGCTGACTTAACCACTAACTGCTAGTTACTTGAAATCGACGCCTTCTTTCTTGCGTGAACATTTGGGCGGCGTTATGCTAATATTTCCACATAGTGAGTTAGATATGTGGGGGTGTGTTAGAACGGGCTGTTTTAGGTGGGTGTGGCAGAGTCTTAACTTTGATTAAAGAATATCTCTTTGGTTTTGAGCACGTTTAGATCTTTGCAACTTAAGGGATCTATTGTATGCTACAGATCAGTCTGTGTACACTCCAAAAGAGAGAGGAAATGAGACTTGAAATCAAATCGAATCATTGATGACCCATTTAAAGTTGAAAACTGATTATCAGAGAAAAATGCAGGCAATGACTTAATCAAAAATCGTATGTGTGTTGATGGCAGAAGCAGGTTGAACCTATTGCTGGGTGGATGTGTAAAGAAGAGGGGGCAGGGTTATGGATTATTCCAATCAAAATAAGATCAACAAAGGGTGAATTTCATTTCATGAATGACTTCCTCGCACACTGCTACACCCGTTACACATTCAAATTTGCACCTGGTGTTGAGAACTCGAAGCTGATCACATTGCAGCACTCTGTCTCTGTTTGGGCGTTGTAGTACTCGGACAAACTCTACACAGTTTCATCTTCAGGTTGTTGGCGGCCCTGCGCCATCAAATCACATCAATTCCTTGTCAGAACCTATAAAGCAAATAGTAAGCACGATTACATTCCCCTCTAAACGGATAAGTTTCGCCCCAACACGCAAACCCCAAGGAACCAAAGGTAGCAGAGAATGGCGCACTGTAGAGTGGGGTTATTAGAGTGAATTTACTGCAATATAATGCTCGGTCTATCGACCGCAGAGGAACAGAGACGATGGAGGCAATATCTGCCGCAGGACCATCATTCCGGAGGAACAAGGATGGACGTAAAGGAGGTACTCTAAGAAAAAAGACTCAACCGTGTGAGTGGGGTCCACGTCGGCGCCCGTTCAAGCAGGGACAGATTGCTATCAAAGAGGCACTTAAACACAAGAACAAGAGGGTGCAGAAAATGTGCAAAATACGCATTTCAGGCCCCAAAAACGATCAATCATCTTTCAAGACAACTTTTAAGAAAAGCCCAAAGAATGTGAATAAGTAAACAACCCAGATCTGCTAGCCCAAAGCTGAATGGGGGGAATAATACCTTAAAGTAAGTGAGATGCAGAGCTAAAGTGAATCTGGGGTTAAGAAGAAGATAAGGTCCCTAGTGGCCTAAATTGGATCCCTGGCAATAAATAATACGTCTGTGACCATACATGGGAAAAGTGCCGGGTGCGTAGTCTCTGACCAAACCTGAGAATGCCCCGTCATTCCAGGTCGTTCTGAGTCTATCCCCAACACACAGCATCAGTTGTTTAACAAGCCCCGACGTTTGCGCACGAAGAGGGAAACCAATATCATAGTTCTACATCACTTCGTGCAACGATCACACCTTGGTATTCCATTCTGTACATTAATGGTTTAAAATTGCAATTTTCATGGTGTTTGTGTTACACAATGAGGTTGTGTAAAGGGTGTATTTCATTCCTAGCTGCCGCTTGATGAGTTATTAGGTCTGTTCAAGTTATGATGGGTAATAAAAACATAACTAATGTTATACCATAAATAAACTTGATAAAAAACTAAAAGCTAACATTAACGGAATATATATTTCAGTAGTACCGACGGTTAACAATTCTCATTTAATTTTAACTACTAAAAACTAAATCATTAAAACTGAAATAAAATAATAAATTGGACAAGACAACATTTATGAGTTAAAACAAAACACTACTAAAAATGATCAAGAAAACACCACGACTAAATTACCAAAAACTAACTAAAATAAAAGCTAAAACAGAAAGTTAAAACACACAAGTATATATATATATATATGTGTAGTATACTATATATAGTAATATCTATATAATGAGAATATATTATATATATAAAAGATTGAAATATATAATAAAAAACTATAATAGTATTCATGATAGTAAATAAAAATTCAATTCAATTCAATTCAATTCAAGTTTATTTGTACAGTGCTTTTCACGATACAAATCGTTGCAAAGCAACTTTACATCAAATTAAGTTTCTACAATATTTAGTGGTAGCGTATCAGTGATGTCAGTTAATGTACATATGGCAGAAATGTACGGAAAAATCAATTAAGGACGTAATCAAACAAACGATGACACTTATTATATGATGCAATCAAACTTATAGCAAAAACACATGAAGTCAGAATTATCCCAGCACTCTTAGATAGTGATTTTTTTAATGAAAATAAAACAGATCTTTCAGAAAAAAAAAAAGCATTTCATCTACAAATCAACAAAATGCCAGTTATTATGCAGTATTTGCGGCACTTACTGACAGAGGGTCCATGTGTCACCTGGCAGTTAGGACAGTGATACAGGTCAATATCTGCCGCTTTGTCTTCCTCCACACCAACACAACTACAAGAAGAAGAAAAAATTACAATTGCTAACAAATCACATCATATATACCATAAAGGTGATTTCAATTTGGCTTTCAATTATAATTTACAAAATGCAACTTCACCTGCCATGAAACCAGTCCTGACAAACATCACACTCAATCATGAACCGGGTGACATCGTAAGGGAGACGGCATAGGCAGTAAACTGGAACAGATGCCATTGTAAAGTCTCTGGCCAAATATGTCAACGTAAAAAAAAGTCTTGTAATATGGTATTGCTTCTGTTTGGGGACCACAGTTCACTTAGTTGCCTATGTCGAGAGTCAGCTTCAGTTCAGAGTGGTTCACCAATCAGCTTGCAATGCTGTCAAGACTGCTGTATACACAGTAGAGTGTTGTATAAGAAGTATGCTGGCAGTGACAACAGCTCTCAGTCAATGGTAGATGAGAAATGCGTCGCTACTACAACCACTGCAGTCAAACTGGGGACTAGGTGGATACCATGGTTCGGCACCTGGTTGACAGAGTGGAGGACAATTAGCTGAGAAAAATGAAGAATGATCATTCACAAACTGCAATGAAAATAACACTACATGCACTCTAAACTACAATTTGTTTGGATCAGTCAGAAGTTACCCGCTTCATTTGGTTAGCTTAAGTTCTACATACATCCATGCACCTGCCGCCTTTATTATGGTCAAGAGACTCCATCGAAGCAAGTTTCTATTAATTCTAACATAAGACTTCATACAATAAAGGCAAAAGCACGAAAACTGTTATTATTATATATTTTAAGATCAAATTATTAAACATCATCCCTAAACCATCTGTGCCTAGCCTATATGGTCCTGTCCTGATATTCATTTACTTTGGGTTAGATCTAGAGAGGTTTTTGAGATGCGAGTAATTTTTATACACATTTATGCATTATAGTTGTATAAACCGCACATTTATGAAAGCGACCCCTTAAAAGTCATTCATAATCATATAAATAAAGTAATAACATAAACAGTAACTACTCATCTTTGTGTTTATAGTTAATTCACAGTTCAGAGCTGCAGAGCTTACACTTGGACAACGCTAATAAGAATAAAAGCTATTATATGCGATGCACAATTAATTTCACTGTGTCCACTGGATTTGTTCATTTAAAAAGAAATGTTTTTGATTTAGCAACGGGGTCTGTGATAGCAGAAAACTGTTTGTTGAACCATAAGAGCTAGTTGCTAGCTTAGCTGCTAATAACATAGCATGCTCGTCAACGTCTAACTACGTGAATCTGCCTAATCTTTGTGTTTACAATCCAACAACGATACTGAGCAAGCTCCCTAATCTTAACTCAAATGTAGCTAAAATATTAAATATGGAGGTTGTGATCATACGACCCATAGCAAAACAAAAGAACTTGTTGCAGCGCGCGCTGTTTCGAACGGCGCTAACGGGTCTTACCGGGTGAGAAAAGCCGCGAGTATCCCGTGGGCCGAGCGCAACATGCCGGACAAAATATTAGGAAACTCCGAGGCCTGAGCGGCCTGCTTTACAAACAACAAGATGTTTTCTAAAAACCGTACACTTCTTCCAATATTACGTATTTAACAGAGGAGAGTGAATAAACAAATCTGGCAAGACCTCGAAAGAATACAGTCCACAGCTGAAAAGCAAAGATTTTATGAAATTCATAACGCAGCGATTTCCCGTGCTATAAATCCATCCCAATCCGCCCGTGCAGCGACCACTGTCTGCGGGAGAGGGAACAATAAAGTTGCTTCGTATGTCGGTATGGACGGCAGAGACTTCAGATGAGCATGTATACTCCAAAACACTATTTAATAGCCACTATACTCACTATAAGATTGACTTTAGCAGTGGTTCTTGTACACTAACCAAATGCATCACCATGGTTAGCTCAATGTAACTAGTTTCTTAAAAAAAAGCTTTGTTATTTAAAAATAGCCTAAAATATAGAAATAACTGTTTGTTTGTTTGTTTGTTTATAGCCATGCAAAACTCCTCACTTCATGTAAGTTCAACAAAGCTTCTAAAGCAAAACAAAAATCTGTTTAATACAAAATAAATAGCCTACACAAATGTAGAAACTGTACAAATCCCAGGGTTTGTTTATCTGAATCTGAATGTATGAATCTACTACGTTACTGCCAAAGTTTTTACTGCAGTTTCCATATTTTATTGCATATAGCCTGGGCTCCAGACTCATTCTTCCCACTGGTCACTATTTTGCAACTAACTTTCTCAGCTGGTCGCATGAGCATGTGATTTGGTCGCAATATTTATTTATTTATTGCCCTACAACATGGGATTATTCAATGCACGCTGATTAACTTTTATCAGTTTATAGTTATATGGAAACGAAAGTGGTTAACATTCAACCCGTTCTTTAACATCAGTACCCTTACCAAAAAGTAGTATACTTCAAGTTTATTTTAGTAAGTATACTTAAGTAAAGTTCAAGTATATTTTTAAGTATACTTTATGTAGTAAGTATACAAATATCAGTGTACTAGTAGTATACTTGTAAGTGTACTATTTCAATACTAATTGGGACTAAATTGGCCCACTTTCTAGTATATAAAAATATACTTTTAAGTATAACAGTAGTAAACTTTGAGTACACAACTAGTTTACATCAAAATGTTTAGTTTGTACTGCAACTATACTAAAAGTGAACTTATAGGTATACTGATAGTTTACTAATTAAATACGTGTAGTAGCATTTTTAGTACACTTTGAAGTATAGTCTCAGTAAACTACTAGTTTAGTAGTTTTATACTGCAAGTGTACTCGTAAGTTTTCTTTAAGTGAACTTTACATCATACTTTAAGTATACTACTATGTCCCTATTTAGGTATTAATTTGTATATATTTTGTTATATGAATATCTGAACATACAAAACACCAAAATAAAGAACAGAGTATCTGCTTGTAAACAAAAACATTTTTATTCTAGCTTCATGCATTCTTTTTTTTAAACACTTGAATGTGTATAAATAAATAATAAAGAAATAAACAACATTTTGAATAAAAGCTGAAAAAAGACTATGAATTGTATTTAGAATGATAATCAAAACGTAGATGGATTCGATCAATACCCCAAAGCTTGACAGTCAGTATTACCTCTTCATTGGTCGACATTTTATTCCTTAGCGTTACACAGTTTTGATGCTGTTTTATGTCTGATGATCGTGTTAGATTACATGTGGAAGCATCTGTTGTTTCGGTTTCTTCTTCACTTGTGTTTTTTGGAAATTCTGTGCAGAAGGTGTGTACTAGCGCCCTCTACAGTATAATAATGAAAACACTGATTCTAGGAACACAAGTATAGCTAAAATATATTTAGACTTTTTCTAAATATAAGTCAAGTATACTTAAATGTCATTTTAAGTATATTTCTGAGAAGTACATAAAGCCCATTTCTGAGAAGTACATAAAAAATAGACTAAAAGTATACTTTCCTATTTTTAGTTTAAAAGAAGTATACTAATAGCACACTTGAATAAACTTCTTTTTCGTAAGGGTAGCCTAGTATTATTTGTGATTTGAATTTTGTGAATGGGAGTTTCTCTTTTGCTGTATTAAGCCACGGGCTTCGGATGCTTTCACTTTCGACTTCGCGATCTTGTTGTCACTGTTTTGCTTAAATACATCTACACACCTTTCATTTTTTAAGACTAAAACAAAATATGGATTCATTGTTATTCTTAATTAAAAAGCACAACAACAATAAATCAGTAAGATACAATGACAAACAAGCTTACAAAACGTTTATTACCACAAACGAATAAGATGAGGCATGGCACACACCACATGCTGTATTATATACCGACTAATAAATTACAGAACGTTTAGCAAACACTGAGGAATCAAATAAATGAATAAAAGAGAGCCTCCATAGCCTAATGTGAGGTAAACAGCAAAGATAACAAGTTTTGCAAAAACGAAAACAAAAAGAAAAGTAAAGCCAAGGTAAGTTTTCTGAAGGGCTGTTATATCCTGTCTTCAGTAAAGCTCAGTGCATGCGGTAGTTACTACGTGGTAGATTTTAAGCAAAATAAATATGAGCCCATTGAGGAGTGGCTTGCTTTGTTGGAGACGAGTAATTTCTGGCAATATTGGAACACTATTGGAAGAGAGCTGAACTGGATGATGACATCATTGAATTCAATGATGAACTGACTTTAACTTAAAAATGGACTGTTTTGTTGTTGTCCTCTTGCATTATTGACTAACTATTTTCCTGTTTGTTACTGCAAAGCTGCTTTGACACACTCTGTATTGTATAAAGCGTTATATATTAATAAAAGTGACTTGACTTCGCTACGTTCGGTTGTCCAGCAGATGGAGACATCAGCTAAATGATGAAGGATGGTGCGAAAACGTCCGAGTTTATTTGGTACTGTACAGTTATAATGGTCACGTTGAGGGTATACAGACAAAGACTTAAACTGACAGTAATAATAACCACTTAATAATCACTTACATTTCCCTGGTATATTATCACACCACATTTTGACCCATTTCAGTGGACTTCTTGGTTATGAATAAGCTTTTATTTATTTATTTATTTTTTAGTGTTTTTCCCTGTTTGAATAACCAAGGCAATTCGTTTGTCATTGTTGTTGTTTTTATTTTACTTTTTTGAGTGTTTGATACCGTTTGAATAAGAAAACCTATCCTACTTCTTATTATTAGATAATTATACATTGTTTGTATTTTTTATATTTGTATTTTTGTTTGTATAATTTTTTATACAATTATTATTATACAATGTTTTCTTTTTTAGTGTTTATTTAGTGTTTTAGTGATTATTATTGTTATTATTATTTTATGTTTTGCATTTGCTACTACTACTACTACTACTACTTTTAATAATAACAACAACTTTTTTTTAATGTTTGCTACTTTAAAAATGTTGGAGGAAGTAATCAAATATTCAAGATAAGGGGGGAAAAAACAATTATCATTGAAAAGCCATATTGATCAGCCACTAATCTGAAGTCGATGTGTTCCCTTCAATGTTTCTGGCTACAGCCCTGCCTCACTCCAAATGTAACATTATTGTGTTCAAGTGTGTGTGTGTGCTTGCTTGTTCATGCTTGACAATCCATGTAGTCATTTCAACTTTTTGAGAACCTTCCCAAAATGAAAAAAACTCTCATTGTGCCCGTGTGCTATGACTGAATATCAGACCCCTAAATAATCAGCTGTACTCCATCCAGCTCCTGATTTCTCCAGTCCTGCTTCTTAGCCTCATTGCTGGTGGTCATGGCCTGGCTTCAGTGGTCGCGGCTCCCATCACAGATTGATGAATTGATTGCAGCATTGCTGCCAGTGAGTCTGTGCCCTGGGCGAGGGCGCCCCGGTTACGGGAGGGAATCCCAGCTATGGCACCTGCCATGGTGCCGCTATTATGAGCGGCCTGCAGGGGGCCATTGGGGCTGGCAACCCAGGGAGCAGCCCTGACCCACATACTGCTGTCACGCCCCTGGAGACACACACTGTGAGGGCAGGCAGGGAGGTGTGTGGGATTTGCCACAGAATAAGGGGGTGAGGTACTGGGCATCTTGCTAAACAAATAGACTTCCCTTCTTATTATTTCTAGGCTTTTCTGAGTCTAAGAGCCATAAGTGTTCACACAGAGCAGATTAAGTGCTTTCAGTATGCTCTATGAAATTTTCACAAACCACACAAAGATAAGATTTATCACATTCTGTGGTGTCTGATAAAGTTATCAGAATGCAGAAACAAATGTTATAATTTCACACCAAACCGCTGAATGACTGAAGCGACTAAGCCATGTGTGTAAACCGAAAAAAAAAAGTTATAGTAGATTAACTTCATCAGGCATGTGGGTTCATTTTTGTTATAAAGACTTGGCTGGTTCTGAAAGAGTTGAGTGGTTTTGTTGTGTTACGTGTCGTTTTTCCCATAATTTTTACTTTGTGGAGCACAAGCACCTGTCATATACATAAATACTTCTGACTTTGATTGAAGGGAATCAATGTTGTTATTGTTAGCCAAAACTAAACTGTTAAAATCATCATCAGAATTGTATATAATTATCAGGCCTATATGTACAATTTTTTTTAGAACTAACATAATTTAGAAAAGATTTAAAGAAAAAAAAAATTGAAATTTTGCCTTGGCAAGCTGAAATAATTTTAAGTACTAAAATTACTACAACGTAAATGGACATTAAAAAAGCAAAAAAGAATAATAAAGATGACAAAAGCGCATGACAAATTTAATAAACTTGAACTAAAACTAAAATGAAAACTGAAAATATAAAATAAAAGCTAATTCAAAATATAAATAATAAATACTATAATACGCTGAAGGTAATGATTTGAGGAAATATTATCTAGTATTGTTTATAAAAAGACACAAGTAGAGTAAACTATTTGGTATTGCTTAATATATATTTA
This sequence comes from Sinocyclocheilus anophthalmus, assembly GCA_018155175.1. NCBI lineage: Eukaryota > Metazoa > Chordata > Actinopteri > Cypriniformes > Cyprinidae > Sinocyclocheilus > Sinocyclocheilus anophthalmus. Next base: position 172,868 of record JADLZN010006180.1, on the reverse strand, counting down.
ATTATATGACCATATTTAAACATTTTGGAGTGTAATAACTGAAAAAGCCTAGTTGACAACAGTTGGGTTTTTTGTTTTATTTTAGTATTAATTATATACTATTTTAGTATTTATTAATATTTTGAATTTTTTCTTTTCTTTTTTGGATTTTCAGTTTTAATTTTGTAATGTGCTTTTGTTGCTTTTATTTATTATTAGGTTTTAACTAGCTTATAAACTTTAATTAACTTTTAAGTAATTTTAGTATTTATTTCAGTTAGTTGCCAAATTTCTAAATTTTGTTAAATTTTTTGTAATATTTATGTTTTATTTAATCTTAGTTTTAATTAACAAAAATTATTTTGTAATAGTTTCAGTTTTAGTTGAAGCTAAAACTAAAGTTGTAAAGCTAAATTGATGCCTAAATGGATAAATGGAAGAATGGATAATGAAAAAATTACTTGTTTGCTCAGATGCAAAGTTGGAAAAACATTTTTAAAAATTGTTTTTAGGCAACATGATTTTAATGCTTGCAGAATTTTCTCCATAGTATCTCAATGCAAGGAACATAAATTAAAAAAATGTACACATAAAAAATGTGAGTAAAATGTGGACAAACCCAGGGATTGCGTTGTTTTGACCCAGCGGTTGGGTTACTGCCCAGAAGGTTGAGTTCAACCGTTGGTTGAAAACAACCCAATCCCTGGGTTTGTCCACATTTTACCCAGTGCTGGGTTGTATTTAACCCAGCATTTTTAAGAGTGTATGGACACAGGACTACAACAAATAATAGATATTCACATGAAATTATCTAAGTGCATACTTTATTAAGCGTGTCACTTAGTCATTCATGAGCATACACACACACCCATAAATACTTGAGTCTATTAGTACCTGCGTCTACTGTAAAGTCGCTTTGACACTCTTTCCAGTCACAGGGCTAAAGAGATCAACTCTTGTTCAGCTCCTCAGATCTGCCCATGCAACACTAGCAAAAAGTAACTAACACGAATGCAATGACACAGTCAATGAGCATGTCTACACGGCACGACACAGACGAACAGCGTGCAAGAGCAGAGGATACAATGGGTGAAACAAACGCAGTTAGCTACACAACAGAACAGCAGCTTGGGTAGTGAACAATATAAGCACAAAAGAAACAGTTCTTGTACACGGAACAATGTGCTATTTAATCGTTTGCAAATGCGCATGCCAAGACAAGAGCTCGGATCTATTTACATCCAGCACTAACCAAAGCTTGCTCAGCAACCTGTGCAGAGACTGGTTATTGTGTGAATGCATGCAATAAGAGCATCATCACCACTTTGTCTGTAACACTGACAGTCATGAAGTCTGGCTGACATGCTAATAATAAATCACAATGCATATTTACTTTTCAGTAGCAAAACAATTTCACTTGATTTTATTTGAATATTTCGGGAAACTGAATCAACAGGTTTCTCATCTATCAGTGCATTTAATATAGTTTAAATGACCTGCATTTAAGAGTTACTTCCATAGAATTAATATAAGTAAAAGCTTTTCATTCACTCCCCGATACTGTCTTCTATACATTTACAGTGTAGAGACACAAGAAACTGAGATGTCTATCTTCACTAGTGAATATGAATATGAATCATGGGTGCTTCCCCAATCATCTCACGGATCTGTTAGGTGGGACATAGCGAGGGGTTACACTGTCTGAAATGACCCGGCTCCTATTGGTCTCAGCTTGTAAACAGAATGAAAGAAACTTGGAAACCACTGGTGCTCCCTGATGAGCTGCCACTCAGGTGACTCTTCGCCCACACCGGCTCCTCTTGGATCCGGTCTGCTTCTGCTTCTCATTTCTTGTTCTTGAGCTGGTTGGCCAACCAGTCTAGACCCTCATATAGACCATCTCCGCTGGTGGCACAAGTGGCCTGGATGTACCAGTTACGATGGCGCAGGGAGTGGAGACCCAGCTTATCTGTGATTTCTGCAGCATTCATGGCATTTGGCAGATCCTGGAGAGTGAGAGAGAAACAGACACAACTACATATCTTACTATTTATATACATATGGCATGCACTCATCATAGACGATTTCCCAAAGTTCATGAGCTCATTTTCCTGGAACCAGTGTCTAGAATCCCTGCATACACTGAAAAGCCTCCATTTCTCTTGAGATCTTTTACAGATTCAGTGTTGGGAGCATCATGACCTACTGCTTCTCACTAAGATACGGCAGCTGCACATCATCAGATCAGAGAGACCTTCAGCGGGTGGTCAAAACTGCTCAACACATCAGTGGCAGACCTCAACAACCACTGCTGGCAATGAGTTCTCCAAATCATCAGAGAGCCCATCCAGCCCAAAAATAGCCTGCTTTCACCTCTGCCATCTGGAAGACGAGGCAAACCCATACAGACCATACAGACTGAGGGAAATTTTCTATCTTACAAACGTGAGCTCTGATCATTCCTCAGCATCTACAGTAATCCCTTGATACTAACGAACTACAACCATATATAATGTTACAGCAGCTATGTTTCCATCTTCAACAAATCGACACATACATTACAGAAACTGAGGCACATACTAGGGCTGCTTTAAAATGGGTAGACGGCAGATGCAATGCTAACATCAATGAACTGTTTCTGATTTGAAGAAAAAAGCAGAAGCACAAGGAAGCTCTTGCCTGCTTGTTGGCAAAGACAAGGAGTACAGCGTCTCTCAGTTCATCCTCAGCCAGCATCCTCATCAGCTCTTCTCTGGCTTCATTCACTCGCTCACGGTCATTGCTGTCCACCACAAAGATGAGACCTTCAAAATACATTGGAAATGATGTGAAATGTGGTTATAGAAAGTTAGTGATTAATAACAGGAAAAAATAAAGACCCTTGTGGACCCCAATATAGGGTTTAGTTGATGTCACATCCGTTGGCTATTCATCGTGGCTCTGTCTGACACAAAATCCTGTTTGTGTTTTTAGAGTGTGTATGTGTGTGTACGAGTCCTCTTCTCACCTTGTGTGTTCTGGAAGTAGTGACGCCACAGAGGTCGGATTTTGTCCTGGCCACCAACATCCCACACTGTAAAACTGATATTTTTGTAATCAACAGTCTCCACGTTAAAACCTAATAACAAGAAAACACAATGGCACACAAATTACACAGTGGCCAGACTCTTAAAACATGACATCAATGCCTTTGTCTCTTTACAACAGGAAAATAATACAATAATAACCAAGCAATTCAACATTTTAAGTCTAAAAATGTGCTTCACCAATAGTAGGAATGGTAGTCACTATCTCTCCCAGCTTCAGTTTGTACAAGATTGTGGTCTTCCCAGCTGCATCCAGCCCGACCATCAAAATCCGCATCTCCTTTTTTCCAATGAGGCTCTTCAAAAGGTTGCCAAAAATGTTCCCCATGATAGCTGGTTAGCCTTTACCAACATCAAAAGAGAAAACCTATGGTCAGTTTTTTTTAATTGACACAATTGCAACTGTCATACCTCCAGTTAAAACACAGGCCCTTTCAAAAAGAATACTTGCTACCACATTGTACTCTCTTATCTCCATCTAATTCATTACAAATATGCCAATGTTCCTCTTTTAAATCTTCTAGAAACCCTTCTGCAATTTTAATGATTAATACATCTATGATCTTTAACCGTGGCTGGACAAAATCAAAAAATATATTTCTTTCACAGAAAGCAACACATTCAGAGCAAATGAAAAATCAGTAAATAGTTACAGAATTTTCATTTATAACATAGCAGTACACTAAAACGATATGCACACTTTACTGATAAAGCTTAATTTGCGTTTGGAAAACTATAGAATTTACTAGAACCTGAAAAAAATTCTTAAAAACAGAACCAGAGCACATGAACATAGCAGTGATATCATGTTAATGTAAAGTCAACTTGAACTAGCCGTACAGTGAGAGTGCTTGTCTGCAAATTCATAATGATGATAGAAATGATTCATAACTGTCATCATGCACTGACTAAATAAATGCGTACATAACATTGAGTTAAGAACAATACATATAGATTAAAAAATCATATAAAATACAAATCTACTTCCCAGTCCAGTATGATGATTGCTTTTCAAAATACACAGTTTTAAAGTATTGCTTTATTTTAGGTGCTGATTAACAGAATGAGAGGTGCCAATGGACAGATTCATGAGATGTGACTCTTAATGTGTTTGTCAGGAAGAGAGATTCTTCATCCTCCATTAAATGGTGATGACATCAACACCATGAGTGTAGTATGCAAATGCCAGAAAATCTGAGACTGTTAACTTGTATCATAATTTGAATCCAACAGAACTACTGAAGCCCAGATCTAATCACATTCAGCTTTCAGAATCAGCCGGCTTTAACACACTGGCAAATGGAAACAGTCATTTAAGATCAGAGAACCCTGATATGAGAAATGATTTCTAATGTCAGCCTACACATACTGTAGGTGGGCTGCTAATGAATAGCAAGGATGCTCGCATAAGACAGAAATGCCTTCTCATGAGAAACCAGCGCATGTCACATCAGGCAATGATACTGTTTATACGTCTAACACCTTTTATTTTTGTCACGACGTAGAGATGCTATAGCAGCAAGAGCCCACCTGCATATTGACAAATTATAAATTGCTCCGCTATTTAATGTAAATAATATTTAACATATATCAATACTCCAACAATGTCTAATCTATTTTAGACGAAATTATACCATCTTTTTCACGTTTTGCAACATCCCTACTCACCTCGGAGACCAACACCGGATAATTTTCACTCTGTTCTCGCGACGACCTCAGCGGAATAGGCAGGAGAGTCTTAAAAGATCTCGCGATATCATCGAAGCGCATCCAGGTATGTACATTCAAAATGTCAAAGAATGAAACTCCTGCAAGCGGTGGTCTGTATGAACCAAGATGTAAGATCTATAGAAATGAACAGAAGAAGATTATTAAGTATTTAGCTACAAGCATTGCTACTTTCAATGATCTAAAAACCAATGTGTTGATAATGGTTGTGACAGAAAATATAAGCGCGCGCGCGCGCACACCACAGCTCACATCTGCTTACATAAACAAACACACAACACACACACACTCACACACACACCCTCTCTCACACACACACACACACACACACACACACTCACACACACACACACACACACACGTCACACACACACACACACACACACACACACTACACACACACACACACACACACAGTTTTCCATGTTTTATGGGGACATTCCATATAGGCTTAATGGTTTTTATACTGTACAAACCGCATATTCTATTGCCCTACACCAACCCTAAACCTAAACCTACCCCTTACAAGAAACTTTCTGCATTTTTACTTTCTCAAAATTAATAAATAAGTAATATAAATTCTTCATGGCTTTATAAGCTTGTTTCCCGATGGGGACCTCAATTTAGGTCCCCATGGTGACACGAGTCCCCATGAGTCAGTCTGTATTCAGGTTTATAAAAAAACCATAACTTCCCCACTGGATAGAAAACATGTACACCGACACAACCCCACACACAGGTTTGTTTTTTGTGAAAAGTGAGGACTCTCCATAGGCGTAATGGTTTATCTACTGTACAGACCGTATATTCTATTACCCTACACCAACCCTACCCCTAAACCTTCCCCTCACAGGAAACTTTGTGCTATTGCAGATTTTCAATACACTCCATTCTGTGTGATTTATAAACGTTTTGAAAAGTGGGGACATGGGGTAATGTCCTGACAAGTCACCTTCTCCTTGTAATACCTATGTCATACATACCTTTGTCATTATGCAAATGTATGTCCGCTGATTTGACACGCAAAAACGCCGACCGACACACACACCACAGGGCCTATATATATATATATACCCGAATAACTAAGTTTCCCTAGATATCTGCCTTGACCTTGTTGAACTCTACTGTTAAATTAGACCTTCGAGGACCTGAAAGCATATTTTGTGTTTAACATGATAAATCTATTTATATGTTGCATAAATATCTAACAGTATTGAGCAAAAAGACACAGTGTTAAAAAAAACGGGAAAATATCATAACATAACGTTCTCCTTGAGCACATATTTATATTGCTGTTTTTGTTTCCTATTGAAATGCGGACATATTTAATTTCTGTTTTCTGTTGTTTACTCTTTAATCATATATGTGAATCTCTAGCTGTCTTGAGGTCTGAGGACAGGTGATTTTGTGGTACATAGGACCAGTGTAGTGAATCAGCTCATGGGGAAATATGAGTAATTAATCATAACTAGTTATAATTATGAATATTTTAGATCCGCTGTAGATATTTAGCTGACCTCTCAGGGTCAACTGTCTTGTCAATTCTAAGAACGTTAATTTCCTGGTTAAGGGAAATAACTTTCTTACTGTACAATTCTACAAAAGCTTGTAGCATAAATCTGCATATTCGTGACTAAAAAAAACACGTAAATATATGAGCAATAACCCTACAACTGAATCAAAAAAAACTACGGTACAAGATGGCTGATACACGTAAGTTTGTTCAACTCATCACAAACACTTTAAACTAGTCTAACTACTACCATAAAGCATAAACGGGTCTAACTCCTCATTACTGCACAAGCAGTAGCGGTTCGGGTGGGAGGGGGACATACCTAGCGACACAGGGGTCCGACATACAGTTGGTATAGGAAAGGGTTAAAGTTTAACTCACTACAGAAAGAGACATAAGGAATGAAATTTATGAAACCATTTGCATATTCAGCAGATCTACACCTTTAGGGATACGTCAGATTCTTAGTTCAAACACACCTTTGTAAAAAAAAAAATTAACTGATACTTAATGCATCAATTAATAAGACTAAGTTTGATACTTGCGATTCTCGGCTGTCTGAAAGAGATTCCTGATGCAATTTTAAGGCCCAAGATCTTGCTGAAATTATTTGATGAAAAGAACCAGTTTGAGTCAGATAATTTTTGGTGAATGGAAAAGTCAAGGCCAAAAGGCCTGGCACCATGCTTTGGTATCCTGAAGCGTTTTCTCACATCTTCATCTTAGCATCTGACCGAACCACCGACTGGGGCGGGTCACATGAAGTGTGGCCTTTAAAGCCTGCAGAGATTCACGCCTCTCAAGATGGGCTTGTCCAATGAGGAAGGCTGAAATCCCAAGCGGGAGGTTGGAAATACTGGGGAGTTTTATGACTCTTTGTCTCTAAGCATGGTATTTCGCATATGTAATTCGCTTGGGTGTTTATGCACAAATTAGTAAAGATTCTTAGGACATCAACATGTTGCATAGGTATCAGCATATAATATACACGCTCGTTTCGATCATCAGAAGGTGAATTCATATAGACCAAACATGATATAGGTGAGGTTATATTAACTAGTGGTCTATCATAACATGCATAAAACAGCATACACTACAACAGACAATATACAAGAACAGTAATGGTATACACAATGACCTGAAGGATATGTGTATTCAATCAAAGAAAGGTTTTCCTATGAATTAATTAGAGAACAGTCCATTTCTCTGGGCATTATGTGTCTTTCCTATGAGGAAAATGAGGGAGTTTCTCTGCCCGCATTCCTTTAGGCAATAAAACCAGTGATATCAGCATTGGTTGCCATGGAACCAGAGGCCTGTTCTGCCTTTCTGAGGTGTTAGGTGCATTTCGGGGGAAGGGTCCATAGACCCTCGTAATTGGCCCTTTGGTTAGGTGAGGGGGCGTTAGATATTATTTGTTAAATATAACAAAAAGTTGTGTGTCTGATTGGTCCAAATGCTACAACAGATAACGTTATGTCTTAAGTTTGATAAAACTAAGAATAAATAAGAATAAGAATAAAAATGGTACATTTGTGTAAAGAACATTCTCATGATCTCTAAATCATATCAGTTACTCTGATATAGTTGGCAGGCAAAATTGTGGTATGCAAAATTGTGTTACGTGTTTAGTCTCGTGTCTCAATAATCTGAACATTTTGAAGAAGTTTCCTCCTGAAATGTGTATTATGTGATAATTTACGGCTGAAGGATCTGTTGCTGCAAGTGTTTGGAAGCACATTTCCATATTGTGATTAATTATTCAGCTATGACTGAACCTAATGAATAAGTAACCTGCTAGATGCTGCCAAATTACAGAACTTGGCAGCAAGTATAGCTGATTTCCTCGGGCTGCCAAATTACTCCGTAGATGCATGCCAGCAGAGAATAAGCAAAAGATCACTATATTGAGTAAAGATTGTACGGTTAAACTGAACACTACAAGAAATCATGACATGATCAATCGAATTATTCATAATGTGGTGCTAAGTCTCATGCATCAATATATTAATGAAAAATTAACATAGCATTTTAAACAGTAATTAAGCACACAGTGCCTGCCCAGACTTAGTCCAGATGAAAAGGAAACTCTGTTCCCGTGTTGCTTCACACGGTCCACCGTGTGTCAGTGGCTTTATGATTGATGTGTTTATCAATTCAGTGGTTAGGAAAAGAGAGAGGGAGTGGAGCAGATGCTTGCAGCTGCACACCGATTATAGGGTGGAGTTCTGGATGGGGGGGGGGGGGGGGGGGGGGGGGGGGGGGGGGGGGGGGGGGGGGGGGGGGGGGATGGGGGGGGGTGCTGTGTTTTGTGTGCACTGGGAGTTTTGGGTTTTAGGGGGTGGGCAGAGATGGCTACAAGTGGGGAGGAGTCAAGAGCTGGGCCAGGGGGTGGGGGTGGGGGTGAGGTGGGAGTTATAATTTAAAGGAGCCTCTCCTCTGAAGTGTTTGCCAAAGTGCACCCCAGCAAACACAATCATAAGTCGGGTTGGTTAGGCTTGCAGAACTAATGAGGGCTTGCACATTTAGGCAATGGCTTTGATGTTCTGGGTAGCTGGCTCCTTGTTTTTTCTTTCCCTTTCTCTTTTTCTCTTTATCCCACATCAAAAAATGGAAGCTGGACAAGGAGCCCAGAAGCAGATGTTTCCAGCTGTTTTTCTTCCCCTTTTCTTTCTCTTTTGATTTACCTAAGAATGTGCACTATATATTCACATAATTCCATATTCCATAACATCGATATCGCTTGTTGTAGCTGTCACCTAGTATTTACCCATCTAAACACCCACCCATATATTCATCTATCCATTAGTCTATCTATCTATACATTCATCTACTTGTCTGTCCCTTCATCTATAAATCCACCCGTATATTCATCTGTTGGTCCGTCCATCATCCATCCACCCATCCATCTATCTGTCCGTCAATCCATCCATCCATCCATCCGTACATTCATCTATTCGTCTGTCCATCAATCTATCTATCTATCTATCTATCCATTCATCGATTTGTCCATTCCATCCATCCGTACATTCATCTATCTATCTATCTTCACTTTCATCTATTTGTCTGTCCATCCATCCATCCAAACGTATATAGTAGCTAACTGAAATACTTTCAGATTAGTTCTGTGGCCTTGTGTCTTTACTGAGGCTGTGTCTGGTTGTCATTATTTGTTGATGCTGTCAGTATGTTGCTTTGTATGTGTGATTGGTTACACTGCATTATGTCGGGGGAGGTGGGGAGGTGTGGGGGGTCTATGGCCATCCATCTCACACATGGGAGAAACAGCGACAGGAAATTCCCTCTTGCAGCAGCTCCAGGGTGAAATGATAAAGGAATAAATAAATGCAAACCAGATATCCAGCGCTTTATCATTCCACACCACTCTTTCTCTAGTTCTCTTTTGCTCCCATCTTTATTACCAAAGGAAATACCACGAGAAACGAGTTCGATAAAGCCAGCAGACCGTGGGTGGTCACTTCACTCAATTCACAGCCACCACAGCACATCTTCATTACAGAGTCTCGTGAGAAATCATACAGAAAAACTCATTTATTCCTAAGATGTTTGTGATTGTTGTGCAGTCAGAAAACTCACACACAGCATAGACATCAGAAGACGCCTGTGTTTAGTTAGGAAATCACACAGTGGTCCAGTCTCTGACAGTTGCAGAATCACAGACAAGGACAAACAGTACTCAGCAGCACATGGACAGCTGATCCCTATAAGACCGGTTCATGCCTCAATCTGCTTATAAAACTCTTTGTGACCGTGATTTCACCTAGTACAACATGTTCCCGGATCAAGATCCTTGTTGATCCTGGAACAACATTCCAATTAACCAATCAGAATTGAGGGATAACTTATCAGGAAATATCTGTTTTAGACTTATGATCAGGGTTAGGTGCTTCTACACCCTTGTTAATCAGCTATCATTTCACACTGATTTTAGGAATAAATTATGGGTAGGGTTAGGTTTAGGGGTAGGGATTGGGTTTAGTCTATATTTTTGGACAGTAATGTTGATCCAGGATCAACAAAAGATGTTGATCCAGGAACATGTCTTACTTGGCAAAATCAAGGCAACCAAAACTCTTTATGAAAGCCTATCCCTGTTGCCCATTATGAGAGGTCAGATTCAGTAAAAAAATCTCCAGAAGAGTAGAATTATATCTAATACGCCGATCTATGACCCCTCCTCTGTTCTAGAGGGTCTTTCCTGGTTCTAAAACCTAACCACGATAAACCAAGAAAGGTTTCTTAACCAAAAATTGAGGCATTCTTAAACATTGTATAACATAAATTCTCTAAAGTCTCTTTAAGGATGCAAAAGGCGGCAATATATGAAAAGGGAATTTTAATTTATCCATATAATTAATTTGATTCCCTAAGCATTGATTGCTCAAAATTAAAGTTTCAAAATTGCATACATCAAATTCACTGTAATATGATTGTAATGGCAACTGTTTAAATACAGTTTAACTGAAGACTTGAGAGTATGAATGTCTTCCATTCTTGCATCAAAGGCATCTGGCATCCAATATTGTTCAGCAGTATTAGATGAGATGTGACTGTTTTTAATCAGCGGCAAAAAATCCACGGGAGGCACAAGCGTTCTCCAGTCATTCCTTCACTCTATCCATCTCCGTTCTCTGATTGGTCTGTCTCTGTAAAGGTTAGGATGGGGTTACACAGCATATCAACGTCACAACTGTCCTGGTTTTCATAAAAACCAACTAAACTCAGACCCCTACGCAAGGCATATTCTCAGTCGATGGCCAATATTCGCTTCAGACTTGGGAGAGTTTCTCTATAACATCTTATGAAAGCTCATAAAAGGCACTGAGATGTTCCCTTCAGTTATCACAGACATTGATTCTTCATGATCAATGTGGGCAAAGATCATAATACGGCAAGATAGAGTGTTTCATAAACCTCAACTGTACTAGGATGGTATTTCACCATCAAGAATGTTGTCTCAAACATTTTGCCAAGGTAAGGAATATACATTAAGTGCACTTTTTAAATGTAAAAAAGGTAGACTGTAGCAGTGCCTATATTTCACAGGAATAATTTGTTCCTGCTGTTATTTGGAGGAGTGCAGATGGCGTTCGGGCCATTTGCTTGGTTCTGGAGGCTGAAGATTCCAAGTGATGAAAAAAAGACAATTGACATGAGTCACCTCCTCCTCATCTCAGACTTGGCATTTTGAGAATAACAACAGCAACACAATGCAAATGGATCCCAGATGATGAAGGTTAAAAGAAGGAGAGAAATGGATAAGCAGACACACTGCACGAGAGCAAAACACACAGGCAGTCACAGGTTGTTGTCTCTCGGTCCAAAAAAGCAAAGAGGATTTGGATCAAGGTGGGTTGGTTACTTGCACACATTAACCCACTCTGTAACCCTGCACTCCTCACAGAGCACGTAGCAGCACCAGTGAAAGTGGCAGTGACACCGTTCGCTGCGTGCCTGTTTGAGGATGTTGTGTCCGCGGCCACAGCATAGCGACCCACAACCGTCCATGCTGGGGCTGCTCTTGTTGCAGATGCGACCCTGCGTGCCCGGCGAATCCACTGCTGGCTCACGATCACAGAAGTCGAGCGACTTCTCGAAGTACACTAACTCACGGGAAATGTTCCGCCGCCGGCCTCTGAGCTGATCTGAGCTGGTGCTTTCACCAGTTCGAGAGTTGAATACTCCGTTGTTCTTGTTCTGAGAGTTTATGAAGATGGCAGTCAGAAATTTCTTCCGTAGCAGTGAACCCACAAGCCGGAATTCAGGAGAAACATACCAGCAGGTCTTGAACTGGCAGCTGCCTGATGTGCCATGACACTTGCACTTTCTTCTCATGTTGTCAGTAACTACCTGTTAAAGTCAAACACATAATGAAAAGAATGTAGTATATCTGTATTTTTAAGTTAATCAAATGCTTTAACACCATGTCATAAATGGGAGTAATATCCATCTATGTATCTGTCTGTTTGTCTATATATTTATACATGTAGTAGCTAACCAAAAAATGGGACAATGACATTTAAGAGTCTCCACATTCATGGAAAAGAAAATCTTTTACAGATGTACTTTAAAACACATGCTCCATGTTCTTGTACCCATTTCGGTTTCATAATGTAATTTATTTACTTATTTAAGATTAATATTTTAAATTTAATTACTCAAAAGATCTAGTGAAGTGTAACCATAAAAATAAAATTTTCCTTACATCTTGAATACATGACCAGTGGTCAACACAGCTTCATCATTAGAAAAAAAATTTAATATATTTTTCCAATGTAAAATTTTAAAAATATATATATTATGTATATTTACCTAAATATCATTATCTTGAGGAGTCATACTCCATGTGATATTAGCCGTGTTACTGTAACATTTTTTACTTTATGTCCTTCCAAAAACAACAACATGAATTAAAGAAAATTAAAACAGATTCAAATTAAAACATTAAAAAAATAATAAAAAATGCATATCTGAGGTATATTCAGTTCACTGCAGGTATAAATTGCATCTGCATGTGTTTTTGGATAAATTAATAAGAAGATATTTATTCTTTAACGAACAGTTAAAGGAAATTTTGGACCAATAAGATTTTGCTGTGGGCGGGGCTAATCTGTGTATGTCTGCATAAATGGGAACCAAGCAGGTGATTAATATAAAACAAAAACTCAAATTTACAGTGTTTCACACCTGTTTAGGACATGGTTGTCATTGTTTGAAAGACCAATTCAATTGCAGTACAGATTATCAGAAAAGATTTGGATTTGAAGAAATCCAAGAAACCACACCTGTCTGCCCACTCTATTATTATGAATCCGCATACGAGCGTGTATATCACGGGGGGATCCTCTGGAATCCAACCAATCCCTAGAGAACCGTACACCGAGACGGACATCATGACTACATCCTCCCCACTCCCAGGTGTCCTGCAGCATCGTGACCTCATCCGGCATGGGTTTGAGGAGACTGATTGGGTGGGACGAGTGCAGATTGGCCGGCAGGCTGCCGTGGAGTGAACCAAACTCAGGTGTGTTCTCTCCTGCACCTGCTATGGACACTCCACTCCTCTGAAAAGTCTGAAGCTGGAGCTGGGTTAACTTGAGCCGGATTTTGTCATCATCCAGGCGACGTTTAGCCTCGCAGCCACACCCACGCAACTTACCGAGGCTGCAGGCCGAAGCCACCGAATGCACGACACCTGCAGCCAGCAGTGACAGCGAGAAGGCACTCTCTCGGAAACCTGGGATGAAAGAAAGCACTTTTACATCACAAATAAATCTGCCAACAGGGTAAACAGAGCCTTCAGAAAGCGAAGTGCATATGAGCCAGCTGGTGAGATAATTATCTATAATGACCTTTATCTAAAATCTCATAAAAGATGTTTTCCACGGCGCAAATGCGTTAAACAATGACTCAACTCTGATATTTTCCCTCTTTGGCCAATGTAGCATTTCAATGCCCGGATTATGACTGTATTGGCTCTCTACAACTTCAACTTCAGCACTTCCCATGCCCCTTTTGCCATCAACTCACCCCTGTTGAGAATGGCACTCTGATGGGGCAACTTGCCATGGTTCTCCAGGGAGGAGCAGTTCCAGCGCTGGTCTCTGAGCTGGTGCTGGCATTCGTGAATAGCAACCTGAATGCCCTGCAGAGCAGAGGCTGTGACATCAGGGCTGCGCACACACAAACGCATCTGTTTTTTGGTCAGGCCTGCCAGTCGTAAACACACTGCGTTGGGGGTAAGCACTGGCTCTCCTGCCACCTTCAGGCCAAGGATGTCATTGCCCAGTACCCTGAGAAGGAGAAAATTAATTTTATAGCAGTGATATCATTATGAAGTAACACCGCATGCCATAAATTGCAGAAGGCTGCTTTTACGTAGCATCACATGTGGTCTTTTTTTAAATGAGTCACATATGTGAAGAAAGTATGACAATGAGTTCAGTCATTAACGAGAAGCAGGAAAATATTGTATCAATAATGGATGTTTTTATGGTGCCGTATTCATTTCAAATAATATGATCAATACATATTTACAGGAACATTTTAAATATGGCAAAGAAAAAAAAAAGTGACAAATTCTAGTGTTTTTTATACCAGCAGTTGTGCGATTAAGTGCCCTGACACTCAAACAAGGCTGTGAACTAGCAAGAGGCATACATAAAACAGCCATGAATTTTCAAACGCCCTGGTTTCTATCAGTATCTTAGCATGCCTGATGATAATCTGATGTGAAAATTACTATTTGGAAAAGATTTGTGGGCAAAATATTAATCACATCACGCTGATGTTAATAAATACATTATGCCCATTGACAGTTTTGAGAAGTGAGAGAACACCCATAAAATGGTTAAAAAAAAGTTTAGAAACTAGTATCTATTCAATTTGTACTAAAGGTACCTGTTTAACTAAAACAGCACCAGCAACAGTTGGAATACACTAGTATCTGAACAACAAATTCCCACATATTCAATGGCAAACGTGCAGTTTGTTACCAGTAACAATGGAGTCACTTGTCTAGTATCAAAGGAATTAGTACTAGTATGTGATGATTAAGTAGCCTTCTATTGATTGGAAAACGATACTTAGTGGACTAGCCTATATACTAATAGTAAAAACAACATTAATAAAGATACTAATTTGTTTTAGATACAAGTAGTTTATAGCTTACTACTTTTAGATAATAGCAGCCTTGGCAGAACCTTGAAATCTTTTTTAAATTGAAAGTTATAATTAAATAATAATAATGAATGAATCATGCAAATGACAATTTGAGCCTATATTATACATAATCATTCATTTGAATTACTGGCTTTCCAAAATAAACGGTTGATTTTACTCCAGCAGATCCCATGAACGCACTTCTACCTTTCTACTTACATGAACGCAGGTGACAGAAGCGCTGCAGTCACAATCAGGACTCGTCCCAAATACTGTCTGTGGGGTGACTCCATTGCGCTGAAAGCTTTTCTCGACGGGACATTAAAACACCTGTAGGATCGCGTTAGAGACGAACTGGAAATGGCTTCAATTGTTTGTGTGAGGAGCGGGGAGTTGAGCAAGCAGCATTTGATGGAGCTTGGGACGGGAGCGTGTATGTCACTGAGGAGGAGGAGGAGGAGGAGGAGGAAGGGGCGCCGTCAATGTGGCCAAACATCGCCTGAGGCGCTAGTTTTTTAACACGATGAAAAAGTAGCAAGGCCTGTCAAAACTTAGTATATTCCTAAAACTGCATGTGATAATCTTTGACCCCCACCAATAGTGGTCATGCTGAATGGACATAAATCTGGCTATGAATAAATCTAAACCAATAGGCTACTTTCTCAACTGGGACGCAATATTGACAACAAGGGCATTGACTATATTTAGATCTTTTTCACATCAAGTGCGCTGAGCAACACGTGACTAACAATGTTACACGCCAGTTTTCAATGTATCTATTTTTATTATCCACACACATTAGATTATTTTTGTCTAAGTGACCAACTGATATGCAAAACCGACGTTTAATTTATTGTAGGCTATTTGTTTATATTTGTTGACACAACAAAACATTACATGCATTAGCCTATACATTTTTGTTTTGGTTTATTTTATTTTAATACTATTTGCACCATAATGTTTATGCAAAATTGTTTTACGATCTAAATAGCGAATTTATTTTAGTCTTTGTTTTGGAATTTAAGTTTGTTTTTCATTTGAGGTGTTGTAATGTCATTCTGTTGTAATGTTTTTTCAAATGATGCCATTTATCGGTAGACCTAATATTAAAAGAACCGATAACTGATAAGACAAGTATGAACAATGAGATAGATAGATAGATAGATAGATAGATAGATAGATAGATAGATAGATACCAGTTTCAGTAAATTCAACCAACAGAAATCAACCTAATTTAAATTGCAGCTTTAAAATTTACATAGAACTAAAGTTGTGCCAAATTGACAATCTGCAATGATTAACTTTTTTATCTTTATTATTATACTTACTTTTATTATTAATTTATTAATGATTAACTTTTACAATTAATCAGAATGCGCAGCAGATTATTTTTATGACCAAACGTCACACCTTTGTTTATCAATTTGCACTGGCAATAGCTGCTGGCATAAAATTCAAGGCATTAATGTTTGCCTACAAAACCACCCCTGGCTCCTGCTTTTAATCCCTAAATGGCATTAGCTACTCAGACTTATGTCCCCCTCTATAAGCTTTGTTCTGCAAGTGAACGTCGCTTCAGGTGCCTTCTCAAAGAGGCACAAATCACTTTCCCGGGACTTTTAAATATAACTGTATCCCTCCTGGTGATGACCTGCCCCTCAATCCGAGGCCAGCTGAGTCCTTATCCATCTTCAGAATCGCTACAACACATTCTCTTCCATCTTTATTTGACCCTCTTTAGCACTCTCTATTCTAATTCTATTAGACTTGCATTCTATTCATTTACTAAATGGTTGTTTTCTTAAAAAAAAAACACTAGCTTCTCTAATCTTTTGTATTCTGTCTCTTTGTTTTATTTTGATTTATTATACAATTAACAAAAACAAAATAGGCCTCTAACACTAGCGTGCTCTAATCTTTTTCTATTCTGTTTTCTTTTTATTTATTATATTTAAAAAAAAAACTTGCTACGTGTACTGCGTTAAGCTAACTGAGACTTGTTATAGCACTCATTCTGCATATATTGTTGCTCTTTTGTCATGTTGATTGCTTCTATTACTCTCATTAAGTCGCTTTGGATAAAAGCGTCTGCTAAACGACTAAATGTAAATGTAATGTACGTGTTAACCACTTTGAATTGAATTGCTGATGAATAAAATCGAATTGATCAAAATTATGAATTAATAATTCATTAATAATGATGAAACTGCCTCTCGTGTGTAAACTGCTGCATCGCTATTGCATTGTATCCTAGAACCTGTGATTTGTTACTTATAATTTGCAGGGTGTGCATTCTTTGTATTTATTTATTGATCTGTTTTCTTGCTGTCTATTTGTTATTTGTGTATTTGGTTATGAAGTAAGCCTATTATCCGACCTGTCTGCACTGCAGAACTTGTGACAAGACATTTTGTTCCTCGGTAAACATGTATAAGCTAAACTAAACTAAAAGTCATTCATATGGGCTACAAAAAGCAGGGCAGCAGCAGGCAGGCGTGCGGTTCTTCATGAACAATGCGAGGTGCGTGAGCGCGTGCATGTGTTCGCCCATCCTCCCACTCCGAATCAGTTCAACAGTTCACCGTGCAGCCCTAGTGACGTTTCACTTTAATTAAGCCCACATTCATCATTTTCCCCGACACTCTTAATGAGAAGGCTTTGCTGACTGTTGCTGCAGATAGCCTAGAGCACTACTGGAAAATAGACTTATTTCGTTTGTTTGTCTATACACGTCTGAGTTTGTGCGTATAATTAGTCCCATAACTGACCATGATGGAGAGGTTGTTGTCAAGGCTCATTGAAAGTGATACGCAATTACATAGTGGGCCAACAAATTATGCATAATGCACATAATACGTTTGTTCAATAGACAAGCTGTCAGTGTTTTTTCTTTCTTTCTTTTTAATCTAGCTGCAACGTGGGCATGATGACATGATACAAGGATATTTGAACATACTGGTGAATATATGAATAAACCAGAATATCTGAGGCATTAGCAGTTTACAAGATTAAGGGATTATCGTGCTGGTGGTCAGCACTATGCACAGCAGGTGAAAAAAACTCTTTAACTGATCCTAGAACGAGCATCTTGCTTCTTAGCGTTATTGTTATTACTATTAACAGTAGTAGAACTAGGATTAATGCCATGAAATTGAGTTAAATCCACCCTTAACCATCCTTAACCCCGAATCCTGACAACAGTTCTTGGTTTTTGGGCTAATCACCTCCTATTCTCGACGATCAATTCTTGTATTGGAGCTAATCACCTCTACTCCTCTTCTTAAGCTCTGGTAACGAAAAGTGCATTAGCATTTTGCCATGGCGTGTATATCTAAGTGGCTTAAAAAGTGATTTGAAGTTGATTTGTATATAAAAGGCGTCCCTTTAACCGGATTGCCACTAATCTGCGCTGCATCGCATGAGTGTTTCAGGAAAACCTGTTTAAGATCCTTCAAGAGTATAAGAGCAGGCTAAGCCCAGAAAAGCAGCCTTCATTACCACTAACAAAAGCGCACTTCCTTCAGTTAGCCATTTACTTCAATCCCTCAGAGGAAAAAATTGCTCTTTCTCTTTCTCTCTGATTCTTTCATGGCGACATCAAACACCTTATATGTGCTTTAAAAAAGCTGATTTAATATTTGCCAACTGCTCATAATTCTTTGCGCAGACGACACCATAAATGTATAGAGTCAAAACTGACAGCAAAATACCGTTTGATTCGTGCCTTTACTGACCACATGCGATCAAGGGAGGTCTGCAGTCCAGATGGTGAACAGTTTTATCTTGACTCTTTCTACTTTGGTGTCACAATTTAAAGTCAAACGTGTTGAGTTATTTATCTGTAACGATTTCTTATTTTATTCGTTATCTAAAATGTCAAAAATGGTAATGGTAAATTAGCTACATGGGTTAAATTAGGCTACCATTAGAAGTTGTAAGGCTGTAAACAATTTTATGCGATTCATTTTAAGGTTAAAACATATGTAACGCGCTCTTTTGTTGTTACCCAACGTTTTATAAAACGTTTGCTATTTACTTTTTTTAATTGAATGTTTAAAATGAAACGAGGATAGGGTGGTGATGAAATATGATTTGTGAACAAATACATTTGATTACCATAATAAATTCAGTCCACAATGTAAATTCTCCACGTTTTCTATTATTGTAACAACCGTATCGTTACAATCCAACAGTCTCATTGAAGTTGAGAGATTCACTCAGTTTAGAGATAATTAGTGGATTTTAATTTGTGGCATGCAAATATGGAAATATATCGAAATATGAGACACACAACACCAGAAAAAAAACAAAAAACAAAAAAAGACGTTGAGTTACAGACTTTGAAACCAAAATGTGTTACACTGGTCAGTTTAAACCTAGAAACTGAAGCAGCATTAAGCGCTGTCCGTATCTTTAATATTCTCCTTTTCATTTAACCCAGATTTTTCACCATAATTATAGCATGACGTTTCCAATTGATGTGCTTTATTTAGGCTAAACGTTACAAACGAGTGAGTGCAGAGCGCAAGTATGGGCATCTATGAATGTTTTTTTTTAACGCGCAAGAGGGAGGAGACGCAGTTAAGTGAGTAATGCATGCAAGCACTCCGGGTAAAAAGGCCAGTTTAGATGTTTCATTTTCCCCTCTTACTGTAACTGTGTCGCGACACCATCCACGCAGAGGGACAGAAGTGGCGCGCGCGCACACCCACTGCAATGAGAAGGAATAAATCTGCTCTGCGTATAGCTACGGAACACGCCTGAAGGAACTGCATTTTATATGAATTCGCTTGAATGTATCTGAGGAATCTCCGGACGAGGATTACAAAATGATATGTAATTTAAAGCGCCTATAACGGATCCTTTCTTCATCTCCTCTCCTTTATGTCGGGTTTTGCCTCCAGTATTCATTGTGCCCAATGAGAAGAATTAAGCTATCCGTCCATTCAGTTCTACTCAAAAGGAGGGAGGAAAAAAAACAGAGGGAGATGAGAGCAGCAAATCCCTTTTTTATTCATCTTGCAGCGTTCAATAAGTGAACAATGTGTCGCCTATCAGTCACCGAGGGGATCAGGTCTACGGGACTGTCCCACGCGCTCAGTGCTGCGAGCAGAGCATCACTAACACACAGACTGTAAGAGCAGCAGCAGCAGCAGCAGCAGCAGCACCGGCACTGGCATCCCATCCAGGACCCTTTCTGTGACTTCTACACTGATTTTATGAATAAACATTGACCCACGCTGTCAGTCGCACTGGAATGTGGAGTGGTAAGTGGATGCTTATTGCACCAAAATCACTTAATATGTTTTTTTTTATCCCATTTTAGAAAGTTATCTTATAAAGAAGCATTTTAGGCTGTATAGGGTTCGTGAGTTGCTGTATGGTTCTTTGGAGACTATCAATTTGGTTAACTATTTTTTAGAAAAGCGTATTCATGTTCTTTAAAACAAGGTTTTCGAAAGAACTAGAAAATACAATGTTTTTAAAAAGAAAAATGTATGGCACTCGGGGCTATTTTGGGTCTAATTTTCTCTCATTTATTTATTTTTTGAACGTAGTCTGATATTTATTTAGTGCTGGCTGATATTTGTTGAGTCATATCTACGAGTACAGAACAGTATTTTGACATTAATTTAAAACTACCCACACATATGTAACCAAAATCGTATTTTCTGTATATTAAAAATGTCCTTGCGTTAAAAAGCGAGAACATAAATATAATTCATAATTTCTGTGCGCTACACTGGTTTTGTTATTGTTATTAAATTCATAACTGTTAAGTTGCTCACTAGCTCCTCTAATATAGAAAGATCCTGACATCGTTTATTATTGCAGGAATCTTATTTGAGGTTAATTGGTTAACTTTGCCCTTTCAGATATCATGCGGGTACTCGCGTTGCTTCTCGCAGTCAAAGCGGCATGTGTCCTCCTGGTCTCCTCTCTCACTGGCACAGTGGCGGTCAACAACAGCGGCCGGTGGTGGTAAGATACAGCAGGCCCATAATGTATGGCATTTAGTACATACAAGATATAGGACATTCATCCTAGAATGTCAACAACCAATGCCTTTTCCTTTGTAGGCTGGTGCACAAAAATGGTTGAAGTGAATCTGTCTTTAGGCTACTAAACATTTGCACGCGCAGCTGTATTGTAATTTATCCCTTTAAATTTTAGAAAAACAAAAAGAAAAAAAACCCCATTATATTACTGATATAATGAAGTAGCGCGAAGTTATGCTTAAATTAGAAAAGTCAAACTCGGTTCCCAAATAAATCAATGCAATCTCATGTTAACGCCTGTTTACGCGGAGCTACTGCTTACGCGCGCTCTCTCTCTCCCTCTCGGTTTCTCGCTGTCATTTTGACAGTGTGGCTTGAACACAGGACAAGATTTTTCAATCCAATGTGGGATAAATTAAATGCGGATTTATTTTATGGCTGGGAGCAGTTCTTTTCCAGTTCGTTTTCAGGGTCAAATTCGTGTAATGTGCTGAGCATTCCGGAGTAGGCTAAAGACACGATTTATGAGCCAAAGCTGTATGTGTCATAATAACGTTGAAAGGAGAATTAAAAATGACACATGCTGATGTAAAGCTGTATGTATATGTCATAACAAGGGCAAAAGGAGAATTCAAAATGATAGGCTACACGCTGATACACTACTTTTTGTTTTTGTTATTTCTTAATCTATATAAATGCATGATTTTATATTATATATGCTTTAAATGCATGAGTTATTTAGAGGAATTATACAATTCTGTATCTGATTTGTTCTTTGAAAAGTTTTGTATTAAACAGTTTCCAGATTGATTTCAGTTTAATTGGACACAACTTACAGTTTGGACCTGTTTCAGCCTACTGCCAGTTGCATTTAGAAATAGGCATACATTGGCTTATGTTCGATATTACATCGTTAACATTTTATATTTATTTGCTGTGATATCTCCTTCAAAGCATTCTAGTGAAACTATGAATTTTTCAATTAAAATTTTTGCACATCACATGTCTGTGATTCTCATCTCTCAAACTAAAAAGGCAAATCAATGAGGAAAATGACGAGAAAAGTCCCAAGATCTTGACTGCTTTTGCATCTCATGCCAATCAGATGAGAAAAGACCTTTTTCCAACTTACCCAAGTCAACCTTCCTGTTTCTCCACCAGGGGTATTGTGAATGTGGCATCCTCAGGCAATCTCCTCACCAACTCCAAGAATGTGCAGTTGGTGTTGGACCCCAGCCTGGCGTTGCTAAGTCGTCGTCAGAGAAAACTGATCCGGCAAAACCCTGGCATCTTACACGCCATTGCAGCAGGCCTGCATACAGCCATCAAGGAATGCAAATGGCAGTTTCGTAACCGCCGCTGGAACTGTCCGACCACCCACAGCCCCAATGTCTTTGGCAAAATTGTCAACCGAGGTGAGCATGGCTTCTCAGAGTGACATTATGAAAGATTTAAACCACACACACTGTTCATATCTCATACAGTGAAATAGGAGAGCATGGAATTACACATTAATATTGTCTGTATGGAGACACAGCATGACAGAGATTCTAAGTTGTGCCTATTGTTTTGTTAGGTTGCCGTGAGACTGCATTTGTGTTTGCTATCACAAGTGCTGGTGTTACTCACGCCGTGGCCCGGTCCTGCTCTGAGGGAGCCATCGAGTCCTGCACCTGTGACTACCGGCGCCGGGGTCCTGGAGGGCCAGACTGGCACTGGGGAGGCTGCAGCGACAATGTGGAATTTGGCAGGATGTTCGGGCGAGAGTTTGTAGATTCCAGTGAGAGGGGCAGAGATCTACGGTATCTGACCAACCTGCACAACAATGAGGCAGGGAGAATGGTAAGAGACAATCAAAAGCCATTTGTCTCCTCCAAATGCAGATGCCATTAATTAATCTATCAATACATGGAGTTTCCCAAAATACAGATGGAAAGCTGCTAAAATAACAATTATCAATTTTTATTATTAAAATTAATTTACTAATGAATTATACTAATGAAATATTAATGAACTAATTAAATTAGTTTAAAATTAATTTAACACGGCACATCTACAGATTGTTTTTATCAAAGTCTAAATGATAAGAAAAAAGACAATTTATTAGGTTATATGTTTTTCCCATTAATATATAAATATAAATACAATAATGCAGGTTACAATTCAGATAGAATGTGCAGAATTTCTATATAAATATCTAATTTATTAATTATATTTAAATGCCATTAATATCATATTATCAATACACTTATTTGGATCGATGGATGATGGATCAACTAATATATATATCCATCAGCCATCATCCCAATTAAGTGTATTTGTTAAGAATTTCAATATAAGTGTATTCATTATTTTACACAATAGATATTAATTTTCAATTCTCTTCCTACAGACAGTCGCATCAGAGATGCAGCAAGAGTGCAAGTGTCATGGGATGTCTGGGTCCTGCACTGTGCGAACGTGCTGGATGAGACTGCCCAGCTTCCGTGTAGTGGGAGACTTCCTGAAGGACCGTTTTGACGGCGCCTCTCGAGTCGTGTACGCCAACAAAGGCAGCAACCGTGCGTCCCATCGAGCCGACCCTCGCCACCTGGAACCGGAGAACCCAGCACATAAGCTCCCTTCGGCTCGGGACCTCGTGTATTTTGAAAAGTCACCCAACTTCTGTTCCTACAATGGCAAAACAGGCACGCATGGCACATCGGGACGTACCTGCAACAGTTCATCGCCGGCGCTGGACGGATGCGAGTTGCTGTGCTGCGGAAGGGGATACAAGACTCGAATGGAGCAGGTCACAGAAAGATGCCACTGTACTTTCCACTGGTGTTGTCATGTGAGCTGCCTCAACTGCACCAGTACACAGACTGTCCATCAGTGTCTATGATCAACACACAATCGGACAAACTGACAAACTGGAGGCAAAGGGTCCCAAACTGGATACTGAAAGGGGCTGTTGGGGTATCTGGAAGACATAAATCAACGAATAAACATGTGAAGTTTAAATACTGAAGAAAAGAGATAAGACAGCAAGGTTAAAAGGGACTAAACAATCTGTTGGTTGAACAGGCAAGTATAATGTATTAACTACTGACAAAAGTAAAAAAATACATGTGCAGAACTCTTAGCTGATGGTAGTCCAAAAACACAATATTTTGGAGATGTTACTGCAACATAGCTTTAAATCTAAAGAAATGGGTCGAGAACCACTATGCACTACATGAAAAAGCATTCATGTAGACAGTTTGAAATTCAGCATGCTGAAGCACTAGTTCTGAGGTTCTAGTTTGTCTTCTCTTCTCCTGATCTCCGTCTCTGGTACTCTGGGGAACATGGAAGCTTGAAAGTAGTAACTGGACACAGTTTGACAGATGTTCCTGTGGTTTGCGAACCACAAGCATGCTCTCTCATAAACCAGTGCAAAACTCTAACAAGAGGGCGGTTCTTTAAAATATTTTAGCGTTTTGTTTTCTTTAGCTGCAGTCCTACTCGTCTCACATAGAACTGTGTGAAGTGCTTCTCAAGGGATGGGGCTTCCTTTTCCGATTACTATGTAGCGGAATCCCGAACTCGGCTCAACCTCTTGTGATTTCCCATTCGGACCTGCCATACTTCCCGTCATTGCTTTGAGTCTCCTGCCATTTTTTAATACCATTTATTATCATGTGGTATACCATGTTATTGTACTGATGGAAAAGTATTGGGAAGAGAAAAATTAAGATTGACCCGAGATTGACTCGTCGATTCGGCTCTGACAGAAGCACGTTATTTCAGAAACTCTTTTGGGAGAGAAGAAGACTTCTGTTGGAAGTTGTCAAAGAGACTACATCGATTACGCACAAGTATATACTAGTTTTAAAAAAGTGTGTAAAGATAATCCTGTAAATGCCCTGCTACCTAGTTTACAGTGGACAAACAGTTCACATTTTTGAAACTGTATTTTGTATATCAGCTAAAATAACCAAAATGTTGTAAATATTATAAATGGATATGATCTATATATTTATGCTGCAACTTGCAATGTGAGAAAATGATTTAATCTGAAAGTGGGGTGAATCATTATTTACAATTTTAGGAGTAATTCCATCCAGTTGTGTGCTAACTTATACCGATGATCACAAATTTATGATCAAATTGAGGCCACATACATCTCAGAGACACGATTACTTTGTCAAATGCCTGATTTGCTTGTCTCTTGTGTTTTACATGCACTGAACACCATCTTTTAATATTGTGAATGAAAAGTATTTATTATTGTATGATGGCTTTTTTTTAGTAAAGAAATGCTGATAAAATTAAATATTTTAGCTCAGTTTAGAAAAGGTGTTTTCATATAGAGTAATAGCACAATAAAGTTTTTATTTTCATTATTTGTGTTTACAGAGAGCCACTCATTTCCTAACAGTGCTCACAGTTTGTGTTCAGTAACAGGTTTGTATTTCCATATGTTCCAGAGCGTATTCTCCTCAGCTTCATTTGTGATCCATCAATCATTTCTCAGAACCGCAATCTGTTATGACAGGGTGTGTCTAAATCACTTAACCTAAAATCAACAATGTGAGTGTGCAAGTATATCCGTTCCTCTAAACATCATTCCCACCACTAATAGCACAAGAGCAGCCCTCTTCTTCGAACAGTCATGCACCCTAAATCCACAGTAACCGCTGAGGGATTTTGGGCAGTGGCATAACACAGCGTTAAATCGGTGTGTTTTCACGACACTAGAGGTTTTGCTTCACTTAATATCAGAAACAAAATAAAGAAATGGTATTAGAAATAATGACAGGCTGCGTTGCCCCCGCCCTGCTGGCGAGGCCAGTGCAACCACAAGAGTTTGGATGAAGGCAGACGATTCTTTCTCTCACCCACCGCAACATATCGCAGGGCCACTGAAGGTCAGCAGGATGGAGCGCTGCACCACCGCTGTCATCACAACCGCATCCCAGAACTGAAATTGACTATGCTGAAAAAAGGAATAGATCTGGAATGCTGACAGGATGAAACTCATAGATAACTCACAGATAATTGATAGAAAGAAAAAAAACAAAGATTTAAAAATAAAAAATAGACTAAAATATAGCTTAAATGTAAATGTTGTACTTCTATGTACAATATGTTCAATTATAAAAACTATCGGTCAAAAGTTTAGAATAATTATGATTCTTTAATGTTTTTGAAAGAAGTCTCTTATGCTCACCAAGCCTGCATATATTTTATGAGAAATGTAGTAAAAACAGTAATATTGTGCAAAATATTCTACACATTAAATAACGATTTTCTGTTTTAATATATTTTAAATGTAATTTATTCTTGTGATGCAAAGCTGAATTTTTCAGCAGCATTACTCCAGCTTCAGTCTCACATGATTCTTTAGAAATCATTCTAATCTGCTGATTTGGTGCTCAAGCAACATTTCTTATTATTATCAATGTTTAAAACAGTTGTGCTGCCTAATATTTTTGTGGAAACCTTGATACGGATTATTCAAAAGTTTGGGGTAAGTAAGATTAAAAAAAGACTTTTATAAAATAAGGACACAAAGAATTGTTCAAAGTGACAATAAAGCCTTTATCATGTTACAGAATGTTTTTTAAACTTTCTATTCATCAAAGATCCTGAAAGAATATTGGCAAAAATTACTGAGCAGCAAAAACGGTTTTCAAGATAATATTAAGAACCATTAATATTTAGACCCAATAAGAACCATGTGACACTGAAGACTGGATTAATAGCTCCTGCAAAATCAGCTTTTCCATCAAAGGAATAAATTACATTTTAAAACGCATTCAAATAGAAAATAGTGATTAAATGGCAATAGAATTTCACGATATTACTTCATTTTTTAATCAATACTTGCCTCCTTGTTGAGCATAAGAGACTTCTTTCAAAAACATCTTATTTATTCCAAAATTTTGACTGGTAGCATAGGACAAAAACCTGAGAAACTATATATTTTTTTACAAAATACCTTTGAAAAGCATAGCCTTGTGGGCTGTGCTCCGACATATTGTGTAGTAGCGCCTCTGATGACCGAAGTTTGAATCCGAGCTCAAGGTCCAATCACTATCCTATCACTTCCTGTCTCTTTTCAACTGTCCTAACCAAAAAAAAATCAAACACACCCAAAAGATATAACCAGAAAAGCTTCCCTACTTGAAAGGGAAATAATAATGAATAAACTAAAAATAACAAATGAAACTTTCGTATCATAACGTACTGTCTCGTATCGTAAACCGATCTTCGACCTTACAGGAAGTTTCTGGATACATGCATGTGTATTACAAGGCAAAACAGTGCAAAAATACAAAGCATTAATAAAAATGGGAAAGATATAGTTAGAATAAGACGAGAAGGATAGAAAAGAGGGATAAAGAAGCAAAGTCAGGCTGCATTCCCAGGCACTGGTGGGATGAGGGAGGCGGAGGATGGAGGGCTACTGTCATTGTGGGAGTGCTGAAGAGTCACTGATAATTAGCTCAATTAGTGACAAAGGCAGTGTAATAAATACCGACTTAGTGTCTGGGTCCCTGCTGTCCACTCTCTACACGGCCTGTGATGCAGCCAGGGACTGACGGACAATTCATTAAACCGACAAAATACCCCACCGTCCAGGCGTGACGCTGCGAGTTAGCCCCCTACAGGCCTGGCCCATTGTTCTAATTGTCTGGGTTGGAGTCGCTTTCTGGCCATCTCCTCCTCGCCCCCTCCTTCGTCCTCTTCTTTCAAAAAACCCAAGGAGTTAATGCCCCTACCTAACTCTGTAAGTAGGTGATCAGCAGGTTGGGGGAAAGAAAAAAATGGAAAGAGTTACTCGGGTGGGAGGGGTACGGTGGGATTAGGGTCCGAGGGTTGCCCGGGAGTGTGAAGATCGTCCCCGATCGGAATGTCGTAGAGATGAGTCCAGAAGCTCGGATGCGGGACAAAGCGAGAGTTAATTAGGAAAGATTGAAGGAGTTGGCGACAATGGGCCGCCACCCGAGTCGAGATGAAATTGCTTCCGCGGATTATTGGGGAGCGAGTGTGTGGGTTGCGGAGATGTGTGCACCGGGAGGGGTTCGAGCTGCCTTGGATTGATGGCTGCCCCTCTGGTTAGGGAATAGGGGACAGGGAAGGCTGACCGGCTGTTCCCACAGTCTGTTCTGCAGCAGCCACCTTTGACACACGGGCCTGCCAGGCGGCAAGCAGCGAGGGAGGCTGGGAAAGGGAGGAATCTCGAAACACAAGAGCTCTTAAAAGCATAAATTCATTTCGCTTTCAATGCCAATAAGGATCATGATGGACGTATGCAAACGACAGAGCCAAAAAAGCACAAATTCAGAGTCACAGATTACGATAGATGCAAAACCACAAGCTGAAAACTCATTAACGCAATACTTCTCTATTTAGAAAGAGTTTATGAATTGTCGTTTTCCTTCATTGGAGCGCTCTGCTCTTTTTCTAAAGCGGAGCAATAAAGTTTTAATTCAATAAGTGCCCTTGAGGGGCTCTGAAGAGCTTCGAGAAACTTAACCTTCCAGTCGTGGTTTGAAGCTAATAGAATAATGGCAAAAAATTAAATCACTTGAAATAAACCCAAAACAAAACCTCACTGGGTTGGACCGAATAAGAGTTTGGCCAAGCAATGTTGTTGTAGAGCGACTACTTTCAATCCAAGGAAAGAAAAGAGTCACTTTAAACTCAAGGGAACAGCACAGAAAACAGGTACATGATATATGGACCACAAAAAATGTGACAAGCAGCTTTTACCAAAAATTACGGAAGACTGTTTTCCCTCCTCGAGCTTGGGGCCTATAGAAAGGGTTGAGGTACAGGCTGCCGGGCAAAATGGACCAAAGAACATATATGGAATGTGAGCAAAGTTCGGGTCACCATGCTGAATAGAGCACAGTGGAGCAGTGGTCACATGCAGTGCTGATGTAGTGTGGGCGCATGGGTTCAACAGAATGTGTGGATTCTGCACAAACCCAAAGAGGGAGGAAAAAAACTCTGGTACCTCAAGACGAGAATCCCAACATTCTTTAGTGTCAGCCCTGATGAGAATGGTTTCAGCAGCACAGCATGCCTGTGATTATGGGTGTCTGTGAGTGTGTGTGATAATTACGAGGTGTGCAAGTGCGGTTGTGTGTGGATTTCGGAGTGCCTGGGCATGGCAGCTGGGAAGCAGGCAGAATCCAGGAGATTTGAACCCTACATGCTGCCTGACCCTCTCAGCAGATGGTGGCTCCAGAGAAACTGCCATCTCACATCACAAAAGCTCTAGTCTTGTAACATCTCCATCATTCGCTCGTACTCTGCCTTGCAACTGCTCCCTGAGAAGAAGCAATGTTAAAGATGACAGGGCATTAGTTGGCATCATTGTGTAGAAATCATAATGCGATTGGATGTATGATCACTGATCTACTAGATGATTTGATTTGATTCATATGAGCTACTACTTTAATTTAACGGGATAGTTTACTCACCCTCATGTCATTCCAAACCTGTATAACGTATTTTCTTTTGTGGAACACATTAGAGGATATTTAAAAAAATGTTTCAAATGTTTTTGTCCATGAAAGTCTGTAGGGTCCAAAACAACACTGGAGCCCGATGAATTTTGTAGTATGGACAAAAAACACCTGACATTTTCCAAAATACCTACAAAGAGTTTTATGGCTTTTAGTCTATATCTATGAATGCCCGCACATGACATATGCAGAAAAAAAAGATATTGTGGCAACAAATTAAGAACTGAAGAATTTCATTTAAGACAAGCGAAAATTTATATAATGTGATTTATCTTGATTTACCTAAAAGAAGATAATGAGTTAAAAAGTTTGTAATTCACGGCCATAATATCTTGTTTTCTCCTGCATATCATGCATGGGGCTCCATTACTTGTGGATTATTGTGATGTTATTGTGATGTTTTTAATCAGCTGTTTGAACTCTCATTCTGACCATTCACTGCAGAGGATCCATTGGTGAAAGTAATGTAATGCTAAATTTCCCCAAATCTTTCCTAATGAGCAAACAAACACATCTTGGATGGCCTGAGTGTCACTAAACTTTTCAGCAAATTTTCATTTTTGGGCGAACTATATAACCTGCTTATGAATGCAGTGGCAATAGCAAATCATGTTTGATGGCTGTGACGTAACTAAGATCTTTCAATATGTCCATTCAAATATCCTGTTTCAAAAGGAAATATTTACTGTAAACATTTGAAAAATGCACTAATCAAGAAGCTCTGACACACCTAAAATTACTTTTAACAGAACAAAATGTATGATTGACATGAATAATTGTGTAGAGGGAGATTTTTACATTATTTAGTGGATAAAAAGTCTATATGTACAGAAATGCTTCTGTGGAATGAGGGTGGGTATTATAAACCATTAGACTGATATCTGTGGCTAATGCTGAACAATGTGTGCAGTGCACTTCAGAATGGAGTCTGGGTGATGTACAAGTCTGAAGGAGAAAGTCTGTGTGAAATAATATCTGTATTCCTGTGCAAGTGTGTATGTCGGCGTGTGTGTGGGCGAACGGGCCTGATGCAGTAATGAATTAGGTGGCAATATCGACCCCCCACCTCCTTCATGGACCATGACCTCTTGATTTAGTCTATTGAGGCGACAGGCGGTTCTCAATAGGCTAAATCACTTTCTGCAACCACATGATGACAAAGATAAAGTTTAAATAATGGTGCCTCTTTTTTTTCATAAAATAAAAGTCAATGGGGTTCAATGTTGTTTGCAGTGTTGCTACTTATAAAAAAAAATGGACATAAAATGTGTTATTTTACCTGTTTAGTCTCAAAACATCTGCTATAAAATAGCACATTACAATGTACAAAACAGTTGGCCAAGCAACAAAACACATTAAATATTAACAAATATCTGACCACTGGATGGTGTGATTAACCAATCAGAATCAAGTATCCCAAACAGCCACATAATAAATACAAATTTTAACTTGATCATACCTACCTAAAAATCTTCCAGCATAATGATCATATTGCAAATCATATACTGTAGTTTATTTCCAGTGCTTCATGCACTTCCATCCTATCCAGTTTTGGGGAGAAGAAAAAAAAGAGTTATCAATAGTATGACTGAATGCAATCCACTGGGGGAAAAAAAGTTTGGGGTTTTTGGTTTTAATTATTGGCTATGTTTTTACAGCAACAGCGGGCAAGTGTTCAGCTCTGACATATGAACAGAGGAATGTTTATTTGCTGCAGTTTAGGGGCATAGTGGTTACAGGATCACTGACACATTCCTCTGTCCCCAACTCTCCCTTTTTCTCTCTCATGATATCTTAAAACACTATTCAGCTTCTGCGCACACACTGACTGAAGCTTTCTGTTCTCAAATTCAGGTAACAAATGCTAATATTACAGTCAGAGCAATCTTTCCCTCAAGTCCCAGCACTAAAATGGACATCTTAAATGCCATACTATTACAATATTACCCTGTTGAAAAAAAACAGCATATGCTGGTTAGGTATGCTTTGAAGCATGGCAGCTGGTTTGAGCTGGTCCTTAGCTGTTCCTAAACTTGTTGAGCAACTAGCTCCTGCTCAGAACTAGCCCATGACCAACTAAGAACCAGCTCAAACCAGCTTCCATGCTTCAAAACATACCTAACCAGCATATGTTGGTTTTTTCAACAGGGTAGTGGAGGTAAATATGATTGCATGCACCTCTGCGTCAGTGGGGCCTGGTTTCATCTCTTCAATTCCCGTCAGCGACCCTGTAAAGATGACATTTTTCTTGGCAACAGCTCCCTAAGTGCAGTGACACAGGGGACAGTCAACCACAGGAGCTACACATCCACTCTGCTTGCATTAGAACACCTCCCTCTTTTGCCCCCACCCTTCACCAACACTCCACTCCACAATCCAACTCTATAATCACTTCCAGGAGCAAAGCAGAGGACATTTCAGAATGCCATTAGCCAACTGTCAATTATTGTCCATCATCTCAGAAATCCACCTCATTGAAATGACAACACTGCCACATACAGAGGTGTGGTTTGATCTTGAATGACAGTGGTATTCAGACAGCAAAACTGTTCATGAAGAAATCCACTGCGCACTAAGGAGAACCTGCCCCCACCAATATTCAGATTTGTATTTCAATGATTCTACATTTTCTACATTTGGAATGTCTCAATCTTCAATGCATGGCAACTACTTCAGTGCTTGGCTGCTGCTACTATTAAGTGGTTGATCATTCATTCAACTTATTCTAAACTTTGACAAATGCATCTGGGACAGATACTTGGTTCTCTGTGCTACAACGAAGCCTTTACTGACATCTAGTGGAAATCTTAATAAGCCAAAAATGTATGCACACGAATTGACCTTGCATTGTTTGGACTTACCGAGATGATAATAAATCAACTGCACTGTACCGCATGAAGTTTTTTTTTTTGAAAATGTAAATCTCTTAAGGGCACCAATTTACATTGTAGACCGTCTGCCTTTGTATGTATCCAGAAATATATCTATCTATCTATCTAACACTATTTTAAGTAATAAAATAATGTTCTATTACTTTAAAACCTTTGGGCCTTTTATTATCTTACCCAGAGACTTCCGGCTGCTGTGCGCACTATATAAATGACGTAAACGCTCTTCCGTTCTTCTCTCGTGCTTCTCTGAAACAAGATGGTGAGTTTATCAATCGTTCAGATGGAGGCCAGTCTTTCATTGTGTGATTATGAGGACGAGGCAGTGCGGGGTTTTTTTCACCGGCTGTACATTTCGGAGTAATTTCTTACTACGTACAGCTAAATACTACTCCGTTTTGTTCATATTAAGTAATTAAAGCAATACTACGCCTGAAGTGTACCGCATGTACGTTTAAGCTCGTAACAAGCATTGATAAGCCTTAACTGCCAATGTTGAGCTTTACCATGCGGTAACATACAGTACTAACGTACTAATCTAATTCTTAACGTTTTAAAAGCTCGAATAAGTGATGGAGATTTTTAGGCTATAGACTATATGCCTATTACTTAATACACCAGATGTACATTATAAAAATGAAGTACGTTAACACCTACAGTGGAGTAATGTTAACAGACACAGACTTGGGTTACCATTATATTTTAACTTAAAAATCATAAATCTAACATCTTTTGTAAGATCATGTGTAAACAAGGTTGTCATTTGTAAACCAGTGCCAACTGTAATTCTTGCTCTTCTAGACTAAGAAGAGGAGGAATAACGGGCGTGCTAAAAAGGGACGTGGACATGTCCAGCCCATCCGATGCACGAACTGTGCCCGGTGTGTCCCCAAGGACAAAGCCATCAAGAAGTTTGTCATCAGAAACATTGTGGAGGCTGCAGCTGTTAGGGACATCTCTGAAGCCAGTGTGTTCGACTGTGAGTAAATGCGCTTGCTTTAGGAAGTCAGGATACTAGGCTTCTTGGGTAGTGGGAACAATCAGGGGTTTGTTGAAGCATTTGAAGCGAACTTGTTTCTTTGTCCTTCTACAGCCTACGTTTTGCCCAAACTGTATGTGAAGCTGCACTACTGTGTCAGCTGTGCCATCCACAGCAAAGTGGTGAGGAACCGCTCTCGTGAGGCCAGGAAGGACCGGACCCCTCCTCCACGCTTCAGGCCCGCTGTAAGTCATACATCCACATCTGCTTTCAATAAGAACATAAGCAGGTGTTGTGCTTGATGGCAGTTAGGAACTATGAAACATGCTAATTTTATACCATTTTGTCAATATATAATACAAAGTTAACTGATGTTGTTTCCTTTCAGGGTGGTCCCCCAAGAGCCCCTCCAAAACCAATGTGATCTGCAGATATTTGTGTACATTTGTATGCAAGGAAATAAAGCAGACTGAAATTAAAAGCGTGTTCTTCTGTGTTCACTCAAATGAAAAATGTTGCTATTCTTTGTGTACTTGGAAGTTCGGTGTTACTGAGAAAGATTACATAGGGAAAATAAAACGGCTTAATTTTATAGTCGTATGAACTAGACCTTTTTTTCATTTCTACATTTAGAACAAAATTGAATGCATTTACTGAAGTGCATTTTGAAAAGGAAAATTGTAAAATTTTGGTAACACTATCACTTGTTAGTTTACATTCGTTACCCATGAACAATAATGCTACAGCATTTATTAATCTTAATGGTTTAGTAAATGGTTATTTTCATTTACTAAAACAGTTTTAAAATCGAAAGTTGTACATGTTAACATTAGTTAATGCAGTGTGAACAATTAACAACTTTTTATTAAAGATTAATAAAGGCTATAAAATACATTACTCATTGTTCATGTAAGAAGTGTTACCAATATTTTTTTTACAAATAAAACAGTCTTTCATATTTTTTATTCAAATTAGGTGGTTGATATACTAGTAGTAAATAATAATGAAACGCTAATAGTATTCTCATGAACAAACTAAAACTTAAAAACATTTAACTGAAAAAATATATATGAGAAAAGTGGAGCTGAAATTAAAACAGAAATAAAATAAAACCGAAAAGAAAGTTCTATAGTAAAACTAAAGACACAACAAAGACTTAAAAATTTAAATATAAAAAAACATTCAAAATATTAATAATTACTACAATAGTATATTAATAATAGTGAAATATCTGGACTTAAGTTGGCTCAACTGAGAAAATAATCTTTAAGTAATTTACAATACATGCTATACATTTTTTAAAAATCATGGTTCTGTACTTATTTTAATTGAGAGACTACATGGAATATTTGTTCTTTTCAAAATTAATCTGTCACACAGCACAACTATTTTAAGTGCACTACAAAAATAAAAAAGGTGGTTAAAGATGGAGAGCAGTCACCTTAAATGTCCACCTTCCCTTAAACATACTGAACAATATAATCAACAGAAAGGCAATTTGATCTAGACTAGACATAAATTAGGCAAACTAGAGGACAAGTGTTTAGAGTTGTAAGCGGACAGAAGTTACAACAAATATTACTTTATTGGACATGAAAAATTACTTCAACTTAAAGTTGGGTTACACTCCTTAAAAACAAGATCAAATAAACAATACCTCTTGAAACCAACACACCTTTTATAGAACATGAGGCAGTTTTTTATATTTGAACAAATTTGAGGTAAAGAGTTTTTCTTTGTCATATACATTTTTTTTCTCACAAAATATTTAAAAACATTGAACCCAGGGATAAAGCCCAAGAATGACAGAGTTTGATCCCTGCCTCCCCCAAAATGCTAGGTCTCTCTTTCTCAGTTGCTGCTCATTATGGTTGCTTCACAGTTCGTTTAAAAATATTGAGCTCCTCACACCTTGGGGATAAGAAATATGAAATGGTGCAGAAAAGAGCTGGGTTTGGTTCGGACGAGATAGGGAAAATTGCAGCTAGTATTTCACAAGCAGAACAGTTGCAGAACCCCAGCAAACAAACGAGTACACATGCAACCTCTCCCATTCACACACTCGGTAGAATTCATTAAATAATTTCTTTTTGACCATTAAGTGCATTGTGTCATATATGGTTTTTGCCATAATTTCAAGTAAATAAATTTATGTCTGCAGAAAAAAGAAAATGAAAGTCTATGAAGGGTGCAAAGTCATTAACTAACCTTCGTAAATACTGGATTTGGTCTCACTTCTTCGATCCATTCATACCATTCATGTACTCCGTAGGCTTGCACTGGAGTGAATTCAAGCATACGCATTAAGAGGCCTACAAACATTGTAAAAGTAACCGTAAGATGTAGGGTCAGTGGATTACACATAAGCAAGTATAGCAAGTGATACACACATGCCACAACATCCAAGTACCCTTAACCACAGCCCCACGTCACATAAAAGTGAGAAATGTACAAGCAATCAAACAAAACAAATCTTCGAGAATCTTCTAAATTCACTCATTGGTGCTTTCGTTTTGTCTCAGTTTGTGCAAGTGAGATCCACTGATAAAACAGGCCACGATACATCTTGGCAGGACGGTACGTAACTCTACGACAACATTTCAGTCCTTTCCTTCAAAATCAAGCAGCAGTTCGTACTCAGTGTGATCGAGAGTACCGTATGCATGAACTCAGATAGGACATGACCACACAGGACAAGCGTACAGGATACAAGTCCAATATCGAGGGCAGAAGTCACACAAACATCCAAGCACCTAATTTTACAACACAAGGAGAAAATGTTCAGTTCTGAATCCTTAAATGACCGCGACCCCTTTTATTATTAGGAAAATAGCCTTTATAGAACTGTTTTTAAAAACACCACACTGTTCATCTGGTCTTTATAACCAACGTGTTCTCGTATCAAATTGTTTCTCGTTTTCTCTAAATAGCATTTTTATCAGAAATCAGTGCAATAGAGCAATTTCAGAAAACAAAAGAATATGTTTCAAAGCTCAGTTACCAGTCATTACTGTGCCTGCTCCCCTAAAGCCTTTGAATAAAATACCCGTCCCACCCCGTGCCGCCGCGTCTGTCCGAAACCCTCCCAACAGCCCCAGCAAAACACTCACATTTAAGCAGAATTAGAAAAAGTGCAATCCTCCTTTTGAGGTAACAACCCTTCCCCTTCACTCGTCATCAAAATCTCGGAATGCAACATGGGTCTACGTTTGGTCTGCACCAGAACATTAAGGCTCCTTTCCCGCCTCCACATGTTTTACCGCATCTAAAAAAACATAATGTGGCCCGCTGTGTTCGCAGCATGACCGAGGATGTATGGCGGGGACTTTGTACTACAAAAACGATTTAAAAAATAAAACTCAATACATTTGATAGGCTAAATCTTTATCATCATTTAAGTGAGGTCGAGATAAAGTTTGAAACGACAATCAAGATCTGAGGCACGAGGAAACCAGGTGTTTTTTTTTCTTCAGGACAGAGGTTGTAGACTCAAAAACTAAGGCAAATGTTTCAAGTTAATTTCCTTTCTCAAATAAAACATCAACATACATTTTAGAAAGAAACAAAATTACCCGAGCCTTAGCCTAAGCCAATCCTATTTGACCCAAGAGTGCCGTATCATCTCAGTTTTAAACATTACTCGAATTCAAGCTGTATTGTACCTACTGAATCGTCCAGCATTAAAAACCATGTGCAATTCGACAACTAGCTTGTACAGGGTTCATATAAAGCAACGATTAAGGCAATATGTGTCTGTGCTCCTTATATGGCTAACATACCAATACTCCAGCCTCAGTTTTGCAATTCATGCTGCTTGCTCTCCATTCCCTCTCTGTCAGCAATGTCCTCCCTGAGTCGCCTAATTTCAACAGTCCCACCGAGGTATCCTAAAAGAGCACAAAGTTTGTGTGAATACTCCTAGGCATGGCTTTCTCTTGTTTAACAGGCTCAGAAATTTGGAAAACCACTCTGGAAACAGTCCAGACTTTGGACGCCAAAGCAGTTCATTGTCTTTCTCTCTTCAAGAGGCAGACTCTATGTAAACGCCACCGAACAGATGAGTATAGACCTAATCTCACACCTCGAATTTCTCTTCTCAACTGATAAAAAATAAACCCCACGGAAGGAAGGCACTTCTAAAGCAAAACAGCTGCGTCTTGCGATGAATGACTTGGTATGGGAGTGCAATCGGAAGAATCCGTTTGAATCCTCTTGACATCCTCTAACACGGGATGCAATTGCACGTTTTATGTTCGTACCTAAGTGATTAGCCTTCGACGGTAAAATATGATGTCCGCTAACTATAAAAGCAAGTGCTAATATGCCCCAACCTGGTGCAGACCGAACTAGACGCCATGACGCCATCTCAAAGCAGCATACAACTCTGTACATCTCCCCCCCAGTCTCGACTTCTGCCATCTACAAGCCCACCTCAGCCAACCTGGTGCTCCCCGCGGACAATGTGCGAGGAGAACTCGTAGCGGTCCTGGCTGCGGTGCCCGCAGATGTTGCACTCAAAGGGCTGGCGGAAGCCGTGGCAGCCCATGTGGATGGTGAACATGACATGGTCCAGGAAGAAAATGCGACAGTGCTCGCAGCGGAAGGAGCGCACCGGCCGCCCTTCCCCATCCACCACTTGCATGGCTTCCCTCGCTGGTGGCGAGCGCGGGCTCGCCTTGGTCAGTAAACCCCCAGGAACCCCTTTCTCCCTGTCCCCTTCCATGTCCATATCTTTGGCATGACTAGGACTGTGCCGCTCTCGCCCGCGGTGGTTCAAGTTTCCCGGTGGCACCGAGGTGATGACGTACTGTTCCTCTGCCATGCTCTCAGTGTCTGTCGAATCTTGGTAACCGTTGCTTGGCGAGGTGGCGCGGCTGCGGGTAGAGGGCACATCTTCATGACCCTCGCCGGCCTCCCTCCCGGCCAGGCTCATGGAGATGCCCCCTGCACAGTTTAGACGCTGCCCTAGAGGCGTTATGTGAGGGTATACGGAGCTGATGACTGGGGTGAACTCTGAGAGGCAGGCGGAGTGGGGAGGCATCCGCAGGGAGTGGGAAGGATCCACATCATTGCTGCCTCCTCTCGGTGCCCGCAGGAAACGCCCTCCCATGCCTGCTAAAGCAGCGGTGTCACCCTCGGGGTGCGAAAGCAACATGTCCCCTTCTTTATCAGCATTGGGGTCAAGTTCATAAGGTGCTTCGGATATATTCAGTCGCATGTGCTTTTCACCTAGAAAATCAAGGAGCATCAGTATCATTGGTCTTCAGTAACCACGAAATTTCACTGAATTTTTTTTTTTTTTTTTTATACAGTTAAGCAATAACCAATAACATTTTTATAACATATAGTTTTTTCAAATCAAATGAATTGCAACAAAAATTTTTTTTTCCTAAAAATCCAGAAAACTAACAAAACTAAACAAAAGCAAATAATGGAAATGAATGATTAACATAAACAGTTTTTTGTGTGGGTGTAATACAGTATATATATATATATATATATATATATAATTGCCACACATACCGTTTCCCGATTTTGGAGTACAGTAAGACTTTTTTTAAAGAAATTCATGTGATAGTACAGACATTTATACTGGAGTAACGGC
Organism: Sinocyclocheilus anophthalmus; assembly: GCA_018155175.1. NCBI lineage: Eukaryota > Metazoa > Chordata > Actinopteri > Cypriniformes > Cyprinidae > Sinocyclocheilus > Sinocyclocheilus anophthalmus. The sequence continues at coordinate 133,905 of JADLZN010006180.1, read as the reverse complement.
TGCTGAAAATTCAGCTATGCCACCACCTAAATAAATTACAAAAATTGTAATAATATTTTATAAAATTACAGTTTTTTTCTGATTTGATCAAATAAATGCAGCCTTTAAATCTACATGTTGTTTATAATTGACACCCATGATTAGACTGAATTAAGTTTCACTAACCTTACAAATTGACATGTTTAACACCTGAAAAATGTACAAAGACAGCTCATTTTGAGCACTCAGCTCATTTAGAGTCAGACATAATAACATGCGATTCACTGAAAAAGTCATGCAAACCAAAACAGTAAGAAAGTCCAAATCAGTTATCTGATTCAGTCCATGATTCAGACTGATTTGCTTTGACTGATTTGTTCATAAATTTGCACATTTTGTTGCATGTTCGCTGTTGTGTATAGTCTGTATACAGTTCACTAACTCACAACTTTACCTGGAATAGCACAGCAGAAACACTGTTCTACTTAGGTATTCAAAGAAATGGTCTTACCCAGAAACTTCTGGGGTGTAGATCTCTTCCTCTTGGTGATGCTATTGGCCAGTCGATCAATGAAGGTCATCTTCTCTGAGGAGGACTGGATCAGGGCTTCAGACATCATCTCCATGTTATGGGACTCTTCACCTGAACATAATGCCAATGTAGATACATGTTTATAATAGAATAGTGAGAGTTTGATTTCAAAATGGTATTGGCCAATACCAGTGAAATTTCACAACATTTTTGATTCCACAGCAATAATTTATATGGTATTGAATATACACTACTCTTCAAATGTTTTGGGGTCAGTCTTTGGAAGAAATCTCTCACCAGGGCTGCAACTTATTTGATCAAAAATACTGTAAAATCAGTACTATTGTGAAATTCAAGAGTTTCTATTTTAATAATAAAATGTTAAAATGTAATTTATTCCTGTGATGGCAAAGCTGAATTTTCAGCATCATTACTCCAGTCTTCAGTGTCACAATTATTCTAATATGCTGATTTGCTGCTCATGAATCATTTCCTATTATTATTAATATTGAAAACAGTCCTGGAACAGTGCTGCTTAGTATTTCTGTAGAATTACAATTAATTTTTCCAGGGTTCTTTTGAAAAAGGAAAGTTCAACTGAACAGCTTTTATTTAAAATAGAAACCTTTTATAACATTACAGAAGTCTTTACGGTCACTTTTGATCAATTTAATGTGTCCTTGCTGAATAAAAGTTTCCATTGTTTTTTATTAAATTGAACTGACCACAAACTTTTGAACAGCAGCATACTCCTTCATTTAAAAAAGCTAAATCAAACATAGTCTAATGTAAAATAAATTACTTAAAGTATTATTTTTGCAGAGCTTTAACTGTATGATTATTAGTTACAATACATTAATGTTGATTCAATACTGTCAAAGTTTGACTGAACAGCAGGTCTGTTTTTAAAATAAGAATAAAAAAAGATCATATCAACTACAAAGCAGGTATAAGCTACATTTGAACTCATACTGTAAGCACTACAGCACAGTGATATTTTACACATAGCCACCTGTTTATATTCTCTGTGTTTACAATAATACCTCTCCAAAGCATGTATATTTTAATCACGAAGTGCTTTGGGCCGTTCATGCACGCAGCTACATCACCAGCTGTGATCTTCACAGAGCGTGAATGCAATAACACTGGAGAGCTTTCAAAAGCAGCCGCCTGTCAGACAGCACTTGAGTAGTGAATACTACTGATACTGCAGAAAGAATGATATCATGCATTTTAACATCTTGGTACCAAAGTACTGCTAATTTTGACCTCCCTTGCATTTGTGTGAGTAAATCTGGTATTACCGTGTGCAGGCTGGGTGTTGCGAGCAGGCTGGTGGTCCAGACTCTGTAGGTAGCTGTGACAGCGCTCACGATGCTCCTCCAGGGTGCTCTGCTGCTTGTAGCTGCGGCCACAGTAACTGCACTTGTAGGGCTTCCCTACTGTAGGGGAGGACACTGAAATAACGAGGACAGAGAATATGAATGCATCTCACACAGCTTTGCAGGTGTTATGTAAACATGAATATTACTAATACAGTATTGATGTTGTGGCTAATATAAGATGTTACCCACTAAAATTGTTATTTTTCATAAACTGTCATATAAAAATGTTTTAAATATGTGTTAATATAATATAATAATATTTCCAATATGATTATTAAATACGAATACTGTAATGACTGATACAGGATTTATCAGACCACAGAATTTCCCTTGTCACAATTTCCCCAAAAACGAAATGACACGCTGCTCATCTATGACGTTTGTAGAATAGGAAAACCTACAGACCGCATCTGTCCGTTCAGCTTTAGAGATGTGCGTCATTTCGGAGAAATTCATTACTAAAGTCATTTCTCTGAATATCTGCATTCTCATTCAAAGGACCTTAGGCACTACAGGTAAATGCTCTTCATCATTCAAAAACACAAGCAGGATATCCTGTTTTCATAATACTCTAAATGTCATACTAGACCGCTGAATTTTGTTGTCTTTGACTAAAACTTGATTATATAACCAATGGATGAGGTCTTATTTACATTTATTAGTCTGCTCGCACAACCTTTAGTAGAGGAACAGGTTTAAAAGGAAGTTTAGCAAAGTTCTAGGCAGCAAAATAATCACCACTTGCATTAAAGGAGAAACAGGTTAAAATGACCTTGACTACATTAATTTCAGCTCTGTGGCAAATCAAAAGGCTTTTTCCATCCCACACACTTTTCCATCCATTTATTTTCCAGCCACAAACTTATCTTTCCTTCCTTCTCTTTATTTCTCGCAAACGGCCTCTCTCAAACCACAAAGGCTCACCGGAGTGGGTGCGGAGGTGTCCTGTCAGGGCATCACGGCGACGACAGGCGTAGTTACAAAAGGGACATTTGAAGGGCTTCTCGCCAGAGTGGAGCTTGATGTGACGCAGCAAGTTGCCCTTCTGAGTGAAGGAGGCCCCACACTGGTTACATTGGAATGGCCGCTCACCTACAGAGACCAAGACTACCAGTTTTCCCACCGGCCCAAAAAAACAGCAGCACATATCTTCAAGCTGACATTTTTAAAGAAGTTTGATCTTTTTTTGTCAAGAGTTAGTCAAGAAACACTTACCTGTATGGCTGCGCTTGTGCACCATTAGAACATTGGGTCCAATGCAAATCATCCCACATATGTCACATTTAAGTTTCCCATTGGGCAGCCGAATGGGACCTGGGGATGCGGGCTCAGAGCTGGCCATCTCCCCGCAGCCGCTCCCAGCCTGCCCTCGTGTACCTCCGACCATCTCCACACCACCATCTTCTGCCAACTCGCCCTTTTCATCTTTCCATCTTTCATCCTTCTCCCCAACTCTCCTTTCTGCCAGTGGAGCACCACCTGCCTCCTCGTCACTATACAGCTCCACCTTGATGGAGTTAGCTGGGAATGGAGAGAAAGCAGTGGCAGATGCTTTTATCCAAAGTAGAAATAATCAGCAGTCAGTGTGGCAGTAAATTAATGGCAAATTCAGAAATTATTCAAGAAAAGTAAAAGTGTGTTTAATGGACAGAAATACTGACCACTGAGTGAGCGGCTGGGTGAGGACTGTTGACTGTTTGGTGTGCTCACAGTGGGTCCTCTGAGCCCTGCAAAAAACTCCCGCTCTGTTGAAGAATCTCCATTACCTGAAAACATTGACCACTTTCATGTCAATGGGTTTCAAATACTTCTTAGCAGATATATATATATATCTATAATATATATATATAATATTATATGTTTTGTACATTTAAATCAAAGGATCCACTATAATGTATATCAGTATGACAGATCTGAGTGAAAAGTTGAATTGATAAAAAAAAGAAAAAAAAAGATTTTTTTAATGTTATGTAGTATTGATTCTTATTTTTTTATTGCAAAATTTCTTAAAATAAATTAAAATGTAACAAAAAGTCCCAGGATTTGTAATGTGTAACATGGACATTTGAAACCCACTATATTTAGCTACATTCATGTCTATGAGAAAAACAAAACAATAAGACCTAATAAAGACACCTTACCTGACATGTACGAACGGCCATTGCAATCGTCAGCATTCATCATCACACCAGCTGCCTGTCCCGAAAAATCATACAAAAAATATTTCTTGATAAGGCATAAAACTTACACATCTTACAAAAAACAACCTAAGTTTTTAAGAAACCTAAGTGCATGCATTGATACATTTTACAATGATACAGTGCACACAAAGAACGCTAAAATGTTTATATTTGGCTCTTCTGATTTCAACTGAAAAAATAAATTGGTTCACTTGCAGTTTGTTATTTCTCCCTTTCCTGTGTGGTTGCACGGTTCGAGTAGCTGAATAATTTATATGCACACACTGGTCAAGGTCTCATTTCTAGCTCAACAGCTGAATTGAGTGTCCATTCTATAGAATTCTAGTCTTAAATGGAAAGCGTAGCGTGCAAGAAACTGCCCTCCCTTTAGCCTGTGACCTATCAGAACACAGGCTGACATCTAAAGCAATGATGATAATAAGGCAAATGCAGGGGTTGTTATGATTTGCCATTACTCAGAAATTTCCACATATTATCTGTCGGCTTTGGTACTGGAAACAAATGCAACACTTTTGGTAACAAAATTAAAGTTTTTGTTTATAAAAATAACTATTTGACACGTCTGCCGCCAAAAAAGACTGTATTTTAAGAAATGTCTATAAATAAAATTTGACCCCAAAATATTTCATATTGACTAAACTTTAGACCCTCACACGTACTGTTCTTTATGATTGGAAATAGTTGGGCTAAAGACAACCTGCAGTACAAGCTCCCTTGGATGAAATATTTTATACTAAATAACAACACTAAAAACACTAAATAATAATAAAATAAAAAAACACCATGGCACTTTCCTAAACATTTCTAGTGCGTGGCATAAGTGGGAACAAATGTATTTGTTGAAATGGACATGCAAAATAGACTCATATTGTCTGCTCCAGTCATAACATAGAATTATGAAACACATAAACTAAAATAAGAGAAAACGATACACCATACATTTACTAATAGCAAAATAATATGCAAGGTGTTTTAAAAGACAAAGAAACACTAAAAGTGATTGAAATAAACATGAAAGTGACACTTTTGGCTCACACTGAGATGTGAACATTTCTTTTGACAAGCGGTGTATGAAAATTATTTAATTGAAAAAATATTTAGTTTTATATTTTCATTATAATACTCTTTGGGACCAGATAAAAACTCATTCTGAAGGACTTTGAATCTCTAGTATCACAACTGAATTATTTATGATTTTTTTTGTGTGGTTAATATGGGTCAAAACTGACCTAAGATCCATAGGAAGGACACATTTCAAACACATTCAGATATTATCAACAGCAGGTGTAGGCTCTAGACAGTTGCTATTAGACGACATTGCGTACTTTTTCATTCTTTTAAACCTAGAATAAATATGGACTCTTAAAGATTATCATCTTATATCCGCTTCATGGTGTAATATTTATAAATATTTAATAACATATGATCTAATAACAAACAGGCCTTCAGAAATGCAAGACCTCTTAGTGTCGTATAAGTCAGAAAACAGACACAGCTGCAACAGGCAGATCTCATGAATTCACAGTGCTGTCAATGAGTCTAAGTACCGCAATAATCGAAACAGCCCCTGTCTGTCAGCAATCACGCCATAAAACAATGCCTGACGACGAGCACTTGTATGTTTATTAACTTTTCATGCACCATCGTGCTGCAGAGGAGGACTGACAGCACGCCGAATCATGTCAATCCTGTCTGTCTAGAGCAACACTAGCTAGCAACCGCTGCTAGCCAGCTAACGAGACGTGACAGCTCACAATAAGGCAAAGACATCGCTAAACTAACTCACAAACGAAAGAACTAGCGTTGCTGACAACGCAATCCAATCGACAGCCTCCGGTCGTGAAATACAGTCGATCTTTAGACGTGATAAACTAAAGCGGAATTATGTTTCCTGAGAGCCTGCTGGCGTTGCTATGGCACCCAGCACTCGACAGATGCGTCTAGCTGTGTAAACCCTCCCAATCCGAGCATAGTTACATGACCCAATGTCACTTTCCTTGAATAACCGGTATCGATTTTGCACGGTGAGTATTTTTCTTACCTGACGATCGACTGCAATTGCAATATTTATACAGCAGAAGCGCCGTTTGTTTTTTCTGGCGAAGGCAACATCTCCGGGATCTTTTACCTGAAACCCCAAACAACTTCCGGGCCCATGCCGGGATACAGGCCCGAATAACCTATAACCGAAAACCGCCTCTCAAACCCATGATTGGGAGAGATTATCGAATGCATCGATCCTCATGCTACAGGTTAGGAAATAAAAAGCTACGCAAAAGCTACAAACGCCACATATTATTATTATTATTATTATTATTATTTAATTTCGATGATAGTGTCAGTAAAAGTGACTTTTTGTTGAACGTATAATTAGAACAAATGACACAGTAATGATATTCTAATTATATTAACTTGCATATCGTTGTTAATATTTCTATGACACTGGCAATAAAAGAAACACTCAAAAACAGATGTGTTTACTATCATAAATGTAGACTACTTTTTTCATTTAAGCTCTTCGTGGGAGTTTTCTTGAAGGTAGCCTATAATTAGAACAAATTAGTATATTCTAAAAACATTACTAATTATATTCATGTGTATATTGTTGTTGTTGTTGTTGTTTGGATGACAGTGTCAGTACAAGTGACATTTAAAAAAACAAATGTTTCCTAAGATTTATCTTGAATAATACTTCTTTCATTTAAACAACCCTGTGTTCCCTGTGACAAACAGGTCAAATTTGTCTGTTTGTGAGAATTTCTTTGAACGTATAATTAGAACAGATCACACACAGTAATTACATTCAAAAAGCAGATGTTTTATCATAAAAAATCCTTAATTAAAGCAACACTTAATCATTTCCCTGTGTAAGGTAACAGGCCTAATATTTGTTTAGTTTTGGGGATTTTGTTGAACGTATAATTAGATAAAAATGATAGGCTGCATTCACAATATTCTAAATTCTAAAACCATTAATAATTTCATTAGTGTGCATATTATTATTATCATTATTGTAGTTGTTGTTGTAGGCCTGTCCTACAGTCCACATTTAAAATATTTTTTTATTGCAAACAATTCAGAGATGACATTAATGAAATACAACTTTGCATACATTACACATAATGTATCAACAATACATCCAATGTCATCTGAACATATGGAAGAGAAGAGAAGAAGAAAAAAAAGTTGACAATGAGTGTTAAAAGAGAAAGATGCATTTAAATAGCTTTTTTATGAACATAAAGAAAGGCAGGAACAGAACAAATAAAGAAAAGAGGATTAAAAAAAAAAAAAAAAAAACAACAACACCAAAACAAGTATTAATCACGGTAACATATAGTTCCACATTAGTTTATTTATATACTTGGCTATGATGCGTACATTGCAGAGTCATATAATACTCTGTTTTGATGTACAGAGTCATACTAATTTAGACTAGTAAATATATAGCAAATATACTTATATTTAGTATTTACTCATATCCTAGGTTCATCAACAATTATATCCCGTTCGGTCAAAAATCTCGGTGTAATCTTTGATGACTAGCTAACTTTCAAAGACCACATTGCAAAAACTGCTCGATCTTGCAGGTTTGCGTTGCACAACATCAGAAGGGTCAAGCCCTTCCTAACAGAGCATGCTGCACAACTTCTAGTCCAGGCCCTTGTCACTTCTGACAATGAAATAAATGACTACATTTCTTGGCTGAACTACTGCAATGCTCTTCTGACTGAACTTCCATCATGCGCAATCAAACCTCTTCAAATGATTCAGAATGCAGCAGCACGTCTGATCTTCAACAAGCCCAGAAGGGCCCATGTCACACCTCTCTTTATCTCCCTGCACTGGCTACCGGTTGCGGCTCGCATAAAGTTCAAGTCATTGATGCTTGCAAATAGAACAGCCACAGGCTCAGCACCCGCCTACTTCAACTCACTCTTACGAATCTACATCCATTCCAGAAGCCTAAGATCAACAATAATCTTTTATTTTAGTAATTATTATATACATTTTGTTGATTTGTGTGCTTTTTTTTCCTACAAAAAATAGCTAATAATAATAATAGGCCGACCCCCTGCAGTGCCACTGCAGACCCCTTGGGGTCGCCAACTCCCTGTGGAAGACCGCTGTGTTACGGTGCGTTTCCACTGGCACGTAGCGAGCGTTTTCAATTCATTCCTATGGAAGTTGAGTTTAAACGCTCGCGCGGTGTATTATGGGATTGGAAGCGGCTGAGAGCGTCAAAAAGATTGGGCATTCCTCGCCTTTATGCAAATGTCGAGCGAAAAACGCTGTGAAAGGAAGAAGATGAAACGTAAAACAGGGTGTTTTTCAGAGGCGTGCTCTGCCCTAAATTTGACACGCTCCAAAGCAGTGGCGTTGTAGCGTTGCCAGCGGCACTGAGCGCAGATTTGACGCTAACAATTCTTTTAATACTTAATGCTACCACAAGATGGCAGAGAATCCTAAGTTGTCCTCCTCGAGGGAGCACTTCTCTAAATAAAAATGAGAAACCTTTTTTTATTTAGAAAGATTCACGTTTATTACATCAGATTTATCAAGATAAAAATATCCTGTTGTTCTCTCAAGTATGTGAAAATGAAATCTGTGTCTTTTAAACAGTATGTGACGTCTTCCTAAGAAGATCATTTTCTCCTTTTTGTCTTATGTCTGTTGAGTAGTATTTCATATGCCTCCTGGATCTGAATAAACATCTGCTGTGCCTCTGCTTGCCGCTTGGGGTTGTGATCTGGATGCCACACTTTAGCCAGTTCCCTATAGCTGCGAGTGACCTCCTCCAGAGAAGCTTCTTCTGACAGTGATAGTATCTGATTGTAAGAAAATATTAAAATGACCAAAAAAAAAGGAAGCCATTATTTACCTTCTGATATGTAAAAACACTGCAAAGTGAAAACTATAAATATTATATACACTGTTGACCACTTGAAACTGTACTGAACTCACCTTCAGAGCCTCCATTTCTTTTTTACTATTCTCATTAAGAATTATTTCTAGCATCTTCCTCCAGGTTTCCTCGTAGAAACCCCCTCCTGTCAGGATACATAGCAGACGATACGGCAACAGCAAAAAATACTCTAGGAGTCCTTTGAGCCACGGAATGAACCAGAAGAAATCAAGCAGGGCCGCTATACAGTCCGATATGTAGTATAATGTGGCAGTGGTGTTGTGGAAAACACAGTATCCCAGCGGAGCAGAGAAAGCCAGCACACCTAAACTCAGACGATACAGACGGGGCCCTTGGGAAGATTAACACAAACTGGTTTAATTAAACAGTCTTGCACTGCACATGATGTAACCCAAAGGTAAGACTTTCCCTAGCTAACAAAAGTATATGTTTTAAGAATTCACAATATGTTTTGAAAACCTTATTTGTGTTCAAATAAGCTCTTATGTTCGAATCGTCCGTTTTTTTAATCTAAAAGCTTTTTTACCCCTGTTGATTATAGAACTGTTAAAGGAACATACAATTTTATTATTTTGCAAACATTTTGGAAATGTTACCTTAGAAATTTCTCTGAGCGTTCTTTTAACATTATTTTAACGTTCAGACATTTACAAAATGTTAGAGAAACGTCCAACTAAAACGTTTTAAACAATAAATGAACAATGTATAAATGAATGATGTATTTGTGCTAACAATTTGAGAACATTACTCACGACCAGATAACTTTAAATGAATGCTCTATTAACATAGTAGAAGAATGTTTGTTAATTGTACTTTGAGAGAACCTTTCCAAAATGTTCTGAGAACGTTCCCTGTTACCTGCGTTCCCATTAGGTCCAGTTTTTTAAAATGTTTAAAAAAAAAAGTTTTATTGGTTGTGTGAATGTTGAGGGAACATTCCATTTAATCATTTTGCAAACATTATGGGGACTATTACTTTTGAATGTTTTTTGGACGATCTGAAAAAAGGATTAGCATTGAAAAATGTTAGACAAATAACCAAATAAAATGTTTGGAGAAAAAAAACATTCCATGAATTATGTATAAATAACGTTTTGTGCTAACATTTTGAGAACCAAATAGAGACCAAATAACTTTGAATGAACATTCTATTAACTTTAGTGCAAGAACGTTTCAGAGAATCTTGCCAAAGTGTTAGTCAAAGTTCTTGGAACATTCATTATGGATTGACATGCATAAAATGTGCATATGTACAGTGCATCTCACCAAGTGGCTCTGGCCTCAGAGGTTTGAACGTGCTGTGTTGCGCAGCGGTAACACTGCCAGCTATGCTGATGGGCAGAGGAGAGAGGTTGCTGCCGTAGAAGATGGATGATGTGATGATGCACAATATGAGGGTTTTCTGAAGGTCAGAGGTCTGCTGGCCCACAGAGGACACCAGATGAATACCTGCAGCTACGCTCAGTGGCAGCACTAGGAAGTAGAAGAAGCTAAAAGAACTGAGGCTTATTAAAGCCACAGAGCCGAAGTAAATACCAACACAAATCTGACCGGTGAACCGAATCAGACCTACAGGTGGTGGTGGAGTGGCTTGTGGACGTCTAACAGGGGCTCTCTCTGCTGCATGGTTGGCCTCGCTCACGTACGATGGGATACGGAAGAACTCTCTTGCCCAGCCAATGCCAAAACCTCCAAAAGTTAGTATCCAAAGAAGAGCATGGCTGTCTCTGCCCAGGTAAATGTGATGAAGTCCAAGTGGGCCACCCATTGCCCACAAGGCATATGTGATCATGACATTTTTAGCCATAAGGTCATTCTAGCTGCACACAGGAGCTTGGAAAAAGTGAATAATTGTCAAGTTTAGCCAATAAGATGATTATGATTTAAGTGCTTAGTAATAAAGTTTAAGAACATGCATTTTATTTGAATCTCATTCAGTTTTTAAAGGAATAGTTCACCCAAAGAGGGAGGAAAATTTCGCCTGCTTCTCATGTAAATCTATCATAAAAGACTATATAGCATGGAATATATATGGAATATTGTTTTATTTATTTCTTTTATGGTGCTTTTTTCCTTTTGGAGTTTTATAGCATTGGTCTGCATTTACTGTATGAACAGGAAAAGCACATTTTGGTATATATTTTCTCTTTTGGTGTTCCCCAGAAGAAATAAAGCCATACAGGTTTGGAATAACATGAAGGTGAATAAATAATGACAGAATTGGCATTTTTGGGTTTTATGCTTTTGATAATCTCTCTTTTCACTCTCTCATATCACCCATATCACTGGCTTTCAAGTTATAAAATCATACAGCTCACTGTTCTCTTACCTGCGGGAACTGAGAGATCAAGCTTCATTCATATACCAGATTGTTTTAGAAGACTCCTATAACATGGTCAGCATTAAAAATGTAAGAATGCATGCAACAGATCACAGCACAATCGCTTTAAAATTTAAATCATTCACTTTCAGAAAATAATAACCTATGGACTTCCGTGTTTGCATCAGTATGGACTTTGGTTTGATGATGACACAGTTGTAAAGAGTAAACTTTGATTTACCATATCTGTGAACACTTTTCAGACATGGAACATTAGACATTTACTAAAATGCACTAGACTTCTTAAATATGTTTTTACAGTGTAAACATGCTGTACCATGCTCCTGAGGAGACTGCACCCTTAAACACATTTCTGCTAATCTACATTAATGTTTAAAAGTTCGTGATCAGTAAGATTTTTTTTCAGCAAGGATGCATTCAATTTTTCAAAGACATTTATAATGATACAAAAGCTTTCTGTTTCAAAAAAAAAGGGCTGTTCTTTTGAACTTTATATTCATCAAAGAATCCTGAGGGGAAAAAAATGTTTTCACAAAAATATTAAGCAGGACAACATTGATGATATTAGGAAATATTTCTTGATCACCAATCAGAATATTACGGGACACCTGATAATATTAAGAAATGTTTCTTGAGCACCAAATCAGAATATTAGAATGATTTTTATGGATGGGTTATATTTTTGCATTTGTTATTATTCTTACAGATACAGTTTGCAGTTATTACTATCACATTTTTTATCTGTTTTAATAAGTTACAAAGAAATGCACAGATTACATGTGAACAGAGCAAAAAGTATTGATAGCTTGGCTCTAAGAACAATATCAATGAAAAAATTATAATTCACTCAATTTTAGTTTGTTGGAGTCTAAAGTGCATAAATAAAAAAAGCCTACATACAAGAAACATGAATGTAATTAAAGGATTTTTCTTTTCCCCTAGAAAAAGTAGATTTTGGGCCTCGTAATTTTGGACTGCAATATAATATACTATATTGATTGACAAAAATAAAAAAATCTAGTCCAATATCTATCTATCTATCTATCTATCTATCTATCTATCTATCTATCTATCTATCTATTTATCTATCTATCTATCTGTCTATCTATCTATCATCCAAATTTAGTTCCAATATATATATAATATAATATATATATATATATATAATATATAATAATATATATATATATATTATATATACACACCTCAAACTGTTAGTCCAAAATCTACGAGCCCAAATCTAGTTTATATTATCATATAATATATATATATAAAATCATATATATATATATATATCTATATATATATATATTATATATATATATATTGAGCAAAAATAAAAAAATGTAGTCCCAAATCTATCTTCTATCTATCTATCTAGTATCTATCTTCTATCTATCTACTATCGTCCAAAATGTATCATCCAATATATATCTATATATATATATATATCTATATATATATATTCTATATAATATTATTATAATATATATAGACAAAATAAAAATGTATTCAAATCTACGAGCCCAAAATCAGTTTATATACAGTATCTATATATATATATATATATATAGATATATATATAATATATATATATCCTATACAGTCTATCGACAAAAACCATGTATTCCAAAATCTATCTATCTATCTATCTATCTATCTATCTATCAAAAATCTATAGATATATGATCAGATCAAAAGCCTCTAAGTGCCTCGGAAATTTCATCTAAAATAGCATTTTTAATTATCAGGTTTCTAGTTTAGGGTTCAGTATTTTACTCAATGGCAATGTATAGGTCCTTTTCCTATGCAATAACAGTGAATACTGAACATACATTAGGAGCCTTATAAAATGCTCATTTTAAACGAAATTTAGATGGCATTTAGAGGCTTTATACATCGGAACTCTTCATATTTATATATATATATATATATATATTTATATATAGATATATATATTATATATATATATATATTCCCATTACGACATAAAGTCTTTCAAATATTTTGATATATTTATGTTTTTATCATTTATCATTCATTAGGGTCTGCAAATGTGCACTGTTGATCAAGTTGTAGGCCTATTGGTCTTAAATCCGCCTCTTCCTCCTCCCACACACAGTCCAGCCCCTCCAGTAGATGGAGTTTGAGAGCGTCTGAATAATTCATCTGAGGAGCATCTGTGAGCACGCTGACTCGAAGAGTTTCACAGAGTTAATAATTTCCTTGTTAGCAGGTGAATAATCATTTAAAAAGAATTTATCCACCTCACTGAAGCAAAACAGGAGTAGTTCGTTGACTCAGTGATTTCAGCTAGAGCAACCGCGATGCGTCTGGAGGTGGAAAGCGTCCGTTCGCTTTAACGCGAGACAAGTTTCCACGTAGGCTATTATCTTCTCGGATACTCAAATGTTTTACAACTTATAACAGAACACGCCAAGACATGGTTTCAAAGTATGGAAACAGAAGACGTGACGGTTAGAGAGCAACTATTCCACAACCGAGTCCGAGAAACCATTGTGAGTTTCCCTCTCTTTGCTTTTATTGTTTACAAGGTATTATAATGAAGTACCGTTCGCGGTGTTACAATTTTGAATGCGCCCTAGTGTTTGTCCTAAAGAAATTTAATAACCATTGATTGATTAGATGATTGTGTGAACCGTAATCTTGTGCACGAGGACTTTGTTCTCATAAAATCCTGATTTCACTGTGAATATGTTGTCCTTGCTTATTATTTACAGAACATTTTGTTATAGAGTATTGTGTACGCAAAGAGACCCTTTATTTTAAACGTTAAGAACGATTACATGGTGATGCACAGCTGCTCATTGTAACACTGAGACTGCTCCAGGATCCAGAACTCATTTTTGGAGAACAGATGAGCTTTTGGCGTCCTTGTGCATGAAAATGTCTGTCAACACCTAATAACTATAACCGAACTTCAGACCTGAAGAGCCTTAGAGCGAGACCTTGGAGTTAACCTTTACTCCTTCACAATGTATCTCACTCAGCATTTTAGAACAATACATTTGGTGCTTTAAAAAAAAAAAAAACGATAATCTGGTAGATTATGTAATTCACTAGCTACAAAAACTGGCCTAAAACTATATATTAAATAACAATGTAATACATCAACTCAAAATTCTAGTCATAATCTGCTTGAAGCAGTCGTAGGCATTGTAGACTTCATCATTTATTTTTCTATGCAAGCAAAAGTTCTACTTTGAGATATTTTAAGTGCATACACTCTTATACACTATTCTGTTCTGTTTTTGTCTGTGATGCAAAGCTGTAATCCTCCCAGAAAATGTGATATGCCCAGATGGGTCACACCAGATAATGTAAATCAGACCTATTGTCCTGCCGCGGGCCGTGGGCACCACAGAGCTCATGCTGTCATGGTTATTGATCCCTGTTGCAGATGCTTATCTGGGATTTATAATTTAAATCAGTGGTTTTCAACTGGTGGGTCATGACCTAAAAGCACATCGCTGGACTGTAATCACAGACTACAGGGAAAAACAGTGTTAAATGTAAAATTGCTAATAAAAAATGCAAACAACCATGTTTTTTTTTGTAGGTAGGGTAACAAAATGTCAATTCAGCTTTTAAAAAGGGTGGAGAAAATGCTTCGCATATCTTTTGTTGTTGACGCACAAAGATCCGTACAATACAATTTACGTACAGTCAGACTGGCTCATTCAGTAAAATGACATAACAGAATATTAGGCTTGATGATTCTTCACTGTGTTATGCTAAATAACACCTATGCTGTCATTTATATCTAAGTTGTCATTGTTCATATTCATTCATTTTCCATGCTGTATAGTTCATTGTAATACTAATTAATTTAGTAATACTAATTCATTAATAATGCATTATTTGTTTTAAATTACTTTTGTATGAAAAACAGTTTGTCTTGTGTTGGGTTGCTATTTGATGGCCAATGTAAGACCTGGATTTTGGAGAGAAACTGTTTGAGAACCACTGATTTAAATACCAGACTTGATATATACTCATACTACATATAGCTACTTTTGAAAGTTTCTTATGCTCACCAAACCTCTATTTATGTGATTTAAAAATACAGCAAATTAAACAGCATTGTAAAATATTATTACAATTTAAAATAGCTGTTTATGTTTTAAAGTAACTGTAATGGTTTGAAATGTAATTTTTTATTTCCAGGATATTTGAACTAACATCAAACAGTCGATAGAATTGTTACCATGAGTTGTTACCACCTAAATTAAATGCATTTTGTTTAAATTAATAGCTGAAATAAACCGAGAACATACATGATGTTTTAATATGTCAGATAAAGCCCTTTTTGTAAATGGATCCCTGCGTAGAACTCAGAGCTATTGAATGTCCACTTGTAAACCCGTTTATGTCACAGGTTTGTACTTGGTTGACCTTCAGGAGGGACAGTCTGTTAGAGGGAGTAGTGTAATTGGTGCGGTTCCCACTCTGTAGATGTGCAAGGAATTCATTGTGTATTAAGGTGCATATCTGAACGTGTTACTTGGCCTTCAACAAAAGAGGGTTTTGTACTCACGCCTGCAGGTGTTTACTAAGAAGTGATCTTCTTAATGAATGGACACATTATTGTTTGTTCCTCATGAAAACCAACTTGAATTTTTTGTTCAAGTTCTATCTAGTAATGGGTATTAGTACCTCTGATCAAATCACGTTATTAGTATTTTTGTCATGCGTCTGTTCTTTCGCTAATCTATCCCAGGGCACCACAAGTGTTGTTTTTTCATTGTGTCAATTCACAGTCATTCTAAAGCTGACTGTTTTGCTAAATGGGCTGTTTCACTTAGGGCTGCACGGTTCATCGAATGCAATTGTCATGCGAATTTTGTTAGTAAAGCCGGTTCTGTAATCAGCAGTAAATCATCATCACGTGCTTTCAGATGGAGCAGCATTTACTACACATAGCCGTAGTTCACTGACAAGTTACGCAAAAAAAATCGCAGACGATTTTATTGCGCGATTATGAAATCGAAGAAATCGTTTGCGATAATGACAGCTGTTTGCATAGCTTCTCAGTGAACTACGGCTCTGCGAAGTAAATGCTGCTCCATCTGAAAGCATATGAAAATACCACATTTAATAACATATGTTTACTTCTTCATAACGTCAGTCGAGTGTTTGAAATAAATCCTTCTGTGAGATGATGTGGCTTCTTACACAGAATAAGGCACGCAACATATTTCATGGTATTCTAAGCAGTGATAAAGGCATTTCATTATAAATATACTTTAATTTAATGAAAATTATAATAATAATAACTCGGATAAACCATATATTGTCATAATCGTGTGTTTATTAGAACCCGTTGAATCAATAAAAGCAGTTAAATCTTCTGTTTATCCAGCTACCGCTATAGGCATTTCCTGGGTTTCTTCTGCGAGGCGTATTTGGAGTTTCAGCGCGAGAGCGCCCTCTGACCTTTGGATGGAGATTTACTGCGGATCACAGAACTGTGCTTCACTGAAAGATACGCATGACAATCGCAGCTTCTGTCGAATCGTGATTTCAATTCCATTTCGATTTACGATAACTTTGGTTATTTATATATATAAATGTCAGCAAGTACACTATATAGATGGCCTGGTTGCCTGTTCATACTAAAATTACACTCGTATTATTCGATCAGTCACAATAACATTGACCCATATTGATGAATAGGTTTGAAAACATGCCCACCATTGCCCAAATAAGATTAGTGAAATAGAAGATTTAGTTTCTTATCTTCTGTTTATTGACCTACAGGGACCGGTAAATATTGTCTTTGTCCACCCTTTTGGTTTGTTTGAAAGGATTTAAAGGGATACTGCGCAAACAATGACATTTCTGTCGTCACAAAGTGTCGTTCCACACCTGTATGACGTTTCTTTCTTATGTGGAATTTCAGTGGAACACAAAAGAAGATACTTTCAATGAGAGTCTGTTGAGTCCAGTGTTGTTTTGGACCCCATTGACTTTCATTGTATAGATGAGGTATTTTTCAAAATTTCTTTGACTGGTAATATAATGAGACCAGACATGTATTCTCATGTTATATCCAACAGTTTTGTTACGCAATCTTCTGTTTCAGGTTTGACATGCAATATTTTAGCTTAACTGTGTTTTAACTTGTTGGTTGAGTATATTCTGTTTTAGTCTAATGAAAACAAACTATTCAAACGCTGTGCAAACAAATCTGTGTGAACACCTTTCAGAGGTTCAGTGATACTATCCCACAGATCAATTGTTTTCACTGCTGTTTGCACTTTGAAGACAAAATCCCAGTTTCCTGTCCCGTCCCGTCCCCTCCCTCATCCCTCTTCCTCTTGCTGTCATTCTTCCTCTCTTTTATTGGACATATGGTGCTTCAGAATAGTTTTTTCCCCCTTCAGTTCACTCAATATATCCCATACATCAGACCTATAAGGTGTGTTAAATCGTCAAGTCTTTTGTTTCATTTCTCAGAAGTATTGTTTCCACATGCAGATCTTCTATCTGAAATCAGGATAAAGGTTAATCATGGAATTAGAAGGTTATTATTGTCATGTGGACAGATGCCACTGCAGCTCTCTCAGGATGAGAAGAGTCAAGCATTGCCCTTCCTCCATGTTAAAGTAGTGCCAAAAGAGATATTGAAGAATAGCAGTCTGATGCCAGCATGGTACAGGAAATGTGTTCATCTGATTTTTGGAGATTGTGGCTTTGTAGGTTTATTTTAAAGTTAATGAGTCATCGACAAGAATTCAGGGTAAACAAAGTTTTTTTTTTTTCACAACTCTTTTGGACATGCTTCATTAATTCATAAACATTACATTTTTCTACTGTTTTTCTCTTGCATCACTACTGTGTTTGTTCTCTTCTGGTCAAATATTGAGATGTTGCAGCACTACAATTGTTTTTGGCTCTTATGATTTAAGGAATTTGCTTATTTTTAATAATTTTAATTCTAGGGTGCTTTATTGACAACAAGCAATACATTTGGGCAGTGTCAGTAGTAATAATACTTTATAGTAGTAGTAGTAATAATAATTATTATTATTAATTATAACATTCGACTCACATGATTAGTATTACTTATTATTAAATTATTAGTGATATATATTAGATATTATTGCTTTTATTATAACATTTTTATTGAAACAATGAAACTGTAGTTATTCTTTGCAAAGAATTTAGCCTAACAAGATTTAATACAGTTTTACATATTAACATCTTAAGATTGACTAACTGTTAAGTTTTTGTGATAAATCTCCAAGTGAACTGTAAATGTCTAATTTGCCTGTAAATCTTTACTGTGTATAATCTATTACCTAATCCTAGTTGTAACTCTTCATTTGCATTTGAGCTGTAATCTTCATCCTCCATCTGGTGCTGTACCTACATTCTCAATTCTGTACTGTGGGTCTTTATTCATTTGTAATTCAGATTCCTAAGAAAAGGGACAGGTGGCTAGAAGGCACACTCCTCTTACTGATTCACTTTCTATTGCCACACAAATTACTTTTTTTTTATATATATATATTCCGGGACACTAAATTAATTTCTTCCTATTATCTTTTATCAATATGAAATGTATTTCTATAATATCTTTGACTGGTCCCGTCCTATCCCATCACTGTTGTTATCATTTAGAACCAAATGTCCTTGATTAGGAGCTCTTATGTCACAGAACTGTAAAGACAATCTGGACCGCGTACAGCAGCATGTGTCAGTGATAAGGGGGTTGTGTTGGAGTGTGTTTCATGACCTCTGCTCCGTTACAGGTTCTCTGTCTAACGTGTCCTTGATAACTTAAATTGGCAACACATTTAAACCGCGTGTTTGAACGGCATGTCTTGTCGCTGCCTGTTGATGATTGTGTTGCTCATATTAACTGCGTGACTCATACTGCAGATGTCTGTGAAAATGTATGTCATCTCCGATATTCTGCAAAGTGACATTTACACCCAATCTTCCAAGAAAGATTGTGGTTATTCCTTTGTGGAACATGAAATGAAAAGTTTTGAAGAATGTTCACATTGCTCTCACATGTAATGAAATTGACTGGAGACCAAGTGTAGGAACATCTTAATGTTCCTAAAAGGTAAAAAAGGACAGTCAGGACTGCCGAGAGGATTATTGGTGCCCCCCTTCCCAACCTCCAAGAACTTTACACCTCCAGAGTGAGGAAAATGGCTGGTAAAATCACTCTGGACCCTTCACACCCAGCACACTTCCTCTTTGAACTGTTGCCTACTGGTCGGCGCTACAGAGCACTGAGCACCAAAACAGCCAGACACAAGATCAGCTTTGGTCCCCCAGGCCATATTCCACCTGAACAACACAACACATTTCAGGACTGCACAAATAACTTTGATTGTACATTAAAACTTTTCGTCTGTAAATAGCACATATTCACATTCACAATTCTGTTGATATTTTCTTTTTCTCTATATTTTAATACCATATTTTTTTATGTATTGTCTATTCACTTTATTATTAGTGTTTTTTATTTTACTGTATTACCTAAATTATATGTATGTCTGCACTATGGCTGTACTTTCTGTACTGGAAGCTGACACCAAGATTAATTACTTGTGTGTGTGTGAACACACTTGGCAATAAAGCTCTATCTGATTCTGAAAATAGATCTGTACACTGTATTTTATATTTGTATATTAAAATCTCTTTTTCTTCTCTTCAAACTTTTTGAATGACAAGCTGCAGTGTATTACGTCATGTTGTCTGTAAATAATGTACATTTTTGAATGTTTTCAAATTGCACTGATGTTCTTCTGTTTTCTTCATTTTAGATTTGCGTGCTGCTTTTCATTTGCCTCTACATCTTGTCGCACTTCATTCTCACTCACTTCAAGAAGAATGCTGAGTTTGTCACTGGTAAGTCTAACATGACCCCCAGAACCTCTGCAGTTGTTTGGCTTCATGCAGTCCAGTCCTTCAAAGCACACCTGTGATTTACTACAGCTGCTCTAAGAGCTGAATAACATTTGTTGGTCAGCACAACCTGACACGGTCATGCTCCTGCACTTTCCAAAAATGTTTTGTTTGGTACCCAGTCATGCTCGGATAATTAAGTATTTTGTGTTATTTGTTAAATAGTAGAAATCATCTTCAGAATAGAAGAGCCAAAGCTTCTGACTGGTGTCAACAGCAGTTATGTAACATTGAGGGAGGGCAGCAGTGGGGATGAGGAATGTTCCTGTGAGATAAACATAGGTCCCCTGCCCGAGCACTGCCTGAGGTTTCATAAGAGAACATTACCTTGTGTTTTGGTATACACCCCAGAATTGAACTCTGCTCTTTCCCGGTTCTGCTATACCTACTTACAATGGAAAATCTGAGGGATGTTTTTTCTAGTGTCTGACTTGTGCAAAACACATCAGGCTTGTTTAGACTGTGGAAGGATTGTTAGGAACCATCCACAGAGAATGCATTCTTGTGTTCCAAAACAGCTAGATAAAGCAGAACAGAATGTAGGTCTTGACATATTTGTTAATAATAAAACAGCTAGATACAGTGAAACAGCCTTGAATGTTTTTATTATAACAATTCTTATATATATATATCTTACTTTTTAATTTTTTTTTATAACTATATAGGTCAGTGGAGAGCTGATAGGAAAGCTCTGGGAAACCTGGGTCTCCATGAGCACAGCTGCTCCTGTGTTATCGCAACATTTAAATACCTAAATCTAGCACATGCTTACATGATCAAATATTAAAAAATAATCCAGACGGATGTAAGAACGTCCTTTTACACACACACTTAAAGAACATTGTGTACTCAACTGCCAGCCAAACCATTATCATGTATATTCTAATATAAGAACATAAACAGTATCACTTTAAAAGACATTAGTCTAAATGTACAACGGTTGTGGAGGGCTGAAACCGTTTCTTCAGTTGCATATTGGTTGTTTTTAAGAATATGTGCAGAGAACCTGTTTTGCGTAAGGTTTTCGAGCACTCCCAGAAAATGTCACACATATCTACCCTGCAGCTCTGTCACACTGGGCATGTTTTGCTCTTCTCGCATGTGAATGTTTGAGGTTTATTTTTCATTCTCTCTGCCTCATGTTCTTAATCCCTGTTAGTAAGAGCAATTCTTCTTGAAACATATATTGTTTTCCTGCATGTGCAATAATGAAAAATCTAACTATGAAGGCTTCCCCAGACTTCTTACAAATATTTTTATTTAAAATAAGGGTTAAAGTGGTAATGTTTACTTTCACGACTCGCTTGTTATGATGATCGGCTCATTGTGGGAGCCTGTCATTTTGTTCAATTTAGTTTCAAGGCTGAACTGTGTCTGCAGTGGGATAGTGTTGTGGTGACAAACTCATTTCCTTTTTTGCCCACAGATGACATTGAGGATGCCACTGTCAACAAAATTGCGTAAGTTATTATTATTATTTTTTTTTTACTTTCGTCGTAGCCACATGCTAATTGATTTTGGTCCGTAATAGCCAAATATCTTTAGGCAAGTAAACTCAAATTCAAGTTTGGCTTCTTTCTAGCATTTAACATCCCATTTTCATCATCCAATAAATTCCAAATGCATAAAATCAGCTCCCACCCTACTTAAGTAGTAATATCTTGTTTCACTCAGAAATATGTCACGTTATGGCATTAAAATAGTACATTTCACAGCAATTCACACTGACTTTAAGGAAACTAGGCTGCTGAGGACACCCTACTGGTTGCTATTTTGCTTTTTATTCGTTTTCCCTGAATAAGTGTAAGTGGACAGTTTGCCCTTTGGTCTCCAGCGTGGCGTTTAAAAACCGCCTCCTTTCACAGCTGGCACTATGTCGAAGTAAAAGGCTGCAAAACACGTCCTCACCCTTCTTTGACTGTTTTTCTCACTCTGCAGTTTGTGGCTGTGTACATTCACACTCTCAGTGGCCGTATGTGCAGTGCTGCTTCTGCCCATCTCCATTCTGTCCAATGAAGTTCTGCTCACATTCCCACACAGTTACTACATGCAGTGGCTCAATGGCTCGCTCATCCGTGGTAAATTCATGCACACATGAATAACTAATAAGTTTGCTTTGCACATGTGGATTATGTGACTATAACATCAATAGAGTTACCAATCTAATTCATTTACAACTTCTCAAATAGTATTTTGTTGCCCAATCTGAACAGAGACGTTAATATTTTTTTTCCCACGAGGTCTTAGTTTGTTAACACAATGTCTAATGGCTCCATGTTGTGTTATCTCGGGTTGGGCATGGCAGCAAGTCTGCCAAGAGTATAAAATGTTCTGGCTGTAAATCTAAGGCTACTGTTTAGTTTAAAATCCACATTTTTATTTGCACTTTTGATATTAAGTTTGTAGGCATATGGTGAAATGCCTTTTCCAGTGTTTTGCAGTGCACGTGCAACACCAGACCTCATAAGCTTCAAGGATTGTACGTGATCACAATAGAATTAGCCAAGAAATCTCAGACCAACTGAGAATAATAAACAGAACAAAAGCTTAATGGCACTTTAGATGAAGTGCTAGTAAGAGTTGAAGTTAGTATGGCACATGGTTGCCCCCTAGTGGTGTGTAAGTTTGATGTATTCTTTGTATTCCACCTGTTTACGTCGTAGTTCTTGTTACTCATTCTCTATATGTCTCTGTTTCAGGCTTGTGGAACCTAGTCTTCTTATTTTCAAACCTTTCGTTGGTCTTCCTCATGCCATTTGCCTATTTCTTTACTGAATCAGAAGGATTTGCTGGGTCGAAAAAGGTAAAAATGTCATTTGTGTAATGGTGAACGCAAATCCAGAGCACTTGAACTCCGTTCTGTATCTGATGTCCATTTGTTGTGTGTTTTCTCCTCTGAAAGGGCATTATGGCGAGGGTCTATGAGACTGCCGTGATGCTGCTGCTCCTCAGTCTGCTGGTGCTGGGCATTGTGTGGGTGGCATCAGCCCTCCTCCATCTCAACACTGCACGTGAGAGTCTTTATGGTGAGGCTGTGTAACATTAGAGACTATGCACTGCACTTGTTCAGTCTCTTTGATTGCCTTCAGTTGAATAGAGCACAGTTTATAATGCCAGCTAGACTCCCAAATTTCCTCTTAATTGTATAAACGCAAGATAAAGAAATAGTCTTATTATCGGTCTTCTGTTTTTCTTGTGCTTTTCAGACCTGTGGGAATATTACCTGCCCCATCTTTATTCTGGAATCTCACTTTTTGGAGTTCTGCTGCTTTTGTGTAAGTGTGTTTAAATGTGTATATACTATTTATATGTTGTTGGTGGGTAATAGTTTTTTTGTTTTAAATCATTTGATGTTAATGTTTAGTTTGGTATTTTATTGCCTTTGATGTCCTGTAATTATATATTTGTTGCATCTCATTTCTTTCTCTTTTTTTTGTTACAGTGTGCACACCCTTTGGGCTTTCACGTATGTTTAGCATCACTGGGAGCTTATTGGTCAAACCTCGGGTAAGTAGACATAATACCTGTTAAAATTACATTTTGATTTAGATGTATTTGCACAGGCGGTATGAAAATGAATGTTTATGAAAGACGTCACTTACGCTCACAAAGGCTCCATTTATTTGATTAAAAATAGGTATAAAAATACTAATTATTACAACAATTAAAACTAAATAACAACTAAACTAACTAAAAATAGCTATTTTCTATTTTAATATTTTAAAATAAAAAATTTTTCTGTGATGGCAAAGCTGAATTTTTGGCAGCCATTACTCCAGTCTTCAGTGTCACATGATCTTTCAGAAATCATTCTAATATGCTGATTTGATGTGCAAGAAACATTTATTATCATTATCAGCGTTGAAAATGATTCAGGGTTGTGCTGCTGAATATTTTTATGTAAACCATGATATATATTTTTCCTTGATGAATAGAAAGTTAAACAGCATTTATTTTAAATGTTAAAATTATACATGTCTTCCTTTACTGTCACTTTTAATGTATTCTTGCTGAATAGAAGTATTATTATCTTTGAGATGAAAAAAATCTTACTGAGTGCCAAATGTTTGAAGGATGGTGTAAATATTTGAGGAATTAGAGTTATGAAGTTTTGTCGTCTTCTTTTTTTTTTAAGTTGTTGGAGAACCTAGAAGAGACCATGAACTGCACAGTGTTTGAAGAGGCCTCTCTGTTCAGGAAGTTGAAAAGTGAGTATCAGGATGTGAGAAAGGCATACTGGCTGCTAAGGAAGTGACCCCACCTTATAAAGATTTCTTTCTCTTTTCTCTCATTTTCTTTTTAATGTCCAAAGAAGCTTTACTGGCATGTCAAACAAGGATTTACATTTCCTAAACTCTTATACACTCCTTCTCTTTCAGGTAACACCTCTTGTTGGATTAGTGCAAACACAGAGTCCATCAACAACAAATTTTTGAGTGTGCAGTCCAAACGCATTGCTTTAGGTACAAACATGCCCCTCAGAGTGTCGAATACATCAGTTAACAATCATGAATTGCTCTTCATCCTTGCTGCTTCCATTATAGAGTTGCGGAAAAGAGCGTCTCCATGGCAACGCAACCTGGGATACCCAGTGGCCATGCTGCTGCTTTTAGCTTTAACTGTAAGAGTAAACCTTATGGAATACAGAATACTTATTCTGGCTACAATTATACCGTTGTGCTAAAACCACATTTATGGTCTTTCTCAGGCAGTGTCTGTGCTGATGGTGTGTTTCCATGTGCTCGAATTGCTCTTCGATGAGTCTGCTATGCCTAGAGGAATGGAGGTGAGATGCATGAAAATGACCCAATTATATTTGTCTTTTCAGGATTCCTAAATAGCCCTGTAAATGTAAATCACAGAAAAAGATTTCAGGGCATTTTCATAATTCAATTTACTCACCCTCATATAGTACTAAAAACATCCAAAAGCATCATAAAAGTAGTCCATGCAGTATTGCAGTAGTAATTTATCATCATAATTTCACATTGGTTGGTTTTCTCTGTTGCAGGACCCTCACTTGGGCCTTGCCTCATTCTCCATGTTCGGTTCTCTGGGAGCTGCAGTGCAGGTGGTCATTATCTTGTATCTCATGGTCTCCTCGGTCGTCGGCTTCTACAGCTCTGCACTCTTCACCGGTTTGCTGCCACGTGCACAGGACACAACCCTCACACAGGTACAGATATCTCTCATACTCATCATAAAACGGCTGTGGGAATTGGTTATTATACATTCACATGTGGTGGCTCTTTATAGTCAAATGAAATGGTCATTTTTGTCTCTCCACAGATTATAGGGAACTGTGTTTCTCTTTTAATACTCAGTTCAGCCTTGCCTGTTTTCTCCCGCACATTGGGTAAGTATTTTAAAATTACTGTAAAATGTTATTTAATAGCGACATGGTTTTAAAGTCTTTTGTATGCCAAGATTTTTTTCTGCACTGATTTAAGGGAAAAATCTGCTGAATTATTTAATTAGCTGAGAGTACTATACTCGGTTACACATTATTTTAAGGTGTCCTTGTTACAGTGCAATTATACAAGTACTGAGTAATATTAATTAACTACATGTACTTACTGTATGGTTAGGATTTGGGTTTGACTTATGGTTACTTGCATGTAATTATGCATAATTAATTGTTATTATAATAGTAAGTACATGTAACGTGTAACAAGGACACCTTAAAATAAAGTGTTACCCTATACTCTTATTGGTGGTTTAAAGTCATAATCAAATTAACAAAAACATTTAATAAATAGATACTTAAGGTCCACCTGTCAAACTTTATGAATGGCAAGAGTTCCATTTGTAATGCTGTTTTGTCTGTCCACAAGAGGGCACTAAATAGCAATATTTCAGCAATATGGTTCCATTATGTAATACAATTAGAAAAATATTAAACTTTATAAGGTTATCTTCCTCTTTTCCATGTAATTGCATGCAGGAATCACAAGGTTTGATCTGCTTGGAGACTTTGGACGGTATAACTGGCTTGGCAGTTTCCACATTGTTTTCCTGTACAACATGCTTTTTGCTGGACTCACATCCGCCTGCCTCATCAACACAGTCACATGGGCCTTGCAAAGAGAACTCATCCGTGCCTTTGGTTAGTTGCTTTTTATTTATTTATTTGAGATGGAAGCATTCCATGAATAGCATTTCTCGTGTGTGTGTGTGTGTTTCTATATGTATGTAAAAATGTATATGTGTGTATTTTTTATGTTTAAACAAATATATTTAAAAATAACTTTCTTTTAATACAATACATATAATATTTAAGACCTGTGGATATACTTTTAAAGCCCTTTATTGTAGACATTACACCACAAATGCTGTCTGTACACCTTTAACTTGTACTGAACTCAGAACATTCCTTTTGTAACACTTAATGCTAACGTTTATCTCAAGGAAAACGTGTCAGGAGAAAGATTTGGGCATGTACACATTGTATCTTGAAAGGACAAGGGGTGTGCTACGCTGCCATTTGCCAGTGTTTGTAGTTAGTCTTTGGGTGAGGTGTTCCCCGCACAGGCCATGTTTCTCTATGGGTAGGTCTCTTTCCTCAGATAGAAAAAGCACAATTCTCTCAGGAAAGTGAGAGGGGACAGAAGGGGGAGAAGGGTTCCTTGGGGACCTCAGGGCGTCAAACTCCTTCTGGAAGACACACGCCCATCGCCCTCCACCTAATACAAACAAGACTGCTGAACGTGAACACACACACTCGCTCACATAGAACATCTTCAGATAGCATCTCTTTTTCTTTATTCTCCCAACTGACTTTTGTTCTTTGATTGATTGGTTTGCTTTCAACCTAAACATCGCCTGCCAAAATGACCTTTTCTGGTGGTTAGATCAAGGTTACCGCTCTGTTGTTTACTGTCCTTTTTCCTTTCTCCAGGTCTCCACAGACTGCCTCGATCAACCATCCCTCTCAAACTACTCCTAGCCAATGGACTCTCAAAGATTCATTGAAGAGCTATCAGCTTTTTTGAGATATAATTGGCTATTGAAGCCCTTTACCTTCTGGAGAAGGTTCTGGCTCCCAGTCTGTGGATTTCTCCTATTGGACCAGTGCTATTTTTGGTCCATTTTAGGTGAATAGGCACCAAAGCTGTTTACAAAGGTTGCCTGGACAATATTTGTCGACCGATGGGACCTCCTAAGTGGGATTCTGCAACTGCAGGTTTATGCATTATTTACTTCAGTAATATTCAATCATATTACTGCATTTAATAAAGGAATGTCAAATCACTGGACGCCTTAAACATACGGCATATGAGAAATGAACAATGGTTACAGAGGACTCTGACATGCATCCAGACAGGAGAGCTATTTCAGAGGATGACATCACAGCCATGACCGCGTTTCCTTTTCCTGGTGGTGGAATGAGAGTGTTGAGTTCTGTCCTGGTGGGCCCCCCATGCATCCCCTTCACTATTTTTAGTGTCATCCAATGAATTAAATTACTGTGGGTCCTTACACCACACAGGCATTGGAAGTCCAGTCTGGCGGGGTTTGTCTGCTTCTAAATGAAGTGAAGAACCTGAGAAAAGGGATGAAAGTGGAACATCTTGGAGATGATGTTTGTTGTGAGGAAACAAATGGGGTTCTAGCTTGTAAAATACACTTTTTGTAGAGATTAGGTTTTAAAATGTATGTTTAAAAAAGATGGCTGACGGCGATTTCAAGTTTTATGCCAAGACAACTGTGAATGTTTAGGGATTTTGTTCCCTTTTTTGTTATATTTAATATGTGAATTTTTTAAAAGTGCAATATTATGCAAATCTAACTTGACTTCCTTTCAAAAACTTGTGCTGATGACCAAAAGAAGGGGTTTGGCCCAATTAAGAACACCTAGTTCGGGCAATATGGTCAAAGTTTGGCTAGTTCATATGTTTTGGTTTGAACTGTGTAGAGCAGGGTTCCTCAAATCTTACCCTGGAGGTCCAATGCGCTGCAGAGTTTAGCTCCAACCCTGATCAAACTCGCCTACATGTGATTTTCTAATGATCCTGAAGACATTGATTAGCATGCTCAGGTGTGTTTGATTAGGGTTAGAGCTAAACTCTGCAGGAAAGTGGATCTTGTGGGCCAGATTTGAGGATCCCTGCTGTAGAGGGACAATCAACGCACATGACCATTTCCTGTTTCACGGACACTACGTTGCTGGGATTTCATAAATGTGGACTTTTCGATTCAATAATCACTCGTTTTATATGGCGCAGTATTGTGGTGTACACATGTTTATTATTTTGTATGATTCTGTTATTTATGAATTTGTTTCTGTATCAGCATATTTTTTTAAACGTCCTTCAAGCAGTGGCCAGTAGAGGACAGTATGCCACAAATCCATCATTACACATTTCTCACCCATATTTTAATAACATGATCCTTGTATAAAACAGATTTTCTTTTTCTTTGAGTATCATTTACAGTTATGTAGCTATTCAAAGGTAAATGTAAATCATTGCTTAAAGAAAACTGTCATAATTTACTTTCAAAACCAGTATGTTTCAAACCAGTATGACTTTCTTTTGTGGAACACAAAGTAAGATATTTTGTGAATGTTTGGGAACGTTTTGAAGAATGTTGAAGACTGTTTGAGGTCTAAAATAACAATAGACCCCACTGACAATACTGAGATATTTTTCAAAATATTATCTTTTGTGTTCATACAGGTTTGTAACAATGTGAGGATAAGTACATGATGACTTAATTTTTTTGGATGAACTATCCCTTTAAGTGTTTTTCTATTCTCACAAAATGCATTTTTACAGCTCAGAAAAACTGGATTCATGATGACAGACTGTCCTTGCATTACTGGATCATATATGAATGTCTATTTTACTTCTTCAGTAGAGGGAACAAAGAAAACACAGCATTACTCATTTAAAAAAAAAGAAATTGCTGACATTTTAATTGTTTGCTTGGAAACATCCAGCTGCATCCTTTAATGCAAGTTAGCAACTGTGACAAACCATTTGTCCTCATTCCCTTCGAAATGCAGAGAAAAGAACAATAAATGTGTTTACACCGGTTTTTCCAACCAATGTGTCATTTGTGAGTAATTTTGAACCCATTTTTGGTTCTGGGTCTGCTAAAGACCTTTCCATAGAGGTCAGCATACATTTCTTGCCATCTGAGCACCTGACCACTGCTTTAATGGCGCCGTGGTGGTTATGTTTAGCTCTGGTGTTAGTGTGCTTGTCTGTCCATGCATCTTCCCCCAGCTGTCCCTCCGTCCATAGCTGGCTGGCTTTAATCAGGGTCTTTATTTTGCCCCGGGTCTGTCAGCAGGCCCGTAGAGACGCCGCGGCTGACCCATCCTGTGCTTTCCCCTCACGGATGCCCATGGCAGATAAAACCCCTATTATCATCAGGAGAGTGCAAGCCACTCGCTTTCACCCCCCACCTCTATATCGTCCATCCGTTTTCCTCGTTGAGTGTTCATTTCCTTTTCCTTTTTTCTTTTCTCTTAAACAGAAAAAGAAATCCCGGCCTCTGATTATGATTTGTCTGTCTTGATTATTGTTTTCTCTCTGTTTTCTTGTGCGCTTTGTTGGATGTCCTCGAGATTTTTTTATCGTTGAATTTCCTCTGCTAAAACAACTTTACCAAGAAGTTTTTACTGAAACAGCCATTTTTAGGCAGTGAGTCTAAGCAGAAGTTATGACAAGCTAAAGTTAAAATAACATTTAAGATTTATTATATGTTTAACATACAATTAATATTTAGTGTTTATTAAACCACTTTGCAATAATCAAACAAATATTACATATTTATGTTTAGCAATTTAATCTGGCAAATTTTTCATTGTCTGTAACCTGAGTATGAGAACATTGAATATATGTGATTCCACATGTAATTTTAAATCTGTAAATTAAACAAAATAATTTTTTCAAAGAAATATATGTAACAAAACATTATGAAGGAAATGCATATAAAATGTAAAACTAACAAATCGATGTGAAATGATGGCAATTTAGGACTTGTCCTCTCAATTTCAGTTTACCTCGGAAACATTTAGTTCAACAAAATTGGGTGGACGCATGTCACTCTTGTTGATCAGCAGAGGGCTTTAGGCTGGTCCACTCCAAATCAATCATATCAGACAAGGGGAAGAAAGGCAGTCTTTCACAGGTTGAGATAGCCTATCGTTATTGTCAAAACACAAGAATGAAGAGGAAAATAGGCAGATTAGCTTTCCTGACGGTTGTTTGAAGTGTATGCCAGAGTGCATTAGAAGATATTATTTCTCCTGGAAAATAGAAAACTCACGGCCGGAAAAGACTTGCTAATCAACTGATAATGAGCGGGGCTGCCCGCCTGCAACGCCACATCCACACCACCGCACTTTTTCGACACACCACTTCACACATCAGAAAGGGCCTTATCACACAGAGGTGTTTTGCCAGAGAAAAAAGTTTTTTGTTTTTATATATAGATATATAAAAATAAATATAAAATATGGGCCATGGTTCAAATGCAGATTTATTATGTACACTCTTAAAAACAAAGGTGCTTCAAAAGGTTCTTCAAGCGATGCCATAGAAGAACCATTTTTGGTTCCACAAAGAACCATTCAGTCAAAGGTTCTTTAAAGAACCATCTCTTTCTTGCGTTTTTGTAATCTGAAGAACCTTCATTCGCCACAAAGAATTTTTTGTGAAACAGAAAGGTTCTTCAGATGTTAAAGGTTCTTTATGGAACCATTTAGACACAAAGGTTCTTCTATGGCATCGTGAAGAACCTTTATTTTTAAGAGTGTAGTTAGTATGTTTAATACATTTTAGTGTACACCAAACGAGTTAATCTCTTTGACAAATAAAATATAATAAAGGTTTGGTTGCAGTACTGCAGCTGTAACAGGACAAAGCATGTTTGATATGTGCTATTCATATTGTTGACCTCTTAAGTAGACAACACCATGTCGGCAAGGAAAATACAGTTGAGAGAAAGCCTTGGTGTTTTCGCAAATCTTCGTTTAGATGTCAATAATACTAAATATTGGGGTTACATTTTGACACTGCTTTGATACTTTTGATATTTTAAGCCACTGCAACTGAAGTGTGTATCCAAACAAAACGCAGTAAAGGTATTAACAGTGTTTTGATGAATAATTTGAGTGAATAATTCAATGATCCACTCATAAAGACAGATGCTGAATTCAGAACCACATAGTGCTACTATAGCATAACATTTTTGACATAAGACACAAGTCATTTGAATCAATCTGTGTTTTGAACGTATTGTTTAATAAGTTGTTGTTTTTAATAAGTATCGCTTTTTATTTCTCCTCTTCCCTATTACTTGTTTCACTTCTGTTTCAGTTTTATAACCATTTCTTACTATGTGTCAGTAAGTTGTTGTTTTTTAGCATGTGTGTTTGGCTCAGTGTTATCTTTTAGGATTACTGATAAACAACTGTTGTTTGATTTGTATTATT
The DNA here is from genome assembly GCA_018155175.1 of Sinocyclocheilus anophthalmus. Classification (NCBI taxonomy): domain Eukaryota; kingdom Metazoa; phylum Chordata; class Actinopteri; order Cypriniformes; family Cyprinidae; genus Sinocyclocheilus; species Sinocyclocheilus anophthalmus. The sequence goes on along the minus strand of JADLZN010006180.1, from coordinate 102,145 downwards.
TGTATTTGTTATTTATTTTAATGTCTGAATTTATTATGCCTGTATAGATCTTTTTATTAAGTTTTAGTTTGATTTAATTTGAGTTATTTTAATACTTCAACATACAAAATGAAAATGAAATAATATATATATATATATGAATTATAAATGTTGTATGTATATATATATATACAGTGGGGAAAAAAAGTATTTAGTCAGCCACCAATTGTGCAAGTTCTCCCACTTAAAAAGATGAGAGAAGCCTGTAATTTTCATCATAGATATACCTCAACTATGAGAGACAAAATGAGAAAAAAAAATCCAGAAAATCACATTGTAGGATTTTTAAAGAATTAATTTGCAAATTATGGTGGAAAATAAGTATTTGGTCAATAAAAAATTTAATCTCAATACTTTGTTATAAACCCTTTGTTGGCAATGACAGAGGTCAAAAGTTTTCTGTAAGTCTTCACACACTGTTGCTGGTATTTTGGCCCATTCATCCATGCAGATCTCCTCTAGAGCAGTAATGTTTTGGGGCTGTTCGCTGGGCAACACGGATTTTCAACTCCCTCCAAAGATTTTCTATGGGGTTGAGATCTGGAGACTGGCTAGGCCACTCCAGGACCTTGAAATGCTTCTTACGAAGCCACTCCTTCGTTGCCCGGGCGGTGTGTTTGGGGAATCATTGTCATGCTGAAAGACCCAGCAACGTTTCATCTTCAATGCCCTTGCCGATGGAAGGAGGTTTTCACTCAAAATACATGGGATACATGGCCCCATTCGTTCTTTCGTTTACACAGATCAGTCGTCATGGTCCCCTTGCAGAAAAACAGCCCCAAAGCATGATGTTTACACCCCCATGCTTCACAGTAGGTATGGTGTTCTTGGGATGATACTCATTCTTCTTCTTCCTCCAAACACGGCGAGTGGAGTTTATACCAAATAGTTCTATTTTGGTCTCATCTGACCACATTACCTTCTCCCATGCCTTCTCTGGATCATCCAGATGGTCTTTGGTAAACTTCAGACGGGCCTGGACATGTAATGGCTTAAGCAGGGGGACACGTCTGGCACGGATTTGAGTCGCTGGCGGCGCAGTGTGTTACTGATGGTAGCCTTTGTTACTTTGGTCCCAGCTCTCTGCAGGTCATTCACTAGGTCCCCCCGTGTGGTTATGGGATTTTTGCTCACAGTTCTTGTGATCCTTTTGACCCCCCGGGGTGAGATCTTGCGTGGAGCCCCAAATCAAGGGAGATTATCAGTGGTCTTGTATATCTTCCATTTTCTAATAATTGCTCCCACAGATGATTTCTTCACACCAAGCTGCTTACCTATGCAGATTCAGTCTTCCCAGCCTGGTACAGGTCTACAATTTTGTTTATGGTGTCCTTTGACAGCTCTTTGGTCATGGCCATGGTGGAGTTTGGAGTGTGACTGATTGAGGTTGTGGACAGGTGTCTTTTATACTGATAACAAGTTCAAACGATGCCATTAATACAGGTAACGAGTGAAGGACAGATGAGCCTCTTAAAGAAGAAGTCACAGGTCTGTGAGAGCCAGAAATCTTGCTTGTTTGTAGGTGACCAAATACTTATTTTACCGAGGAATTTACCAATTAATTCTTTAAAAATCCTACAATGTGATTTTCTGGATTTTTTTTTCTCATTTTGTCTCTCATTGTTGAGGTATACCTTTGATGAAAATTACAGGCCTCTCTCATGTTTTTAAGTGTGAGAACTTGCACAATGGGTGGCTGACTAAATACTTTTTTGCCCCACTGTATGTATGTATGTAGGTATGTGTCTTATGGTCAGGTGGTATTTTGGTGTTTGGCTTAGTGTTATGTTAGAATCATTATACTCATACCTTTTGTTCTTTAATATTTTGAATTGTTTTTAGCTTTATCTTTTGTTTTTCATAAAAATTTTGTTGTATGCATTTGTCATTTTTATTTAATTTCTTTATTATTAAAATGTGTATAAGTAGCATTTATAATCTTTTAGTTTCGTTTGGATCTGTTGTTAGTTGCTTGAATACTAAATGTATTGCTTTGTTGTCTCATTTGTAAGTCGCTTTGGATAAAAGCGTCTGCTAAATGACTAAATAAATCAAATAAATAAAAATCATTTGAGTGAATGATTCAATGACTCACTTGTAAAGACAGTCACTAGTCTGGCACCTACTGTTATTTCAAGGCATTATAAACACAGGGTTTTTACAGTACAGAGCCCTGAAAGTGACATTCACATTTTTAATCCAATAAATACTTAGGCCGAAAGAATGAGTGTTTTGTGTAATATATGAATTATCCTTAAAAAAGCAAGACATGAAGTTGTCCTGTGCTATCTTTTGTTTTCCTGGTCGAGTTAGTTATTCACTGCTGTAAAAACATGTTTCTAAATCTGGTCAGCATAGCAGGTACAGTATATTATCTGCAATAATATTCTCTTCTCTTGAACTGTAACCTATTTGTTTCGGTTCAGGAAGTTCCACCCTGATCTGTTTTGTTTTGTCCCAGTTGTTGTATTATGACAATTATTATATAGGCAAATTTCAGTCTCTTAGAAAAGCACAGAGCATGCATATATAGACGGCGCATGACATGACGACTAAACCAGGCCATAATGCGGCATGGTGTATCTATGTACACCTATGACAGATGATCCTGTTTATCCATGATCCCCTGTCACATTGCTCTGGACTGCGATAAGCATGTTATTTAAGGTAGGGGGCAGCCTATGAAGCCGTATGTTGGCGCTGAAGCCAGAAATCATGTGGTTTTAGCATAGCACAGTCCGACACACCGCCCTGCCTCTTCCTGCACTGATAACAGGGTGAGGGACGACTGAATTGACCGATGGTGGTGGGTCATAATCGGTGTCAGCTCCTTGACTCTTCTCGGCAACACTAACAGCTTTTGTCTCAGGAAACGTATGCAGAATAGTGTCTAGTCAGCATTTTCCTACTAAATCTAAGTGGCTCAGCCTTATTTACAGGCCCGTCTTACATAAACATGCTCTGTAACATCTGACATGATTGATTGAACACCATCACCCCCAATGATCAGCTGACTATTCGAGGCAATTTTGGAATCGAGGGCTTTGCGAATGATGCAGCAACTAATTTTGCTGATGCCAAGTAAGGTAGCATGAGCTCAATGGCACTTTACTATTATAAGCCCAAGTGTAATCACGATTCATCTGTAATGGGAAAATAAGGGCCAGAGTAACTCTGGCAGGAAATATCTCATTTTCTGTGCTGTGGCTGCTCAGGAAACTCAGCCATTCACTGTTCTATATACTCCCATCCTGAAGTGGGGGAGTGGGGTCGCTAAAAAGGCTAGAGGGTGGGGGGGATGCAGAAATACTAATAACAATTATTTTGAAACAGTTGTGTTTATTTTTATTGTCATCTCCCTTTAATGTTTAATGGCAGCTATTTTCTCTATTTCCCCTCGGCGGTATGTCAGTATCACTGATTGTGCTCTTGAAAGTCTTTGTACTTGTGATTAAGGTTTTCCCCACATTTGCTATTTGTGGTGTCTGGGACGTGTGATTGAACCACAGATCTGATTTTCAGAGGTACATAAAATATGACCTATTGCATGATCAGGATGGATCTTTGATTTATTCTAACATGTTGCATAAACTAGTTGAACACAAAATAATATCATACTTTATAGCTGCTTTTGTCTGTTAGTCTGAGACTACAATGAAAAACGCTAATTTAAAAATATAATTTAAACCTGAAAATAAAGTTTTTGAAAAGTTTAAAACAAAGATATACAGTATTATGAAGGAAAAGTAATATTAAGTTTACATTTATTAAATGGTGCATAACTATTACTCGAACACAACTGAATATCTTACTTTATAGTATGTTTTTGTCTCAGTCTGAGACTGCAATGAAAACTGGTCATTTAAAAATGTAATTGAAAAGTTTAAAACAAACATATTACAAGAGGAAATTGATATAAAAGTGTATGTTCAAAATTATTAAACATGTTGCATAAGTACTTCACCACAAAAGAGCATATTTTATAGCCGTTTTTGTCTATTAGTCTGAGAAATTGGTGATTTAATGGAATTTAAATGTTTAAAACAAATACATATCGAAGGAAAATTTGTATAAGTATAAAGTCAGATTTATCGAACATGTTGCACTAAACTACTAAACAAATAATATCTTGCTTTATAGCTGTTTTGTGCATTATTATGAAAACATCTCTGATTCACTAATTTAAACCTGAAAATTAAAATTTTATGAAAGTTTTTGGAAAAATTTGAAACTTGAAATTTACTGAAAGTATTGTTTAAAAGGTTGATAGATTTCCTAAGAGCCTTAACCTTTGCATGCTTTATCTGTGTGTGTGAATTAATTGTCTGAGATGCCAAAGGTCTGGATGCAGAACGAAGGTCAGCGGAAATCATTTTGATATTTTGCTGCTCTTTATTTTTCTTCCTCTTGCTCACATTGCCATATTGACTTGAGATATTTGTACTGTCTTCTAATTTTGAACTATTGTTCTGAGGTGGTTTATAATTATGAAGCTGATAAAACATGGGTGTTAACAGCCCAGAGGTCTTCTCGGCACAAGGCACATGTGTCAGCCAGTGTCTTCTGCTTCAGGAGAAAAACAAAGAGAGAGAAATGAATGAGTCACAGAAATGATTCTGTTATCTGTCAGCAGGAAGCTGTCAGTGAAGCTTAGATTCATGTGAATGACCCTCACCTGCATCTAAATACACAACAAGCTGATTGAGTGAATGGGTAGTTTTAAGCAGAGAGGAGACTGGGGCTAGTTGTCACAAGTCTTTGTGTTTTAAAGGACTAGCTTTTGTTTCCATAAATGTTTTTTCCTTAGCATTGGTGTTGAAAAACTCTCTTAGAATAATTAGAATATTTTTTTAATTCATTTAAATAATTAATTAGAATAATTTAGGCAAGTGTCAACTATATAACGGAGGTTGATTTTAACAAAACGCTTAAACTGTGTTCTCACGACAACAGGATTTTTCTTAAATGTGAGGTCCAGGCAAGTTGTCATGTTTGTACGTTTTTTTGCTGTAAAAAAAAATATTCATGGAGTACATTTAACAAAACTATTGCGGTCTTTCAACTTCACAATTTCATTTTGCATTCTTTGTAATTACTTGTGAGATTTACTAACAATTTCTGAGTGAAAATTGTTTCTACACCAAATTTGTTTAATAGCAAATACCATTATTTGGCATGTTGTCACATTTTGTGTTTTTAATAGCCATTAACGGTGGAAATGGCCAACGAAGTTTTTGTATCCAAAACAGTAAACTGTATAGAAATTTATTTTTAATCATAAACCGGTCTCTCCGCCTTTCTCCGTTGTAGCAGCATGTAAATATGCTGTTAAATACAGCGCACAGGAAAGTAGCCCCCACTCGTTACAATACATTGTAATGACTTCACAACTGCATGACTGCAAACGCACGCGAGGAGGCGTGTGCGCTACTGTCCCGGAGCGCGCGCAGGAAGGGAGGGCGATCTTTGTCCGGTCACAAATATATAATGGTCGAGCGCAACGGTTAAAAGCGGGAGCAAACACATGTTGAAGCAGAATCAGGGCACTCAGACAGTAAAGGAATGAAATTATGTTTGAGCGCGACTATCAGGCAGGACCAGCAGAGACGCGCGCTGTGAACCTTATTGCTGAAAACGCAGTTTCGCGCGGAGCTGTCCAAGGTGGAGTAGGATGATGGGATGAAGCACCTGTTGCTATGTCAGTATCTACAAACGAGAACGAGAATGCGATCAATCCATCTCTGCGCGGAATGCCGCAATTTGGCTAGGCTATATAAACGGACTGACCCCTGTACGCCATTTAAAAACTAGATATTATATGCTAATTATATGGAAAACTGTTCAGGTTCATACATTCACCATGGCTGGATGCATTGATGTTAAGTTCTAAATAATCAGTTTCATCTGGAAACCATTACATCTTGGTCAATGATTCACGAGCCTAATCCCCACGAGTGCCCATTCTAATTCAACACCGTGATATGGACATGGAAAAAGTCAGACGAGGTGCTGGGAGAGACGCTCGCGCTGCAGGGTTCGCGGCTCGCTGATCCCCTGGCACACTTCACGCGCGTCAATGACGTTGGCTCCTTGGTTAAGGCTGGCGAGGCTCGGCCTGCTGACTGCGTGTCTTTATTCATGGCTGGTGGTGGATGGATGCGGACCGGGTCCAGGTTACGGCACTCGCCACAGGCAACGCAAGTTGACTCCAGTGTCTTACAAGCAGCACGTGCCCGGTGTCTCGGAGAACAACCTGGGAGCGAGCGGAAGAGCGGAGGGCAGGATAACGCGCAGTTCGGAACGCTTCAATGAGTTCGTGTGCAACTATAACACTGACATTGACTTCAAAGACGAGGAACATACCAAAGCTGACCGGTTCATGACCAAGGTAAAGGAAACTAGTATCTCCTCCTGAGAACCAGAAATAAAAAGGGTTGTGAATTTAGTATTTTTTCATGTCATTACATTGTTTAGAGCAGTGGTTCCCAACCCTAGTCCTTGAGGCACCCCAACACTGCACATTTTGCATGTCTCCTTTCTCTGACACTCCAGTTTCAGGTCTTGGAGTCTCTACTAATGAGATGATGACCTGAATCAGGTGTGTTTGATTAAGGAGACATGCAAAACGTGCAGTGTTGGGGTGCCTCCAGGACCAGGGTTGGGAACCACTGGTTTAGAGCATAAGAAAAAAAAGGTAAAATTACATTTTTGAAAAATTATATTTTATTCATAAGTTATGCTATGTCCTCTGTAGAGGACACCAGGACTCAATTTTTCTAAAAAATAAAATGACAAGATTAGACATGAAAAGGCAAAACAATGGTACATTTTTAGGTTTCAGGATTTTTTTATAACTAACTTTGTTTAAGGATTATTCTCAACTATGTTATAAAATATATAACAAATTATTTGATATACCATTTTGCTTTATGCAATGCGTGTGTGTAAAAATTTCATAAATTGGTTTTCCCATTAAGCACAATGTTATCTATAAACTGTATCTAATTTACATATTAAAGTGCTGTTGGGACAGCACGTTGAAAAAAGAAGTGTAATAATGGGAATAACTATAGCCTACTTGGCAACATTTTCATAAGAATATCTAATATTTCATAAGAATATTGATATATAATTTGTTTTCCTATTCAATTCTTTTGTCTCACAAAATGTATAATAATCATGCTTTTAGTCCTGGTGTCCTCTACAGTGGACATGTATGAAATTATGTCCTGTTTCATAACAGGAAGTCATATTTTGATTTGAAACCCCATAATATTCTCCTGAGATGTTGATTTGTGACGAACAAATCAAAAATTAATCAGATTTAAATGATTATTACAAAATATTATCATATTTCCATAACGATGTACAATTTTATCACTAAATTAATGTCAGACATTTTTAAAAACCAAGGAGAGGGAGTGGTCACGGTGAAACACCCAATCATTTGGTATCTCTGAAAAGCACTGAATGTGCTCTGTACAGGACATCCAGACTTAAAAATGTGACATGTGAGGTCTCAGAGAAATTCACTAAAATATAATGTCCACTACAGAGGCAAAAACTCCATAGCTGGGTCTCAGGAGGATCTAAGAGAATCAGCTGCGTCCCATTTTGCAGATGGGTCACTCCACAGTGCTTTTTGTGTGTCTTATAAACAGTGGTAAACAATGGCTAAATGATATTTTAATCTTTCCTTAATGGATTTAACTTAATAGAAATTTAATAATGTATATATATATATAGATAGTATAATATATATAATATATATATAATTGAATATAATTCTAATATCTATACTATAATATATATAATTAAAATATACTATTATCTTCTGATAATTATTAGAAATGTATTATCTTAATTTATAGCAATAATTATTTAAAGTTATGTGTTAACTCTTACCTTTAATACTCTCCTTTATTAAAGTGATTGCATATGTCATTACGACATTATAACTTTTCAGTAAGTGCCTGGTCTTTTTTTATTGTTTATTTCATTAACTTTGTCAGTAGGGATGTGACTATGGTTATGTACAGTATTATTTCTTTTTGAAAACTAGATATTTGTACATCTATCAGCGTTAAATAATCTTTCTCATAAACACTTTGTAGTGTCATAATCTTGAGCACAAGGCTAGTAACGGCTAAATGAATGGTAAAACGTCAGCCTTGTTACTGTCAACCCTGTTACTTTTTAAAGGCTTATCTGCATCCTAACAAACGCCTACATAGCGATTTATAAGTCACATGTGCAAAAAAAAAAGCAATTTATTAACGCCTAACGACATTCTTTGTCTCATGTAATGTTTGAAATCTAATTTAAAATCAAAATGGAAAAGGCACAGATTTCATGGAATGACCCAGATGCATCCGGTGATCCTTTCAACTCTCTCAGTCATCCATGACATACTTCATGCACAGTTAAACACTACTTGAAAATAAAGGGGTTTGTTATTTGTTATTCTGTAATTCAGCTGTTTCATTGTCTGTTTTTTTTTGTTGTTTTTTTTAAATTGATGCAAACAACTATAAAGCTGTGATAGAAGGTGAATTTGTCTGGACAGGCCCTGAAAAATTGTAATTAGTCCAAGAGAAGAGATTTTGACTGTAACAATCTCATGATGTTGATAGAATGTTTACCCATGTTGCCATGTTCCCTAGGCAATGTAAAAAACGTGACAATAAGACTGTCTGGACTGCCACAGCACCATTTAATCTTTAACCAAGTTTTTCGTTAGTGAGCTATAAAATGATCACTACACCTCTACTTCCTTAGTCCGGGAGTGTGTGCGTGTTCCCTTGTATAAACATGAAGGTAGGTAAGGCAGATAACATTGTGAAGAAAACAGAGTGCACTTAATATTATTTTTAAACCTTAAATACATAGAAGCCATTTAAAACTCATTACTTAACGGCAGTATGAGGACATTTTCAGTTGAATAAGTTAATAGAAATAGACAGTGTATTCTTTGGCATGACCTAATCTGTTATGGTATCATAGGTTGTTTTGAGATATTCCTGATAAGTTGGATATCACTGATAATGCGTTGGCATAGATTGGCATCTAGTTAACTGTGAAAACCCTTATGAAAGTGCTTCAAGTTGGAGTATGTGTACGTATGCATGTGCCCTCTCGTTGCCCAACTCTGAAAGCTATCCTTTGTGCATCTTTTCAAGCCTCTGCGGGGTCGCCTGTGCAGAATTCTCATCTGTTGAAGTAATGGCACCATCGGAAAAGCCTCTATTGTAGTTTTCACAATGAATCGCCTCTGTCCAACAGCACTGCGAGAAAAATCTCCCTGGTTTGTTTTCTTCCCCTCTTGATTTCTCACTCTTGCTGTCACATTCCCAAGTAGACGTCTAAACATTCCATCCATCTGCCTTCTCGCTCAGACTGGTCTTTGCTTTCTTCTTACTCTAATTGGCTTTTCGACCTTGTCTTGCTCTCTCGCCTTTTCCCATACCCTCTCAATCACGACCCTAGGTCACATAATATTATTTTCACTGACAAATAATCCTACTTTTTAACAGATTCTCCATTACGTGAGGTGTAGAGAGAGGGAAAATGTGGAGAATGCATGGAGGAAGTCTAAATTCTGTGTTACAAAGTCTCAAGGTTGACACTGGGGTCATTCAAAAGACTGTGTGAAAATGTTCCAATCGTGTGAAGAAATAAATAAGGAATTGACCTTGGCTTTACTCTGTGACCATGCTGAAGTGTCCAAAGAATGCTGGAAATGAGTTAATGTAGCTTTGTTCTTATTGTTAGATGTTGGGGGTGGAAATGGCCTTTTGCAGAGCTGAAAATGCTGGAGAAAAATTGCTGATGTCTACCGGCGCCAAATTCTGACAAAGAATTCTGAAATGTCATGGTATTTGCTGTGCTTTCAGCATTAGCACACCTCTGGTTTGAATCATTGCTTTAAAAAGGAGGAGTTTTGGCAATGTGACACAGTTGAAGTGAAAATTCATCTAAAAGTGAATATTCTTCCTGCACTACCTCTTCTTTATTCTGTAGAACACAGAAGAAGATATTTTGAAAAATGTTAGTAATTTCAGTGAAAGACAGTGGGATTCAATGCTGTTTATGGACAAAACAGACAAAACATTCTTCAGAATATATTTTATGTTCCACAGAAGAATGAAAGTCACAGGTTTAGAAAAACATAAAGTGAGACATAATTTTAAGTAACTTATCCCTTTAAATAAAGATCAAATAAAAACAAAAACATTTTAGTCCTTCTGTTTGTATCACCTGTATGTTTTTATTTGCTCTTTCCGTTTCACAGCGCTGTAAGGACTGCCTCAATAAACTGGCAATAGCAGTAATGAACCAGTGGCCTGGAGTTCGACTGCGAGTGACAGAAGCCTGGGATGAGGATGGCCATCACCCTCTTGGTTCTTTGCATTATGAGGGCCGTGCAGTTGACATCACCACCTCAGACAGGGACACAAAAAAATATGGACTACTTGCACAGTTGGCAGTTGAGGCTGGATTTGACTGGGTGTACTATGAATCCAAGTACCATGTGCACTGCTCTGTCAAAGCCGGTAAGCTTGTAAATCCTTCTGTTATATAGTTATTGTGACTCATACCTTTTCATGTACAGTCAAACCAAAATTTATTCGGACACCTTCAACATTTCACACATTATCACAGTTTATTCGCTATAGTTTAGAAAATGGTAATAAAATATGACAAGAACTCAACTGTGTCAGAACAAATTCATCTTGATAATGTCAGATAACACTTAAGCAAAACATGGTCAGATCAAAGTGTCTGAATAATTTTTATTCAATGTTTTTCTGGTTGTCCACTTTATGAAGAATTTTTGGGTATAATATGTCACAGTTTACTTTATTTTGCTATCCTCACTTACATAAATGAACTATAGTGTCCTGCACCCACTAGTAAAAAAATATAAAAAATTACAGGTGCATTCAATAAATTAGAATGTCATGGAAAAAGTTCATTTATTTCAGTAATTAAACTAAAATTGTGAAACTCGTGTATTAAATAAACTCAATGCCCACAGACTGAAGTAGTTTAAGTCTTTGGCTCTTTTAATTGTGGTGATTTTGGCTCACATTTAACAAAAAACCCACCAATTCACTATCTCACAAATTAGAATATGGTGACATGCCAAAAACACCTGCAAAGGTTTCCTGAGAACTTCAAAATGTTCTCTCAGTTTGGTTCACTAGCCTACACAATCATGGGGAAGACTGCTGAACAGACAGTTGTCCATAAGACAATCATTGACACCCTTCACAAGGAGGGTAAGCCACAACATTCATTGCCAAAGAAGCTGGCTATAGCACAGAGTGCTATATCCAAGCATGTTAACAGAAAGTTGAGTGGAAGGAAAAAGTGTGGAAGAAAAAGATGCACAACCAACCGAGAGAACCGCAGCCTTATGAGGATTGTCAAGCAAAATCGATTCAAGAATTTGAGTGAACTTCACAAGGAAAGGACTCATAACCACAGACAACGTGAGAGGAGTCTTACCTGGGCTAAGGAGAAGAAGAACTGGACTGTTGCCCAGTGGTCCAAAGTCCTTTTTTCAGATGAGAGCAAGTTTTGTATTTCATTTGGAAACCAAGATCCTGGAGTCTGGAGGAAGGGTGTAGAAGCTCATAGCTCAAGTTGCTTGAAGTCCAGTGTTAAGTTTCCACAGTCTATGATAATTTGGGGTGCAATGTCATCTGCCGGTGTTGGTCCATTGTGCTTTTTGAAAACAACGTCACTGCACCCGTTTACCAAGAAATGTTGGAGTACTTCATGCTTCATTCTGCTGACCAGCTTTTGAAGATGCTGATTTAATTTTCCAACAGGACTTGGCACCTGCCCACACTTCCAAAAGCACCAAAAGATGGTTAAATGACCATGGTGTTGGTGTGCTTGACTGGCCAGCAAACTCACCAGACCTGAACCCCATAGAGAATCTATGGGGTATTGTCAAGAGGAAAATGAGAAACAAGAGACCAAAAAAGGCAGATGAGCTGAAGGCCACTGTCAAAGAAACCTGGCTTCCATACCACCTCAGCAGTGCCACAAACTGATCACCTCCATGCCACGCTGAATTGAGGCAGTAATTAAAGCAAAAGGAGCCCCTACCAAGTATTGAGTACATGTACAGTAAATGAACATACTTTCCAGAAAACCAACAATTCACAAAAAAATGTTTTTATTGGTCTTATGAAATATTCTAATTTGTTGAGATAGTGAATGGTGGGTTTTTGTTAAAGGTGAGCCAAAAATCATCACAATTAAAAGAACCAAAGACTTAAACTACTTCAGTCTGTGTGCATTGAATTTATTTAATACACGAGTTTCACAATTACTGGAGCTGAATTACTGAAATAAATGAACTTTTCCACGACATTCTAATTTAATGAGATGCACCTGTATATCTGGTGTCTGAATAATTTTTTGGTTTGACTGTAGCTCTTAAAGGGATAGTTTACCTTAACATAAAACTTCTGTCATCATTTACTCACTGTCACGAAGTTCCAAAACGGTATGAGGAACAAAAAAGAACATACTTTGAAAAATGTCCATACATTGAAAGTCAGTGGTGTCCAATGTTGTTTTGGACCCCACTGACTTGCAGTCTATGGCCAAAAACTAATGAGGGGGAGTAAATGAGTACATCATTTTCAGTTTTGGGTGAACAATCCCTTTAACTTGATTTCAAGTTGAAGTTGATAACTCGTTCCACCTCAAAATCTTTCCAGATCACTCTGTAGCTGTAGAAAAAGGTGGCTGCTTTTCAGGATCGGGACATGTGACAATGGCTGATGGCGTGCAAAAACCTATGTCGTGTTTGCAGCCTGGCGAGAAGGTGCTTTCTTTGTCTGAGTCAGGTGAAATTGTTCTCAGTCGGGTACTTTTCTTTTTACATCTGGATAGAGAGAGCAGAACCACTTTCTTTATTTTTACTACTGAAAATGGGAAACAAATGGCACTTACTCCTAATCACCTCATCTTTGCGGCTCCCAATCTCAAACTGCACCACCGTGAGTATGAAGCTATGTTTGCCCAAAAAGTTAGGATTGGGGACTATATACTTACTACTGGGGACAACAGAGGACTTCAGCCATCTAAAGTGGTCTCAGTTTCACTGGAGGAGAGGATGGGGGTTTATGCTCCTTTGACAGATCATGGGAACTTATTTGTGGATGGCATGCTGGTATCCAACTACGCTTCTTTTGAGGATCACAGACTTGCACACTGGGCATTTTGGCCTTTCCGTGTTCTTTTTCGCTTTTTCCAGACAGTAGTGGAAGAGAACTCACAAAGAGTGGTGGTTAAAAGTAGTGCCATGGTCCCTAATATCTGTTCCACAGATCAGACCTTCCTTACTATTGTGATGCACAATAGTTCTTCCAGCATATGCAAGAAATTCCCAGAGGTCACAGTGGAAACGGAAAATGAACACAGTTTTTTGCAACAAAGGGAGGTTTACTGGTATGCAAGGCTTTTGCACACATTAGGGCGGATATTTCTTGATCCTCAGAAGTTTTACTGATGGTCAAGACACAGAATATGCAAACATAATGTCAACTGCAAAATAAATGATAGCTCTTTAAAAACTACTGACCAAAAAGGAAAAGCAATAGGCACTATAACTGGTATAATTACTCACCTATAATGTCCGGATACAATTATTTCATACATTTAGAATTTGTAAATTGGTTGCAGTTATGCATGTACTTTATGTGAAATATTCAGTGTAACTTAAAAAATATTGAATAAACACCATATGGACAATTATGGGATTCAAAATGTTTGTTTTACAAGAAAATATTTCGAAGAGTAATAGATATTTATTTTTATACTTTTGGATTGATAATATATATTTTATGTTAAACTGAATGTTCATGTGATTATTTGTTATACCAAACAGACACTGATACAGTTGTTGTAATCTTGTTTTACTTAAAGTTATCATAGTTTGTGTTGCAAAATAAACCTGATCTGCTTAGAATTGATTCACACCAAACACAGGGAGTTTTATTCTCACTAGATTTGCTCTGTGTACAACATATCTTGTCTGTTGCCAAATTAATAAACATTTCAATTTGTGACCAATCAGCATTTTACATTACATCCTGTAGTTGATAATTTAGAAGCTCTAAACAGAAATGAGTTGTAAAACAAATATTGTGTTAACATAGTTATCCATGTCTAATGACTAATTGTGGTCGATTTCCAGTGTCCAAAATCAACAGCGATGTGCTAACCAGGCTGGCTTTTACTAAGTGCATCACACCCCCTTGTGGACACCAAAGAAAACACCACTGTCTATTCTGATGTGCTTAGTACGATTTACAATCTGTCTGTTCTAAAAAACAGCTTCCTGGAATTAACAATAAACCAACAAAGTAATAAATGATAATTTGTAATATTTTTAATTTGTCCTCCATTATTTTTCCTGCTTAAAATATCAGCATTAATGCAATATAAACAAAATTTTGAATTAAAATGTAAGTTCATTATTCTGATCTACAGCCTGACAATGTAAAATATTTAGCATCGTAAAACTAAAATAATGCTTTTGAGACTGTGTTGCTTTTTGGAAGCGCATGCCTTTTCCTCTATTCTTTTTTTCACAGCTGTGAAGGTATAGAAGAGGATTATCTCAGTCATGGAGGGGGCAGATAGACACAAACCCCCACTGGAGAGGAGATGTTCTAAACTCTATCTGGATCAGGCCAATGGCAAAGACTGAAATGTAGGCCCACCCAACAAATACCTTTGGTGAACCAATCAGATTTTAAAGATAAGCTCAGGCTCCCTCCAAACCTTTCCTGTTAAAACTAATCCTGGTGAAAGCTGGGAAAAAGTCATTAATCTTGTAAATGGGGTATGATCAGGAAATACAGAGAAAAATATATATATTATACCATCAAGTTATGTTCTATAGAGATCAATATGTCAGTGCTCTAACAGAATAATATGAGACAGATAAGGCCTGTACTGTGCAGCTGAATTTTGCAATATCAGAATTTCAGTTTCTGTCTGTAAAATTAACATGACCTAATGCAGCATGCTTGAGTAATATTTGGATGAGACATGACTTCACTGTGGTAGATGTTGGTAGTGATCCATAAATGGGTGTGGCAAAATGGCTCGATAGCGCCACCTGTAAAATTTCAACGGAGTGCGCCTCGAGCTACGTTTTACATACATGTACGAAAATCGGTGCACATGTGTAACACACCATTACCTACAAAAATGTCTCTTGGTACAAAATCCAAAACCCAACAGGAAGTACGTTATTTAGAATTTCCTGCAGGATTTTTCTGCAGTTTTTGCCATTTCCAGGCCTCCTACTTTGAAGAACTCCTCCTACAGTTTTAATCGGATCATCTTCAAATTTGGTGAGGGTCATCATAAGGCCTTTGTGACGTTAAATTGCGAAGATCCTGAGTTTTCGTCAAGGGGCGTGTCCCTGGCGGCCTAACAAATTTCGATGTTTCGCCATGAAACAGGAAGTTGCTATAACTCAGACATACAATGTCCAATCTGCCCCAAACTTCACATTTTAGTTAGAGTCCTGGCCTGAAAACATCTACATGCAAATATTCAGTTATAGTCATAGCGCCACCTGCTGGTAACAGGAAGTGACATGTTTTACGCTGTAACGAACTACTAGAAATTTAATGACATCAATATTTTTTTTTGGTCAGTCTAATCTAAAGGCCTTTGCAATGTGAATTTGTGAAGATCTTGAGTTTTCGTTAAAGGATGTGTTCATGGCACCGTGACAAAATTCGAGGGCCATTCTTCCATCATATTCGTATATGAATTAAACAGTCTGATTAAATATGTTGAGTACTGTATTTTCTGGATGTGACCCAAAAACTATTTGACTCTGATGGCTTGTCAGCTTAAAGGACAACAAATCCACACCTGCTTGGTTTCTACCATTATATAAGAACAGGTTAGTTGATTCAACAATGCATATCTTCTATAGGCACAGTGATTGAAACAAGATTATAATATTTAATAAGAAATAGCAATGTCACATACATGCATTTATACATAATACAGACAACTTTGAGAAGGCCTTTAATTCATTTCAAAACAGGCAGCTCATGCATCTGCACTCCAGGATCAATAAAGTCTGTCTCTTTTTAAATCTATACTTTATCTAGTCTAAGAATAGACTAATAATTAACCTTTGACCAGGCAATATTTTGTGGTCTCATTTAGGCTACTCATTTTAAATGTTTTGTTTAGAATCGATTTTCACTGAGCTAATAGTGTGCTAATTTTGAAAGAAAGGATGAACTGACATGACTAAATATCTGTACTGAGAGTTCTGCTGTTAACATTGTGGCCAGATAATAAACCGACCACTTAAATGGCTACCTTTTAAGGCAATAAATAAACAGGATAAATAAAATTGATTATGTAATTGTTTAGTTGTATAGATAGATAGATAAGTTAGTTATAGTTCATTACAGCATTGCATCTCTGCAGCACTGTGAAGGACAGGTGGTTTAACTGTAAATCGGGTGAAACTAACAGAACTGACTCCCACATAACTAACTTAACCATGACCCAGATTTGTAGTGCACCCCTAATTTGTTTGTCCTCTCAAAAGTAGGGGTCGCAGTTGGACTCAGCATCGGTGTTAAAAACATGTTTTAAACTGCAGCCTGCACTCAAGACAGAAAGCTAGCAGTCTTCTTCATACTGTTACATGAAGCAAGTTTATCAAACAAACTTGCTACATTTCTCCAGATTGGAGATCTGGGTGTGGGTTAGCCAAAGCTAACGTTACTCAGTCTGGATGATAGCAGAAGCAAACATGAGAGTCCAGCATGAACTCATTTGATTCATTGGTATCGGCCAGCCAAAATCTTAATATCAGGTAGTTTTGCAAACGTTTGCTCGTCCGACAGCACTTCCCCCATCAACAACAAACTAGTAAACCCTGCCTAGCCAAAGCTAGCTTAATGAAATGAAACGGACCCCAGCGGTTATTATCCGGAGGATTGTTCCGATCATGTACGAAGACGTTAGCAGCGCATTGTAGGTGAGTGTTAAAAGTAGTATTCAATTAAAAAAAATATATATATACTCGCTGATTAATCACCCTAGCGATCCTCGGGCCCCCCTTCAACGGCCATTTAGCGAAGTGAGTGCGAATCTGTCGGCCAAAATGAATGTGCTGCTAGCTTCATACGTAACATTACCATAGCGTTTCCTAAACTCAAGGTTATAAACACCAGTGTTAGGATTGTGCTGCTATTGTGTTGGCCGTTTGCGTTCTTTTCCTATAGCTCCTTGTATTTTGAGTTTAGCGTGATACATGAGTGTTTATGTCCTTGGTAACGTTAAATAGGTAAGCCATGTTTTTAGCCAGCACCAGTTTATGAACCATCCGTCATTAAGACCTTATGAACACAGAAACCACGAATGCTTAGGACTTCACGTGTTGCTTACTGTCGAATATATGTTGTTGTGATATTCCGAGCGTTTTATTTGCTATCTAAGTCATTAAAACTTCTCTATTTGTTGTTTTTGGAAAGAGCTACAGCATTTTGGAGTATGGAAGTGTCTGGCTAGCAAGCTGAGTTAGCAGATGTGAAACTGAATGATTTGTTTAATTTATTTATTATAAGTTATTTATTTTTGCAAAAGTGGGGCTGGTAAACAAAATGGAGTAAAATTTGTGATTATTCTAATACATGGTTTTATAGCAGCGGTTGCAGTTTTATGTAAGTTACCACATAGAGACGCGAACACTTCTTGCAGCCTGTTAGCATGCACTGCTTTACAAGCAATGCGTTTGGTTACTTTTCAATATTTGCCCCGATTCAAAACATTTGAAAATGCTGTAATAGAGACGAGTTTATACATGGATTTCGTTCAGTGACTGTGCTGTCTGTAGCATGTGTGACTTAAACCGCTTGGGAAACATGTCAACAAATTAGTGTGAAAGGATTTAGCTTGACAGTTTATTCCAAGTTAAAGTGTCAGGGATTTTCAAGGTGGTGTGGTAAATATTTTAGCATAGGATAGTTTAAATTCATTTTCTAAAGCCAAAAAAAAAGAAAGAAAACATACAAGGGCAAATGGCAGCAATGTCCCATATTTTGTAATTAGCTACGCAGATGAAATGGGGAAGCAGTGCGTAAAGGATTTGATATCTGTTCACAGTTCCTTATGCGAACACCTTAACTAAACAAATGTATCAAATATTAAAATGAGGGTAGAAACGTTTAAAGATGTTTCCCTTCATTAAAAAAATATGGTCATAGTAAGAGCAAGCTTTGATTGAGTTTCCTGAATAACCCGCTAGCATATCAGGATAAACCAGAACATCACCACAATGCGAATTTCACACTTTCCCTCTATAACAATCACATATAATAAGTTCATATAAGGAATAATATGATATATAATGTTGATGGCTTGATTTGCTAGACATTCACATTCATAATTAAAGGTCATGCTTAGCCTAAAAAGTGTCCCGTCCAAAGTTTTGTGTGTGTTAGTAGTCTAGGCTTTGAATGAGGATGCCCAGCCATCACCTGTCTTTAAAATAGCCTATCTGGGAATTTTGTGTTCAGCTCCATCTGTATATGACTGTACAGTCTGTTAACCTTCAGTTAAATCCCTTTAAATATTCATGCCACTAAACCTGTCACTATTATAAAATAAACTTAAAAATGTGTAATTTTCATTTTATGATATTAATAAAAAAATGTACAATCTGCTGATTTCATCTCTTGCAATGCTGTTTTCACATATCTCCGTTTTTTAACAGGGGAGGAAACAGGCATATAAATCAGGAAATGTGTGTGCATGGGTCCTGACAAGGACAGGACCTTGTGTTTCGGTCTGTTTCATATATATTGTTTTCTTTTTGAGTGAAATCTTGAGCACATTGTGCAACCTTGTAACTGAATTGCATTTCCTGGTGAACTTGCAACATGAGGTGACATTTATATCATGCTACTTGATTGAATTATTTGATGATAGATAGATAGATAGATAGATAGATAGATAGATAGATAGATGTGAGTTTAAAAACGTGCACCCGTGCACTCTATCACAGGCGGAACAAAATAACGATGTCCGTGTTGTAGCCCGACCTCGACATGTGTGTCACAGGAAGCGCGCTACACGGAAGTTGTATTTTCTTTGTGTTTCTCCCTTTAGCGTCGTTTTACATAAAGAAAGTAACACGTTATCTTAGTTATGCACGAAGTTTTAGAGTTTTATTGACCGCGGGGTATCACTAAGCAACGGAACTGTGTATACGTGTCTGTGTTTTCCTGGTTTGATGATGGGCGAGCGGGCTATTTTGCAGAGAGTTTGTTAACCCCGGTCAGAAAGCTAGCGTGTTAGCCGCGTCTAGGCACTACTGTAAGCCGAGCAGAACGACGCAGCTGCGGGATCAGACAAATTTAAAAAATCTACTAACTGTTGTTTATCTACCAGCGTTAACAAAAACGGAGAAAATGCACCGAACACGCGAATCCACCTCATGGTCTGTATTTAATCAGCTGCTTTGTGTTATGTTTTCCTATATACAGTAATGTTTGCGTAGTTAGGTGTGGAGTAATTTGAACTTTGCTGGATTATGCACATTAGTTACGCAGTTGCGGTATGGCTAGACGTTTCCAAAACGCAGCTGATCGGATGGTGTGCATTATCCAGAGAAATGTTACCTACAGTTAACCAGTCTAACTTTTCCATTACCGCCTCTGAGAGGCTTAAGTAAAATGACAGTGGTTTTGTTGCTGTAGATCATTGCAAAACTTGTATTTGTTCATGCATACTACTGTGTTTGGGTGGCACAAGCATTTTGACTTTAAATCATGTAACTCTCCTCTGTGTTTCAGATCTCTGCAATAGAGATCTTCTTCAGGAGTAGGAATGGACGAGCAGAAATCAAACTGCGAAGAAAATGATTCAGAAACTGCAGGTTAGTAAACATCAGGAAAAAAATGTCTTTAGCCATAAGTGTGTCAAATTCATAAGCGTGTGTTTTTACGGTTTATAATGGGGCATGCAAACCCTTTTGTAACTTTTTATTGTTGTAACTACACTTTTCTTATTCATGCACATTTTAGTGGACGTACTATAGTTAAAATGTGTGTATGTTGAGAGCTTTCAAAGAAAGTGTATAAACAAGCAATCTTTAATCTTGCACATCAATGATATCTTTAAATGGGAATCCTCTCTAGCTTGTGACCTTTGCTTGAAATCCTTGTGAGGGAACAGTGCTACCTATCTGGGATTTTGCCCCTATTATGCCATTTTGAATATTGCTTTTATGTAGTGTGCATTGTAGCTGCATGTGAATGTCAACAATCTGCAAAGTTGTAAAGCCGAAAGTGCATGATAAATAAAGTTATTGTCTCCCAAAAGAAAGAATCGACTCTGAGCAGCCTAAACGAGTCATTAGTAACTCGAATCCCACTTCTGTGATGGCTACACGTCACGGGATAAAACATTTGCATAATGTTCGCATATAACGCGAACAACTTAACCCTGCCCTCAAACACTGTAGCTTGTTTGTGTGGAAAATGAGTTGGTGAATGCTTATTTTGAGAAAAAGAAAGCGTTTTTTTGACTTTTCATGCATGTAAACATATTGTAGGAGACTCCCAAAACAATATTAGAAACCTTAAAAATGGCTTAATAGGGGCGCTTTAAAGGGCACATTTATATTATTTGCTCCATCTTAACTTACGGCTACCATATTTCTCTCAGCTGATGATGGGACCTCTGCAAAGGAGAACATCCAATTTGAGGGGGAACTGAGTGCCCCTGTTGCTGCAGAGGACATCTCAGGCACTACTGTGGACACTTCCAGCTCATCATTGTAAGGCCTTCTATAAATATTGCTGTTTGAGCTGCTTTGCATAAAATTTAGGTCATGCTTGAATAGCTCGGTTTATGGGAAAAGGCTATCTTCATTAAATACAAGTAGACAAACTAGTCACTTGTTTAGAGCAATCGATCTATCAGCCAGGGTCAAATATAACACAAAATTTGAATATTAATGCATCCCATTTGATTACACCGAGCTGTTTTGTTGAAGTAATGTGTACAGAGTTGCTGATCCTCTTCCCTGTTTGGTGTTTTTCAGAGAGACTGTCGGGGCTTGTGCTCTGTGTAACTGTGTGGAGCGTAGTCTGCATGGACAGCGGGAGCTCCGGTGTTTTGCACCCTCTTCCGATCGGCCCAGATTGGAGCCCTCTGTGTCCTCTTTGCCAGCAGCTGGAAATGATGACCTGTCTTCCATTGGATTCTCTGAATCCACCTGTCTGGCATCTCTCTTTGATGACTCGGGTATGATTATGAAATCAAACGGTGTGAATCATAGTGATGTCGCTGTCATATTTGGGTGTTGGAGTGAGACACATTAAGACACAGTAGTTTCTTCCCAATTTGTCACATTTCTCCATGAATGAGTGGAATAACATGGTTTCTGTTTACATTAAGCATTTCTATTTGTAACTTTTTTGGAACAATCCAGAGTTCAACCAGGTTGTTGTTAGATACAGTGGGGCAAATAAGTATTTGATACACTGCTGATTTTTCAAGTTTTCCCACTTACAAAGAATGGAGAGATCTGTAATTTTCATCGTAGGTACACCTCAACTGTGAGAAAAAAAAATCCAGAAAATAACATTGTATGATTTTTTAATAATTAATTTCCATTTTATTGCATGAAATAAGTATTTGATACAATAGAAAAATAGAACTTAATATTTGGTACAGAAACCTTTGTTTACAATTACAGAGGTCAGACGCTTCCTGTAGTTCTTGACCAGGTTTGCACACACTGCAGCAGGGATTTTGGCCCACTCATCCATACAGGTGTTCTCCAGATCTTTAAGGTTTTGGGGCTGTCGCTGGGCAACAAGAATTTTCAACTCCCTCCAAAGATTTTCTATAGGGTTGAGATCTGGAGACTGGCTAGGCCACTCAAGGACCTTGAAATGCTTCTTACGGCGCCGCTCCTTAGTTGCCCTGGCTGTGAGTTTGGGGTCATTGTCATGCTGGAAGAACCATCCATGACCCATCTTCAGTGTTCAGGCTGAAGGAAGGAGGTTGTGCCAAAAATCTCGCAATAAATGGCCCCTCCATCCTCCCTCAATACGGTGCAGTCGTCCTGTCCCCTTTGTAGAAAAGCACCCCCAAAGGATGATGTTTCCACCCCCATGCTTCACGGTTGGGATTGTGTTCTTGGGATTATACTCATTCTTCCAAACACGTCGAGTGGAGTTTATACAAAAAACTTCTATTTTGGTCTCCTCTGGCCACATGACCTTCTCCCATGCCTCCTTTGGATCATCCAGATGGTCTTTGGCAACCTTCAGACGGGCCTGGACATGTGCTGACTTGAGCAGGGGGACCTTGCCCACACTGCAGGATTTCAATCCATGACGGTGTAGTGTGTTACTAATGGTAACCGTTGAGACTGTGGTCCCAGCTCTCTTCAGGTCATTGACCAGGTCCTCCCGTGTAGTTCTAGGCTGATCCCTCACCTTACTCAGGATCATTGATACTCCACGAGGCGAGATCTTGCATGGAGCCCCAGTCCGAGGGAGACTGACAGTCATCTTGAATTTCTTCCATTTTCTAATAATTGCGCCAACAATTGTTGCCTTATCACCAAGCTGTTTGCCTATTTTTCCTGTAGCCCATTCCAGCCTTGTGCAGGTCTACAATTTTGTTTCTGGTGTCCTTGACAGCTCTTTGGTCTGCCCCATAAGGGCCGAGGTTGGAGTCTGATGAGTGAAGTGTGTGGGGGGGGGGGGGGGGGGGGGGGGGGGGGGGGGGGGGGGGGGGGGGTGGGGGGGGGGACCGGTTTCTTTTATACAGGTAACAAGTTCAAACAGGTGCAATTAATACAGGTAATGAGTGGAGGATAGGAGGGCTTCTTAAAGACAAACTAACAGGTCTGTGAGAGCCAGAATTCTTGCTGGTAGGTGATCAAATACTTATTTCATGCAATAAAAATTATTTAAATTATTTAAAAATATTATACAATGTGATTATCTGGATTTTTTTTTTAGATTCTGTCTCTCACAGTTGAGGTGTAACTACGATGAAAATTACAGATCTCTCCATTCTTTGTAAGTGGGAAAACTTGAAAAATCAGCAGTGTATCAAATACTTATTTGCCCCACTGTATATGCCTGCCTTACTGATTTTTTTCGCTTGCCCAACCACACAGATATTATTAATAAATGTTATTTTTAGCAGTGGCATGTATACTACCGTTTACAAATTTGGGGTCAGTACAATTTTTTAAATGTTTTTGAAAGTTCTGATGTTCACCCAAGGATGGATGATCAAAAATACAAACAAAAAAATGTTAACAGATGTGAAAGTATTACAATTTAAAATAAAATGCTTATTAAATATTATTCATTTTTAAATTAAGGTTTATCCGTAAATTTTTCAGCAGCCATTACTCCAGTCTTTACTGTCACGTGATCTTTCAGAAATCATACTAATATGCTGATTTGATGCTCAAGAAGCATTTCTTATTATTCTCAATGGTGAAAGCAGTTTTGCTGTTATATTGTGGAAACTGACCATCATGGTTTCTGGATTCTTGAGTAGAAGAAAGTAAAAAAAAAACCAGCCTTTATTTAAATGGAATCTTGTAAATATAAATGTCTTTACTGTCACATTTTACAAATTTAATGCATCCTTGATATGTAAATGTGCTAATTTCTTGAAAAAAATACTGACCCTAGACTTAGTGTTGTTTTTGGTTGTTTAACATGCAGTTATTATTATTAATTATAAATTGTTATTTATTATTGACATATTTTTCATTTAAATAGTTTTTATTTATAAAACAGTTACAATACATTTTGTAATAATACAATTGTAACATTTATAAAAAATATTTTGACTGTCATACAGTGATTTATTTATAGTCTTCAACCTATTCTAGTCTAAAAAAATCTCATCTGTATTACCCAACGTTAGCTTTGCAGCATATTAAATCAACAAAAAAGATAATATCAATCAGTACATAATAAGAAACCAAATTTTAATGGTTTGCATGCTATAAAAATACATGTGTGATCAAATGTAAGACGTAGTCTGATGGAGAAAGTGACCGTTCCATCAACTGCTTCTAAATTCTCTCACTGGCCCCCAGAGCTTAATGCTGAGCCCTACAATAGGTTAAAATGTGGTTTGTGAGTGTATGTTTTACTGGATAGGTTTAGCTGCCAGTTTTTGACTTGCTGTGATAACTGTCTGTATGTTTCATAGATCAAAATTGGGATTTTAAGAAAACAAGACCTCATAACAAGGAGTCCAAACTCGGTGCTGGAGGGCCGGTGTCCTGCAGAGTTTAGCTCCAACTTGCCTCAACACACCTGCCTTTAGGTTTCTATGCCTAGTAAGAGCTTGATTAGCTGGTTCAGGTGTGTTTAATTAGGGTTGGAGCTAAACTCTTCAGGACACCGGCCCTCCATGACTGAGTTTGGACAGCCCTGTCATAAACCTTGTCTTAAATGTATTTTATTCTCAGAAGTGTTATAACTGCAAAACCTTTCTTATAAAACAGGAAGCTGCTGGGTTCACCACTGGTGTGCCGTGTGGTCTGAGGGAGTTGAGCAGATTGAGGGTGAGGTGCTGATAAACGTGGATAAGGCAGTCATCTCAGGGATACAGCGGGTAGGCTGAGAGCTTCCTTTATCAGAGCATTAAACCTCATAAATCTCACTTTATGGCAGGCAAATTAATCTTTCTTTCTTTTGCTTTGCTTTTCTATCTTTGCTTTAGCCATGTGATTATTGTAAACGGATGGGTGCTACCATCCGGTGCCGGGCCGAAGGCTGCTCACGGTTCTACCACTTCCCCTGCTCAGCTGCGAGTGGATCATTCCAGTCCATGAAGCAGCTGGCGCTCCTCTGTCCAGAGCACATAGACAAGGCCGAGGAGATTGGTATGGAATTGCAGCGGAACAGATGCGATATCATCATTAAATAACATTTCCGTTTCAGCTGTTTCTGAGATGATGCTCTGTTTGTTTTGCAGCCGGAGAGGAAGCACGGTGTGCAGTGTGCGACTCCATTGGGGAACTGTCAGGTCTGCTATACTGTACGGGCTGTGGGCAGCACTATCATGATGCCTGTCTTGAGATCAGTGCCACACCACTTCAGCGGTCAGGTTGGCAGTGTCCCGAGTGCAAGGTGTGCCAGACCTGCAGGTATGTTTGAATGCTTCTTGCATCTTAACATCGTTTATGTTATGAAACTTAGTGATGCACCGAAATGTTGGCACATTTTTGTCCAAAACAGCAATTTTTGGTTTCATTGACAAAAACAGTGATTTTTAATTAGTGTTTCTCCAGTGGTGCATTTTGACTCTGTTAGTGTCTATTTCGTGCACACAACATATATAAACTACAACAGGTACACAGTGTGGACTCTAGTGCTGGATTACCAATATCAATTTCTTGTTTTTAATTGCTTCTGATATGATTCTTAATGATCTCAAGATCAATCTTTTAGTCTGTTTTTTGTTGATGCATGAACTTCACAAAACATTATTTTTATCATACCTGCCATGCAATAATCGCAATAAGTTTTGTGCTTTGCTACTTTTAATATGAAACAAAGTCTTAGCTTTTGAATAAAGTAAATATGGTTTTGATGCTCTTTATTGTGGTCATGAACATCAGAAGATGATGAAAGAAACAGTGCAACTTACTGGAATGTCTCACGTAATTGCTCAATCAGTGTTTCAACCGCAGAAAGACGTCAATAAAACGGCTTGTAAATGTATGCTACATTTACCTCAGGAAAGACATTCAGTGTCCACAAACTTGATAGTGAACTAGACAAAATCACTGTAGAGAGGAGCTTTTTGATAAATGTATGTACTATAGTACAGATGTAATGCATTTTTACTTAACCTGGTAATTTATGTTTGAGTGAAGTTTTTATGTTTATATTTCAACAAGTAGAAACATAATTCTGTTATTAAAATTGGACATAAAACCATTTTCATATTTTCTGTTTTTGGCCAAGTGCATCCTGAATTTTCAGGTGCAATACTGTATTTATAATGGTGTTTGCAAAGACTTTGTGGTAAATGTATATGTTTTTCAATAACATCCAGGCAACCAGGGGAGGATTCGAAGATGCTGGTTTGTGATGCTTGTGACAAGGGCTACCACACCTTCTGTCTGCTGCCAGCCATAGACTCCGTGCCCCCTGATTCATGGAAGTGCAAAGTAAGCTTAAACACATGACTCATTCTTAAATGCCCTTCATCTGTGTAATATCACCATTTAAGGCAGAAATCGGGCCTGTGCAATTTATTTACATAGTTGCTCTGCTCATTTCTCATGCTTAAAACTGCATGGACAAACCACTTGAAATTTTCAACCAAGGTTCCCCTAAAAACTTTTCACATTTAACTCACCGCCATCCAACCTGATTTGAATGTCTCTTTCAGCGGTGCCGTGTGTGTATTGACTGTGGCATGAGAGGGCTAAAGCTTCCTGGCTCTGAACAGTGGTTTGAGAGCTACACAGTATGCGAGGGCTGCCAGCGCAGGCGCACCTCTGTCTGCGGCGTGTGCAGTAAGGCCACGGAGCCCTCGGTCTCCCTGCAACATCGCTGTGCCATCTGCCACAGGTCAGTTTATGAACCTCCTGCCATAAAGAACTGGCAAGTGAGCAGCTTCATTGTCTGAAGCAGAGCATTTAGTGCTACACAAAGAAGCGGTTTACTAAAATGGTGGTGACCTTTAAAGCGTGAAGCAGTATTTGCCATGAAGTAACAAACAAATTGACTGACATTCGTCTCATCGCATAAATTTAACTTGTGTTTGATGTCCTCTGCAGATGGGTACACAGTGATTGTGCCTCTCTGTCAGGGCCTCCTGAGGAGAAATGCATCTGTGTGCTCTGCAAAGAAATCCCAGATGAGGTTGCGATCGATTCTGAGGTGTTATCGACGCAAGAAGATGAGAAAGCTGATTTAGAGGTGCCAATGGAATTAGGTATGTTTCTTTAAGTTTCTATTTTTTTTTAAGAGTGCTCTCTGTTGGTTTCTCATAGGACTGTTACAGCTGTTTTGTCAGTCTCGTGTGATAAGGACTAAATACAGGTTTAAATAGGGTCCAAGACGTTATGTTGGTGTTTGATTTTTCAGCAGCCATTACTCCATTCTAATATGCTGATTCTATGATGCATAGATAGTTCTAAAGAACAGAATTGATTTTAAATAGAAATATTCTGTAACATTATAAAGGCATTTTTATGATTTTAGTGCATCCTTGCTGATTAAAAGTTAATTTCTTAAAAGAAAAATCTTATACCTGCGTCAAACTAGTGTATTCAGTGAATAGTGAATTCAAATTTGAATTACAATTCTGCATCCTGTTTGCTGTCTTGATTTAAGTTCAGGAATTCAAATAATTCATTTCTGAGCACTGTATTGCAGTGTGTAGTGTGTGGTATAGTGGGCTAGTTGGTGATACACAGCCCAAGTTTCTGTTCTCTGTGGACAGAGTGTTATTGACTGATATTAGATGTGGATATTGAGCCGATGTGTTTCATTTTAGGGACAGAGCTTGAGGTGTTTGAAACGGCAGAAGTAAAAGAAAGCATTACGGAGGAGGAACTACGGCCAGAAGGTGCTGAGGGCTCCACAGAGACTAATGTGCGCAGTGAGGTCTCTACAGAGCAGCAGGCCCCTTTAGCTACAGTTTCAGGTAAATTTCAAAACCCACCACAGTAGCTTAGGTTTCTATGTGCAAACATTTACACTGACCCTGTCACAAAAATTTAATTGGTTTTATTTTAGTATATGAATTATTTATGTATTTTTTACAATTAATGTTTTAAATAAATTTTTCTTTGCAGGCTATACATTTCAAATAATATTTTTTAATAATAGCTGCAAATTGTATGTAACTACAGTATAACACCTGTTATAAAAATTTTTTATAACAATTTTGCTGTAAAATTTTGCCTGTTATCATTTGTAGACGTTGATGAAAAACAAAAAGAGGAGACAACTACCATTGAAGCAGTGGTTACAGAGGCCATTGTGGAAAAATCAGAGGATACTCAGGACCCTCCTGTGAAGGATAGCCCAGATAGTCCTGTACCGGACACTATAGAGGAAGCCCAATCTGATGTAGCTGAAACTAACATAGAAAGGCAGGAGTCGTTGCAAGGGCAAGACAATACTCCTCAGACAGAGATGGAGTCAATCTGCACAGAGGAGACTACAGAAACAAACCCTCCAACAAGCTCATGTTCTCAGTCTTCTCAAATCACACTCCCTGTTTTGGAAGAAGCAGAGCCAGTTGTTATGGACTTGGAGGAGGTGGGATCTAAGGCACGGCAAGAGAAGGCGATACACCGGACTCCTCCCCCTGCTCCTCAGACAGAAATGCCCCCTGCATCTGACACTGATGATATAATGGTCCAGTCTGAGGATGAAGAAGAGGAGGATGAGCAGGGTGTGGAGGAATCCTTAGAGGAGTCGCTCCTCAAAGATGAGAGTCCGGGAGAAGATGACCAGTCCAGGAAGGAGATGCAAGAGGATATGAAGCCGGAGCTGGTCCTCGATGAGTCGTCAAACATTAGCCACGGTGACGAGAGCAGCAGCGGTTTCCTCGGCTCGCCGGCTGAGGCAGACTCTCAGATGCTGTCCATGGAACTCAGCCTGATGCCAGCCGGCAGGACCCGTTCTGATTCGCTGCTAACCGAAACGGAGGACTCGTTGCCTTTTGATCCACTGAAGCCCGATGGAGATAAAGTGAAGCGCAGGGGTTCTCCAGGACGCTCACGGGTAAAGCAGGTGGATGTCAGACACCAGACTTTTTCCTCAGTGACGTTGAATTCTGATGGGTTTGTGTAACACACTAGTCCAAAAGTAGTAATTTTGATGCCGATACATTTATTTTCTGACCTTTCAGGGCAGAGGCAGTGGTTTCCCAGGGAAGCGGCGGCCACGTGGTGGTGGCGGCGGCAGCAGCAGTAGTGGTGGAAGAGGGCGTGGACGGTCACGTCTCAAAGCAATGGCCTCTTGCATTGATGCCTTTCTTGTAAGTTTTTCACTTCATCTGCCAGCCCTTCCTTTACTACTATTTTTAAAGCATATTTCTCTTTAGTGTAATCTATTGTTAATTATTGCTGTTAATTTGAATTGTATAACATTTTAGTTCCCCATATAAAATTGAGTCTTTTGTTGTAGTGTTACTGATTATAATATGTGAATTATTCTAAAAACATTAACAACAGTGTTGTTAACCAAATTTGTTAAAAATCAGTTCATTAATTGAAATAAAATATGAAATGAAAATAAGATATTAATAAATAGTAGATTTAAAAACTTGTACGAAAATGAAAAATGTTGCCTTGGCAACTGACTGAAATGAGTTTAGGTGCTAAAATACCAAAGAGACTAAAATTACTAAAACTGAAAGGAAAATAACTTGGCTAAAGAGAAATCTAAAAAAACTAACAAAAAAACAATAAAGGAATAAAGATCGCTGCGTTTGAAAGTAGCTTTCAACTACCTTTACGGCACACTCGAAATAGAAAGGCTGAATCATTAAAAACGGATGAAACATGATTAAAATAATTAACGTCTGAGTTAATAAAAAGGGATGAAACGCAGTAAACACTATAAAGAGGAGGAAACTAACTTTAACTGTGTACTTTCCACGCTGGACAGAAATCCCTCTTCGCATAAACTCCTATCCTTAAGCAAATAAGGCCCTAAAGAATAATTGTGCAGAATTAGGGATGATTGACATCTGGAAACACTTACATCATAGAGATAGAGACTATATATTTTATTCTCACTCACATGCTTCATACTGTAGGATAGCCATTTTTTTTTCTTCCGGGGATGAAACAGAGATTTATGGAGTGTAAAATTCATAACATTACATTATCAGATCACGCACCCATATCAGTGGTATGGAACATTGGAAGGGAAGTTTCATCTAACATTTGGCAGTTACACACGTCTTTGATAGGGCGACCAGCATTTCAAATTTATATTGAGTCTGAATTTAGACAATATTTAGATATAAATGATACTGGAGATGTATCAGCGGTCACCCTGTAGGAGGCTGCAAAAACAGTGCTGGGGAGTAGGATAATTGCCTACGCGTGTGCCTTAAAGAAAATAAAAATAGCTAAGCATATCGAATTAGAAGAAAAAATATCTATGTTGGAAAAACAACACAAGCAGAAAATAACCTAATTTACTGAAGAAAGAAGGGAATTGGATTAACTGATTACTGAAAAAGAGAGGAATTTAAGATTTTTCAAATCCAAGTTATTATGAGTACAGCTCTAGAGCGAGAAAATTACTCTCATTCCATCTGAGAAAAAAGAAGGGGCTTAACAGTTCAAAAAATTAGGACTAAGGGTTTTAATATGTCCTTCATCTTTAAACCTAAGGAAATAGCAGAAGCATTTGCAAAATATTATAAGGAGTTATGTTCAGAAACCGAAAGAGCAACTGATATAGAAGAAATGGAGGCATACCTAAAAGAAATAAACCTACCTCAGTTGAGCATTACAGACTCGAGGGAAAAGATGCTCCCATTACTGCAGAAGAGATCAATGAGGCTATCTCACGTTTGAAGAATAATAAAAGTCTTGGGACTGATGGGTTCAATAATAAATTTTATAAGGCTTTTAGAAACCAGATTTGTCCTTTGCTAGCAGAGGCATACGCTGATGCACATAAGAAATGTAATATGCCATCTATGTGGAAAGAAGCTATAATATCTGTTGTTCATAAAGACAGAGAAGACCCCACTGATTGTGCTGGATATAGATCAATAGCTATTCTCAATACTGATTGTAAATTATTGGCTTCAGTCTTGGCAAAAAGAGTAAACACGGTAATAACATATCTGATTGATAATGATAAGATTGGATTTATAACTGGCTGACATTTGCAAGATAATATTCGTAGGTTACTTAATATAATGCCTTGTTGCTCCACTCTTTCAAAGCCTCGTATGTCACTGGCACTTGATGCGGAGAAGGCTTTTGACTAAGTGTCATGGCCCTTTCTGCTCAAAGTGTTAATTTCTTAATTTACCTAATTTCATCCAATGAATAAGACGTCTGTACTCTGCTCCCCAGGCTATTGTTAGGGTTAATGGTTGTATGTCTCAACCCTGTGTGGAAGGGGAACAAGACGGGGCTGCCCACTGTCTCCTCTTCTTTTTTCCCTTTGTATTGAAACATTGGCGATGTTTAGGGTAATTAGGGTTAATTCTGATATCCAAGGAATAAGAGTAGGAAATGAGACGCATAAAGTGTCATTATATGCAGATGACATAATTGTGTACATCTCTGACTCAGTCCCCATACCAATGAAGTGTATTAACCGGTTTGCCAAATATTCAAGTTATAAAATTAATGTAGGGAAAACGGAAGCTTTAGCTATGAATACCCTTATTACAACATGGGTACTGTCTTCCTTCTCTTTTAAGTGGCTTATATCGATGTTCACTCGGCTAGATAAGTTGATTTATAGGTTCATCTGGCAAGGTCGGTGCCCCAGGGTCCGATATAAAACATTACAATTGCCAAAATCCCAAGGTGGGTGGGCGCTCCCAAATTTTAAGAACTATTGGATAGCATCCCAGCTGCGAGCGCTGATAATTTGATTGTCAGAGGGTAGTGTGGTTAGAAATTGAAAAATTTAATTCCAATCCACACTCATTAGCAGCTTTTCCATTTATTGAATAAAAGAAGATAAGCAAGTTGAAATTAGGAAAATGGTGGCTTATTTGGCATGGAGGGAGGTTCAAAAAGCTTGTGATCTGCCTAGGGGGCTCTCCTTGTTAACACCCATAACACAGATGAGGAACTTTTTACGCTTGACGTAGGGCTGGACAATAATTCAATACCGATATTTCGACATTACCAGTGTTTCCCATACATTGATTTATTTGTGGCGTTTGATTTCGTTAAAAAACATGAGCATTGCACATTTCAAAATCAAAACGCACCGCAGGTGTTTTATATGAATGAATCTCTGAAAGGAACTGACTGTCTTCTGAAAAGTTTCAATGACGTTTTAATTTTTATATGATAAAGCAGCTTTCGTGAGCGGAGCTGCTTTGATTACAGCCATTACTGGGGAAACCGCTAGTTTTATCACTCTAAAAGCCCGTCTCCAGCAACAATGTTTTTGTTGTTGCTCTTTTTTTTTTCTGCAGCAACTCAGAGCACTTTTCTTATTCTTTATCCTGTCTGAAGCACATTTGTCTCAATCTATAACAATAATCAGCCTACACTACCAGTCCCAAGGTTTTTACAGTAGATTTTAGTAAAAAAAAAACGAATTATCCTTCTGCTCAACTCAAGCCTGCATTTATTTGATCCAAAGTAGGCTACAGCAAAAACAGTACATTTTGAATTATTTTTTTTACTAGTAAAATAACTGCTTTCTTTTTTGAAATCATGGTACTTTTATTTAGCGCTGCAATTTTATTTGATTTATAATTTTATTTAGGAAGGATGCTTTAAATTGATCAAAAAGTTCATAATGTTACAAAAGATTTCTATTCAGATAACGGCTGTTCTTTCTGACTGTCTATGCATCAAGAACCTGAACAAAATTCTATCCTTTGTTTTAACATCAGAATACATGTTTTGCGCAGCATATCAGCATATTAACTGATTCCGAGGATCTGTGACTGGAGTAAATGATGCTAAACTTCAGCTTTGAAATCCGGGATAACTCCCATTCTTAAATATTTTCAATAACAAAACGTTATTTTAAATGTTCAAAATATTCAAATATTTCACTCGTTTACTGTATTTTGGATCAAATAAATGCAGGCTTGGTGAGCAAAAGAGACTTCTTTAAAAAAACATTAAAAATCTTACTGTTCAAAAACTTTTGAATGGTAGTATACAGTATAGTTTTATATAAGGTAAACGTATATTTGTGCTGTTTGTTGTCCCTTAAAGTATTAGCTTTGTTATGAAGTTTCATAGACTTGGAAAATTCATTTTTCAGAAGTTTGTAAATACAGACATCTGTTGTGGGTGTTCTTGGCAGTTTTTATGATGCTTTTTTTAAAATAATGTTCATATCGATATCGGAATTATATCGTATCGACCGAAATTAAAAAATATATCGTGATATAAATTTTGGCCATAATCGTCCAGCCCTACCTTGACGATAGACTCAAGCTTTAGAAACAGGCCCTGAAATACTTACTACATATCCACCAACTGTTAGAAGGAGAAACACTCCAAACATTTTAACAACTTGGAACTGAATTTTCACTCCTTAAGACTGACTTTTATAGGTATCTACAGGTCCGTAGCTTCCTCTTTAAAAATCTGAATTGGAAAAAAATAAAAACCTCCCCCTCATCAATCAAGCTCATTTTGATTAATGTACAGACTGGTAATAAGATCCTTAGACCAGTCAGCTGCATATTTAGAGAGCCTTATAGGCTATGAAGAAGGGCAACACACATCATATCAGATTAAAATGGCAGAAGGAGCTCAAGTTATTGATTTCAGATGAGAGCTGGACTGAAATGCATGCAGAAACCCATAAAACAACCTCAAATAATAACTGGAGAGAATATCATTGGAAAGTGACTAATCGTTTTTTCGGAGTACCACAAATTGTTGCTAAGTTTAACTCAAATCAAACTAGTGCCTGTTGGAGAGAGTGTGGAGAACAAATAGCAACACATACTCATGTCTTTTGGGATTGCCCCATTGTAGATGCTTATTGGACATCTGTATTTGGTCTCATTAAAAATTTTCAAGTTAGTCTGCCCAGAGACCCTTTAATTGCAATTTTGGGAGTTAAGCAGATTTTAAATAAAGAGTGAGAAGAAAATGTATCTTTTACTCCTAGTTGCTGCAAAGAAGAACATCACAATTAAATGGCTTCAGAAATTGCCACAGACACTTGAAGAATGGTTACAGACAGTGAGGGAGATTAACGTGATGGAAACGATAACACGCAATGTAAAGGGTTAGTTCACCCAAAAATGAAAATTAGACTGCGTTTTACTCACCCCCGAGGCATCCTAGGTGTATATGACTTTCTTCTTTCAGATGAATCCAGTCGGAGTTATATTAAAAATTGTCTTTGATCTTTCAAACTTTATCATTGCAGTCAGCGGGTGTTGCATTGCTTCAGTCCAAAAGAAGTTAAATAAAAAAGCACCCATCCATAAAAAAAAGTGTCTCACACAGCTCCGGGGGGTGAACAAAGGCCTCCTGTAGCGAATCGATGCATTTTTGTAAGAAAAATATCCATATTCAAAACGTAATAATCACTTGAATGAAAGTTGAATCTAGCTTGCGCTCACTGTTGTACACTGGAAGCAATTCCGGGGGAATGACGTATGAGGTCAGCTTTGCGTATGCGCCAGTGAGTCTCGTGAAAACCACTTTTTAGACACTTTTTTTTATGGATGGGTGCTTTTTATTTAACTTTTGGTCTGAAGCAATGCAACACCCGCTGACTGCAATGATAGAGCTTGAAAGATCTAAAAATCTAAGATCTAAAGATTTAATTTAACTCCGACCGGATTCATCTGAAAGAAGAAAGTCATATACACCTAGGATGCATGTGGGGTGAGTAAAACGCAGCTAATTTTCATTTTTGGGTGAACCAACACTTTAAGACTCTGAATGAGTCAGTTTACGGTGATATGGGAACCTTTAATGAAGGTATTGGGTGAGATGTGGGGGTAATGTTTTTTGTGCATATGTTTTCTAGTAGGCTGGATGGTTGATCATTTGTCTTTGTTTATCCCATCCAATACTGTTCTTTTTATACATTGTTTTTGATATTCTCATTGTATTGTTTTTTAAAATTGTATTTATCTTATTTGTCTTTTTTTTAAATTATTGTCTTTTTTTGTGTAGTGAAATGTCTTTCTGTACAAAACAGAACAGTATGTATCTCATAAACCATGTACGTGTTTTGGACAATAAAAAAAAAACGAATTAAAAAGACAAAAACACACAAGTATTAAAATCTAAAAATAATACTAAAATTAATATAATGAACAAAATAAATAACAGCTAATTAAATTAACTTTATAACATTATATAAATAATACTTATTATTTGTAATGAGACATAAATGTAATTCCTGTAATTACAAAATGCTGAGTTTTAAGAAGTCTTCACATCCTTGTAGAAAATACAAGCTCTGACTACGACATCTTGTAATCGTGGTAATCCCAACATGGTGCACCATAAATCCTGGAAACAGCCACTACCTCCTGTGCTCATCAATGAAATAAACCCAAGTTTTTACAAGTTTAAATGAAATGCATATATTATATTTACAGCAAACCATGACTGCGGACACTGGACTTAGCAAAGAAGATGATGAGGAGGAAGATGACACCATGCAAAATACTGTGGTACTTTTCTCCAACACTGATAAGTTTGTCCTGCAGCAGGTACGAATTTAACTTTCATTATTCCACTCTGACTTCCTATAAAATTCAGCATCATGAGTGACAGTTACTTGATTCCTCTCTTTTTTTATGTCTATATAACAGGACATGTGTGTAGTGTGTGGTAGTTTTGGACAGGGTGTGGAGGGCCAGCTTCTAGCCTGTGCTCAGTGTGCACAATGTTATCATCCATACTGTGTGAACAGCAAGGTAAGCTTTTAAATGATCTACTCTGTATGATTGCCGGCATTATACACAGACACTCGTTATTTCTTTATTTGGATGTCTCCTCTCTAGATCACCAAGATGATGTTGAGAAAAGGCTGGCGTTGTCTTGAGTGCATCGTGTGCGAGGTGTGTGGGAAGGCTTCAGACCCTGCCCGTTTGCTGCTTTGTGACGACTGTGATGTCAGCTATCACACTTATTGCTTGGACCCACCCTTACTGACTGTGCCCAAGGGAGGCTGGAAGTGCAAATGGTGTGTCATTGCCTCCGTACATTTATATGTGTCATGAGCCCAAAGAGAGTGTGTGGTAACCAAAGCATTGTTTTATCCCCTTCAGGTGTGTGTGCTGTATGCAGTGTGGTGCTAGCTCCCCTGGGTTCCAATGTGAGTGGCAAAATAACTACAATCACTGCGGCCCTTGTGCCAGCCTGGTAACCTGTCCTGTGTGTCGTGAGAACTTCATGGAAGAGGAGCTGCTTCTGCAGTGCCAGCACTGTGACAGGTCAGGAATGCATTATATAATACCATGACCAAAGGAAAATAATATATACACTACTGTTAAAAAGTTTGGGCTCAGTAAGTTTTTTTTTATTCAGCAAGGATGCATTAAATTGATCAGAAAAGTAAATGAGTAAATACCGTAAATCGTCATTTTGTCATGGTTTCCAAAAAAATATATAAAGGCAGCACAACTATTTTTAACATTGATGATAAGTAATGTTTCACAAGCACCAAATCAGCATATTAGAATGATTTCTGATTCTGAAGGATCATATCATCACATGAATAAATTATATTTTAAAATATTAAAACAGAAAACAGTTGTTTTAAATTGTAATAATACATCACAATATTATTGCTTTTGTTATTTTTGAATAAAATGCAGCCTTGGTGAGCGTAAGAGACTTATTACATTTATGTTTCTTTGCTTTAAAGATGGGTTCATGCTGTATGTGAGAGTCTTTACACTGAGGATGAGGTTGAACAAGCATCTGATGAGGGCTTTGCCTGTACAGCCTGCACTCCATATGTCCCCAGGCCGGTTGGTGAGTTTCATTATGCTTTTGATTGCAAGTACATTCAAGAGTGTTCATTTTTAATCGAAATTTAATCAAAATAAATCAAATTTAAAGTGTTAAGTTTCCCATAATAATACCCTTTATCTATCTTTTAGTGGAGTCTCCTATGATGTCAGCCTTCAAAATGAAAGAACCGGGTATGTGTATGTTTGATAATTAGTTGTCAGGCTTTCATCTATTAGCTATTTTTATATGACTTAATCTCTGTTTCTCCATCCACTCGCTCAGAGACACAATTTTATCGTCTGGAGGGAGTCTGGCTAACAGAGACTGGCATGTCTTTATTGCGAAGCATGTCCATGTCACCCCTGCACAAGCGCAGACAGCGCCGGTCCCGACTGGGCACCATGTGTATTGATGAGTTGAAAGAAGGCGATGCAGATGGTGATGAGGGGAAAGGTCAGTTTATTATCAAGTTTAATTATTTTGTGTACTGTATGACCAATTATTTATATCTTTGTTGCAAGTGAAGTGTGGTGCAATGTTTATAAATGTCTAAAGACCTTACTGGAACTTTGTGTTAAATCAGTATGGTGACTCACTGCCATTGATTAATTGAGAATGCACATAATAAGACACTGAAATTGTAATAGGAGGTGCAGAAGCGACGGAATGTGAGCCCAAGCTAGAAGCCCCTGGGAGCCCAGATAGGGAAGGAGGAGTGGACAGAGAAACTGGGGCAGATGGAGGTGTAGAGGGCATGGCTGACTGTGAAACTCTCAAAGGAGGAGTAGAGGAGACTGAGGACGGGAAGAAGAGAAAGCGTAAACCATACAGACCAGGTCACTGAGCTGCTTCATTTCCTAATGGCTCTATCAGTGTTTCATGCTTTGAAAGAAATGGTTAATAATGTGACTTTTTTTTTTCTCACTTGTAGGGATTGGAGGGTTCATGGTCCGGCAAAGAAAGTGTCACACACGAATGAGGAGGAGTCTGTCTGCCTCTGGTGATGGTGTTCCTGAAGGTCAAGCAGCTGAAATGAAACTTGAGGAAGGCAAGTGTGGCCAAATGAGAATTCACAATGTCCCAGCAAATTCCAGCAACCAGTGTTGGTTAAATTTTAATATGTTATTGGATCAGTGTGTTAACCTTGTTACCACAAACTGAATATTATTTTGTTGAGTCTTGAAATGTTTTGAGTTTGGTGTAGTTTTCTAACAAACTATGATGTAATCTGATGTGAACACAAACCCCTAATGTCCTTGCCAACTGCATTAAAATAAATGTTTGTGGGTGCAACTGCCTGGGGGCTGTCAGCCTTGATTGACTGGAATTTTTTTTTCAGTTTCTTTATGAAATAATTTCTGTATGTATTACATCAAAACACTCAGAAAATATGAACTGCATCTGCAAATATTGTTTTTGTATAGTATACATTTAGCTTTTTTCCCAACAGCATCCTCTAGAGATCCAAAGAGATCACCAAACCTTTGTAAAACTCCTGTCAATAGTCAGTTTTTTAAATTTAGGACCTCATCCTGACATACCTCTCGATGTCCCAGAGGCAAAAACAGCAGAGGGAGAGGGTGAGCAAGCCAAGAAGCGCAGGGGCAGAAAGAAAAGCAAGTTGGAGGACATGTTTCCTGCATACCTACAGGAGGCTTTCTTTGGCAAGACATTACTCGATCAAAGTAAGAGAGCTTTTCTTGCTCCTCCAACCCAAAGACATACGCAGGGCATTCTAAAACCTCCACTCACTGGGCATGG
Organism: Sinocyclocheilus anophthalmus; assembly: GCA_018155175.1. Lineage (NCBI taxonomy): Eukaryota > Metazoa > Chordata > Actinopteri > Cypriniformes > Cyprinidae > Sinocyclocheilus > Sinocyclocheilus anophthalmus. The sequence continues at coordinate 63,630 of JADLZN010006180.1, read as the reverse complement.
TGCCAGAAATACAGCTTCTGAACCAGGTAAGACACTACATCAACGTTTGTGTTTGAGAATAATAAAGTTTGACCAGGCAAACATGTAAACATTTGTTTCATTTTGTTCTTACAGTTGAGGCCACAGCCAGGCTGACTGGTCTTCCTGTGGAACTAAAGCAAGAGGGTGAGGGATCCAAGCCTCCAGGAGATCGAGCAGGTGGGATTTTTAAGACCTAGGTACTTCAATATTTTGGCAATGAATTTGATCAGAACATGATATTTAACTTGCATAACATATTGTAGCAGAAGGGCAAGGAGCAAGTGGGCAACTTTCCAACAAAGATCAGAGCTCAGGAGATACACATGGGTCTGATATACAGAAGAATGAAGGTAATTTATTTTGTTAATAAAACAAGTCAGGTACCTGGTGTCATGAACAGTAGTGTTACTCAAAAGACCTCCTGTTCACCCACCAGATCTCCCTCAGGGACTAGAAGGTCAAGACTCTCAGCAGTTTTTCCAGAAAGTACTTGGACCCACTGAGGGAAGTGCCGCAAGTGGGCCTCTGCAGCCTAGCATTAAGACTGTTCAAGAGGGTGATTCAAATCAAAGTAGTTGCCTTCAAAGAAACCTTCTTGGTATGGGCAGAATTTCATATTATTACTCAGATTTGTTATAAAACTCAGATTTTTTTTATACATGTATACACTTAAAAAAAAAAATCACCATAATTTTACTACAGGTGCTTCCTTATCTGGCGCACTCCCCTCAACTGGTATGATGGACTCTTTTTCTGGTCTCTCCCAGTCTCCCTTTTTTGACATACGGTAAGCCGTAGATTTGCTCAATCTTCTCCCTTTTGTCCCCTAATGAATTTCACCTCCTTTATATGTATTTTTTTTAATTTGTCTACTCTTCAGTGATCGAGGTGGTCTTTTCAGTCCAGACCAGGATGAGGAAAGCCCATGGGCAACACCATCCACTCCAGCCACCCCTTCCACTCCTCCAACTCCTACTGAACAGGAAGGTGATGGCCTCTCCTACAATCAGCGCAGTCTGCAGCGTTGGGAGAAGGATGAGGAATTGGGAAATCTATCTACCATCTCTCCTGTACTATATGCTAACATGAACTTCCCAAGTCTCAAACAGGACTACCCTGGTTCGTATTAAACTGACTTTTAAAAGTGTGGTAGAAGGCACATCTGTTAATTCCGCTTTAACTTGGTAATCACTTTGCTGCTCAGAATGTCCGCTTCATTATTTATTTTCTATCCATAGACTGGCCCAGTCGCTGTAAACAAATAATGAAGATTTGGAGGAAGGTATCAGCTGCAGACAAGGTTCCTTATCTGGTAGGTGCAAGGTTGAACCTATAGTGTAACTTCATTTTATAATACTGTCTCTGTTCTCTAACAGTTTTCTGTTGTTTACTATTCTTCCATTATTCATTCAGCAAAAGGCCAAAGATAATAGGGCTGCTCAGAGAATAAACAAGGCACAGAAGGTAAGTGGCCTTCTCTTCAAATGCACTGTATAATCATTTGATGTGTTTGCAATGTAATTGTAAACATTTGTCTTTATTCTAATCAACAGCAGGCTGAAAGTCAAGTATGTCGCCCTATCAAAACTGAGCCTGGCCGTATTAAAGGCGAGCGCCCTAATCTGCACCTCCAAATTCCCCCACCATCAGGCTCCGTATCCACTCCCTCCCAGCCGAGCTCTGCTGAGAGTCCTTACCCTCTTGCTCCTGACTCTGCATCTTCAGCCTTTTTTTCTGATGGACCCCTCAAGACTCCTTGCTCAGCTGATGCGCAGACAGACCCATTTTCTAAACTTGCCTCTCAGTCTCCACACCTTCAGTCTCAGCCATCCACCCCATACTCACAGCCTTCTTCCAGCCCCTTGTCGGCCTCTTCCTCAGGATATCCTATACCTGGCTCACAGGGTGCTACTCAGGGACGGCCAGCCAGCTTTGGCTCCCTTGACATGCAACCAGGGACTCCTCGCAGGGCCCAGCAGGTTGACCCATTTTTTAAACCACAACAGCAGATCCCCAAACCTCAGCAGCCCTCTCAGGAGGCCTTAGGTCCACCTGAGAGTCCTCGACCTAGGACTGGTGGGCCTGGAGACTCGCAGATGTTCTCACCGCCTCATACAACCCATTGTGGTGACCCTTACCGTGGCCATCATGGAGCTAGCCGACAAGATCATGTTTCGTCTCCATCACCATCTGCAATAGCTTCTTCACCTGCTGGGGTGGGCCCAAATAGGGCAGAAATTAATGCCCCATCTCCACGCTCTTCTTTTGGCCGGCAAGACCTAAGCTCTGGTTCTCCTGCTAGTTTGGACTCTGGAGATGGGTTATTCAAAAAAGGAAAAAAGGAAAAAAAAAAAAAAAAAAAAAAGCCCCATGACCCCTCGTATGCATCAGGGGGATGCAGGTGGATTGTCTGTTTCACACCCTTCAGGTGCCTCTCCTAATCATCCTCCTGAGAGCTACCGCCAATCTCCCTCTACGTTCTCTGACCCTTACTCCCAGCCTCCTCTCACACCGCGACCTCAATCAGGTGACGGATCCTCTCCTCTACCCCAGAGACTTCCTGCGCCTCAGCAAGAAACATATTCAAGATTACCTTCCAGCCCTCAATCGCCTCTCACACCAGGAACCATTTCCAATGATGTGCTTTCTGTGCAGTCACCAGCCACTCCACGCTTCCAGTCACCTGACCCTTACTCTCGTCCACCTTCACGACCTCAGTCCAGAGATTCCTTCGCTTCATTGCATAAACCAAAATACAATAAAAAAAAAAAGAAAAAAAAACACAAAAAAACAAAAAAAAAAAAAACCCCCCCCCCGCTTCTGTAGCACCAGAAGGTACGCCCCCTTTAGAGGTTCACCTCATTCTAGCCAGCAACCCCCCTGCTCACCTTCAGTAGCCGATCCACTCTCTGGCAAACCCCCATTCAGCTGCAGTCCTGGTGTAGGGCTTCAAATGGGCCAGCAACAAGTAGTTGGCCAGCAGCAGATGATGACTCCTCAGCAAGCTCAGGTCCACCTCCCACAGTCCCAGACACAAGCAGTGGGTGCTGAATTTAACTTGAGAATAGCACTTCCACCTGGAAACCAAGATACAGCTGTGAGGGCAACAGATGCTCCACATTTACCCAACTTGCCAGGGGTGCAGGATATGTCAGACCTGTCGGCTGGACAGGATCCAGCTCTCATGAACCTTAGTCCATCAGAGTTAGAAAAGCACAGACAGGTAAAGTAAACACTGTAGATGTGTACATTTTCAAAAGTTTAGGGTAGATTGAGGTAGGTTTTAATTTAACTTTTGTTAATGTTTTGTTACTTTTGTTTTATGGACCACAGAGGCAACGATTGAGAGAGTTTTTGATAAGACAAAAAATGCAGAGAAACTCACTTCGCCAAGAGAAGGAAGCACCCTTGGTGGGTAATCCTGCTCCGAGTTGGCCAGGCGGGGAAATGCCGGCCTTTCAGCAAAACAAAAGCCAGCGAGCACCACCTCCTTACCCTCAGGTATTGATGATGAATTAATATTGAATGTGATGTACTGAATCTGAATCTGGGCTGCACGATTTGATTTGAAAAAAAGATTGGTTGCTGTGCTTTTAAAGGGCTGCACAATTCGGTCCAAATTTTTGTGATATATCGCCATTAGTTAAATAATATTATTACCAAATAAAATATGAAATATATATACAAAATTATATAATTTTATTTTACAATTCAACTGTCAACTTATTCCAACACAACACTGATATTTATGGCGGTCTTTATTTATTTTCAAATGTTAATTCATCAATCTTTTATTTTCGTGGAAAATCACAAGGCTTTAAAGCTTCTTTTTGTTGACAGCAGACAGTTTATTAGTGCTTCTCATTACAAGTTTGGGAAAATGGTTGGTACATATTGCATTGTCAAATGCACGCTGTAAACAACCCAAACTCAGAGCACATACAAAGATGAGTTCATGTGGAGCAACATTTATTTAACTAATTTGCGGTCCTTGTGATTTGATAATCACACTAAGCCATATCATGATTTTCATTTTTTGTTTCGTTTCTATTGATCGTGCAACCCTACAGTAAACAGCCAAAAGTGTTTTGTTAGTTGGCATAACATCATCTTTTGTCCATCAGGACAGAGCTGTGGTTGCTCAGGCAGCCCTTGCCACCAGGATGCCTCCGCCAGTGGGAGCAATGGATGAAAAGCTTTGCCGCCCACCTCCTTCTGGGACACCAGCAACTATGGACCCCAGTGCATTAAGGTAGACTGAACTAAATAAATGCTACTGATTTTGATTACTGTATGTTACACAGTGCTTGTACATGTTACTTCCACAACTGATCATTTCATAATCAACACTGTTCTTGTAGGCAAGCTGGGCCCAATATTTCTCAGGGGATGTATTCTCGTCCACCATATCCTGCACAGTGGCAAAACCAAGGTTCTCCGCGGAGGTTCCCACAACCATCTATGATGGAAGCCGTTCCCAGGCAGCACCTTAATACTCCTATCAACAATCCTCTCAACATTCAGTCCATGCCGAATATGCCCAATCCTTTGACAGGGGTTCCAGGCACTGGCACAGAGGCTGTACAAAGCCATGTGTCGGGAGCTCCACCTCAGTTTATAGAGCTGAGGCATAATTCACAGAGGATGCCGCTGGGCTCTCAGTTTATGCAAAGGGCGCCTATACCTAGACCTCGCATGTTTCTTCCACAGCAGGAAATGAATGCTGCTTTTGTTCAGCAGAATTTACCCCCATCTCTGGATGCTTCAGCGGAGGGAATGCGTGATCCCAGAATTGGGTTACAGCCGGGTGGCATGAACCTACTGATGCAACAACAAAGCAATGTACCCCCTTCTCAGTCTCAACTACAGCCCCAGCAGGTGCCAACTACTACACCCAAAACTCCCATTTCTCACACTACTACTCAACAGCTTCCTCAAACAAGTACAATAAGAGGTCAGCAGACTGTTGTGAATCCAGTTGACCTACCTGAGTCTGACCTAGGGCTAGGTGATACAGTGGCAGAAACCGGAGTGGAGGATGATGATCTTGCTACTCTTGACCTGGATCCAGATAAAGGTGATGATGATTTGGGAAACCTTGACAATCTTGAGACCAATGATCCTCATTTGGATGATCTGCTCAACAGTGATGAATTTGATTTGCTGGCTTACACTGACCCTGAGCTTGATCAGGGTGATCCCAAAGATGTTTTCTCTGACCAGTTGCGACTTGTAGAAGCAGAGGGAGAAGGACCAGGGTCTTCTGCTAATGTAGAAATCAAGGTGGAAGAGAAACCAAAAGTGGATATAGCTGCCAAGGATACGCACACAACTGCCACTCAACCACCTTTAAAGACTGAGAGTTCATCTACCAGTACTCCAAAGGTAGAGTCTTCTGATGCCATTAGGCTATCCTCTGTAAAACTTGAAGACAAGGGATTGATTGAACAACCACAGTCAGGACAAGCTCCAGTTAAAGATGACATTAGTGCAACTGTGTCTGTTTTGCTCAGTGGAACAAAAGCCTCTAATCAACCAGAGTCTGCAACTGCTTCATTGAACACCGTCCGTTTAGGTGGTATACCTTATCCTCTTCCCAGCCAGTCTTTTCCACCAACTGCACCACATCCGGACCTGGGTGATGATCCACTTGGATTGCCAGATGCTGGCCACCACTCTACAGCAGATGATCTTGACAAAGTTGAAAGCTCACTGGAAGCGAGTGAACTACCTTTGTTAATACAAGACCTTTTGGAGCATGAAAAGAAGGAGCTACAGAAACAACAACAACAGCAGCAGCAGCAAGGTGCTCTACAAGGAGGGATTGCTAGTCAACTTCACAGCATTCAGAATCAGCAACAGCCTCCTCAAGGGCCAAATCAAATTATGATGCCACAGCACCACCATCCATCCCAAGGCATAGTGCCTCAAGCAGGTATGGTGCCCAGGCCACCTCACATGTCACCACAACAGCAGCAGAGGTTAATTGGTGCTGCAGTGCCTTCACCTCCCCATGCAGCAATGGGACAACCGCAAGGCGTTTTACGGGGTGTGCAGCCTGGTAGAATTCATCCTGGTCTTACTCCACAGCAGCAGACAGCAACACCTACACATATTGTCAAACAGCAGAACTTGGCCAGCAACTTTTTACCAGATAAAGGTATGCTGAGTTCCATCAACTTGTGGTTATTCTTATTTTGGTTATCCCAATAATGAACTTGTTCTTGTAAATATAAATATCATCTTTTTCTCAGATCTGGAAAAATTCGGGACAGATGACATAATGGATCCTATTGCAAAGGCTAAAATGGTTGCGCTGAAAGGAATTAAAAGAGTGTTGGCTCAAGATCCTATGGGTGTACCACCAGGAATGAATAGGTACAGAAATGGACATGACCTTTTGAGAGATGCATTATACTTTATGAAATATGCAGTTTTTTTTCTTTCATAATTTGAATAATTTGGTGCACACCTCATATGTGCATTTACCTCACATCTATTATAGCTCTTTAATACAGTAATTTAGATGTAAATGTATGATTTAGATTTAGTTTTGTTCCTTTGTTAAATAATTTGCTGGTTGATATTTCAACGGAATTGCTCACTTCAGTTCTGTTTCAGATTTAATTTAGGTTTTATTTAACTTTAGGCAACAAGTATCTCTTTTGGCTCAGAGGCTAACCTCAGCCCCTGGAAATGAGGATTCCCAGGCTCAGCTTGCACCTGGGTCTTCCAAGGTAGGTTTAGTATTCTTCTGTAGTTCACATTTCATTTGAATTTAATATAGTATCTTAACCTTAATCCTACTATTTCAGGAAGGAGAAGGCAGCAACCAGGTTCAAACAAGACCAAATCCTCCGCAATTTGGCATCATCAGTATGTTTTGCATTTCAAATTTTTTTTTAGCATACCACCCCTTCAATGCTATTATTACCCTTTCCCTTATTTATTATATTATGTTCCCTGTGTAAACACACATTTAGAGTCCTATGATTTTAGCAGAGCTGAAAACTATCCAGACAATAAAATGGAGTTCTAATTTCTGGTTACAAAAATTGGACACAATTTCAGAGTCCAGATTATAACATGGAAGTCTGACTATGTGTTGCATGGTAGAAAACATTGGCTGCTCAAAATTGTGCAAAGTATATAGGCACACATTCTGCATTTAGGTTATAGACAGTTCAGTTTATTTCATGCTGTTAATGTTCTTGGGCCATCACACTTATAACAGATGATGCCGAGCAGCACCAATATGAAGAATGGCTTGTGCACACCCAGCAGTTGCTGCAAATGCAGTTGAAGTTCTTAGAAGAGCAAATTGGAGCACATCGTAAATCCCGTAAAGCTCTGTGTGCCAAGCAGCGTACTGCAAAGAAAGCTGGACGTGAATTTGCAGAAACAGATGCTGAAAAGCTCAAACTCGTCACTGAGGAACAAAGTAAGATCCAGAAACAGTTGGACCAGGTATGCAAAATATCTTTTTACTAACAAATGAGAGAGATTTGTTGTTGTGGTCTTTAAAATCATTCAGCTAATAACAAGGAAATTTGCTTTTCCAGGTGCGTAAACAGCAAAAGGAGCACACCAATCTTATTGCAGAGTACCGAAGCAAGCAACAGCAGCATCAGCAAGGGTCTTCCATACTAGCTCCTGGGCCCTCTACACAGACCCCCCACATGCTTTCCAAAATGCCTGGACAAATGATTATGGGCCAACAAGGAGGTCCAATTATTGGTCAACCACCTGGAGGAATGCCTCAAGTAGGGGTGCCTCAGGGAGGGATGCCAGTTAGAATGCCACAAATGCAAACTTTTGGTGGAGCCCAGCCTTCTCTTCCACTCGGAGTTGGCACTGTGCAACCAGTCCCACCTCCTGGTTTTTTCCAACAAGCCCCTGGAGCACAAGGACCAGATCCAAGAGTCATACAGGAGCGACAGTTACAGCAAAGAATGCAGATGGTCCAAAAAATGCAGCAGCAGCAACAACAACAGTTGATGATGGGGCAGCAGCCTATGTCGCATCAACCTCAGCAGCCTGGCATAGTTAATCAACAGCCTGGAGCCATGGGCAACCAGCCAACCCAAGTTTTGGTCGGCAATATGGGCCAGCAGCAAACAAACTTACAACAAGGATTAATGAATAACCAGCAAAATCAGCAGGGGTTAATGCAAACGACTCCAGGTATGATGGGAAACCAGACTATTGGGCAGACGCAACATAATGTCTTGGGCCAGCCAATGACTCAAACTGTAAATATGATGGCAGGACATCCACAGGGTATGGTTGGTAATCAACAAATTGTTCAGCAGCTTCAGAGACCTCAGGGTTTGATGGATCAACATGGGCCGGGTGGACAGCATGTTGTTAGGGGGCCACCAACCCAACTCCCGTCTCAACAGCAGAGTGTAATGACTCAGCGCATACTCATGTCACAACAGCAACAGAATGCTGCAAAAAACCTTGCTCAACTTCAGCAGCAACAAATTTCACAACTGAAACAACCAACGCAGGTTGGGCCCTCTGAGCCACAAAGAGCTTTAGAAACTCCACCATCAGGGAGTACCCAAGGGGTTGCTGAGAATTTACAGCAAGGTGTCCAAGATCTTCAAAATCCTGACCGTAAAGATGGAGGACTACTTAATCCAAAAACACCCTCCCAGCAGGGTGGACCTCCTACACCACTTCAGATGCAACAACATGGATCTAGTGGAGAGCAGAAATGTGGTGTTGGACAGCCACAGCAACCACATGCTTTTCTGGGTCAACAACAGACAGCACAGCCTCAATCAAACCAGAATATCGGAGTAGCAGAACAACATGGTTTTGTGGGCAACCAACAGGCTGGATCTCATCTTAAAGTACAACCACAGCAACAACAGATTCAACTTGGTCTTCAGACCCAGAACACCATACAAATAAAACAGGAAGATCAGCAAATGTGCTTTATGGCACAACAGCAAGCTGGTCAGATTGCTGCACAACAACCACTGGATATGCTTGGCCAAAATAGTGGTCAGACTCAAAGTACAATGGCCGGCATTTCAAATCAACATCAGCAAGCTCTCTTGACTCAACAGATGGGCATTCCTAGAGGCCAGCAGATGATGATGACTCCAAGGCCTGGTGCTCCGGCTGGGCAAATACGTGCCCCTATTAACATTCAGGCCTTCATTGCTCAGAACCCCCAACTGCGTCACCTGACTCCTAGCCAACAGTTGCAGCAAATTCAGGCAATGATTGCTCAGCGACAGCTACAACAAGGCCAGATGCTAAGAATGCAAGGTCTGGCTCAGGGACAAATGCGTCCCCAGGTCCCACAGGGGCCTCCAGTTGGTACACGGATGCCAGGTCTTGAAATCCAACAACAGCAGCACCGCTTTGCCTTAACAGGCAAACACGGTCCAGCTGGCACTCAACAGCAATCAGGAGCAATGGGACAATTACCTGGTATGGCTCCACAGTTTCATCAAGGTGTTTCAGGGGCTATGCAACAGCCTTCTCAAGGACCTTTGCCTCAGTACATCAATAGTGCCCAGCAGCAGCAGATGCTACAACAGCAACAAGTACATCAGCATCAGATGATGAGGGGTCAAGTACCCAGGCCAGTAATGGGTCAAGTTCGTGCAACGGCACCTGGACATATGGCTAGACCCATGTCTCCTCGTCAGTTAGTGGGTCAGGGTTCTCCTGGAAGCCCGCTTCCTAATCAGCAAAGGCTCATGAGAATGTCTCAGACTCCACCAGGCCCCCAGCACCTTCAGCAACAACAATCCCATGTGGCAACGGCACTGAGCCCCTTTCAAGCCTCTCCCTCTCATGTGGGTTCTCCTGCAGGGTCTTCTGTTCCAGAACCTGGTTCAAGCCCAGCATCTGCACATAAACCTGAGCCAGGCACCCTGTCTTTCTCCAGTCACTTGTCATCACCTTCTAGGCCAGATAGTGTTGTAGGAAAGAGTAGCCCCTTTAGCCAGACAGGGGGATCAATTGCTTCACCTATGAGATCTCCAGCTGCCAAGACTCAGAGCCCCAACACTGAAACTCTTTCAGCTCCTTTTCCACTCAATGGTCCGTCTCCTCAGTTGGCACAGAACCCACACCAAGCAACAACTGCTGCCCAAGTATCTGACGGTCATATGTCTCAACCAACTCAACTGCTCAGTGAAATGACACTGCAAAACATCAAACAGGAACCACGTGAAGTCCAGTGTGACACAGGAGGTAGTGTAGAGGTCCATTCTGATGGCATAAAGAGAGAAATTTCTGGAGAGACAGTCAGTGCCACTGCTTTTGCGAACTGTGCTATTCTGGGCTCTAGAAATCAAGCAGGAGTTCTCGGATCCCAAATTCAAAGGACAGAGACTGGCCAACAGCTTCTGCAGAAACTCCTTCGAACCAAAAACTTACAAATGGCTTCTCAGAGGCCATCAGATGGCATTCATAATGAGATAAATGGGCACATCAATAGCAAACTGGCAATGCTGGAGCAGAAGCTTCAAGGAACGCCACGAAACATGGAGGTACGACCAAGAAAATCACTTGATTTGTGTGTATGTATTATAAATTTTTTGAGCTTCTAATTTTTATCTGCTACTGTTTTTAGGATCTGCAATCCCTCACAAAGAGAACTCCGATAGTCAAGGGCAAACGTACCACAAAAGCTGGAGAGCGTGGGCCAAACTCTAGAAAGAAAACCAAGAAAGAAGAGAATGGAAAAACTGAGGCAATAATGAAGCAGCTGAAACAAGTATGTGGCATTGGCTTATTAAATATATTTGATTTCTGTTTTAAGAATGATGCATAGCTATGATAAATTTGGATTACTTTTATGTTAAACCATTGCTCTCTTATGGTTAACCCACAGGGACTTTCTCTTCTTCCTTTGATGGAGCCTTCCATTACAGCTAGTCTGGATTTGTTTGCTCCTTTTGGAAGCAGCCCAGCCAATGCCAAGGCCCAGTTAAAAGGCTCATTTGGAAATGCTATGCTGGACAATATTCCAGACTACTATTCCCAACTTCTTACAAAGGTACATTATAGTTTGGCATTTTGTATACCTTTTAGTACGCAACAAAAGACTGTCTACACTGGGCTGTGTATGTGATCCTCAATCTGGGAATTCCAAAGACTTTCAGAGTACTCAACCCTCTACAATGCGAGTAAATCACTCGCATATGCAACTAAATTTCCATTCTAGGCGACCAGATAATGTCTGTCGTTAGCCATTGGCCAATAAATTGTTAGATTTCTCACACCAGTGTTTGAGTTGTAGGCTAAGTTTAACATATTTCACTCGCCTTCACTCATTTTGAATACTGAGTTTCACTCTGTATTTAAAGCGCATTATTCCAATTCATTTCAATGAATGCGCAGCATATTTGCCACACCGTAAACCCTATTGTGAAGGTGCCGACTTGCTGTCTCTTAGCTGTCAGCGCTCAGTGTTTCTCTCACACATGCAAAGAGAGGCAGAGCAAGTCTTACTTATCATGTAGAATTGATGCGTTACATGTAAATTATATTCTTGTTGTATTTTCCTGTCAAAATAGTGGAGTTCATTTAGAATTATTCAGCCCACTTCTGGTTTCTTCGGTTAGTGGGTGGAACTAATGCGCAAACGGCAGTCTCATTGGCTGGCGCTCACCTATTACCGTCACTGTTTTCATTTCAGCAAATCAGGTCAAGAGAACATGTGTGTGTGTGTGTTTGTGTGTGTGTGTGTGTATATATACAGTATGTATATATATATACAGTATATATATATAATATATATATAATATATATATATATACTCTGCGAGTATACTAAAAAATGTACTAGCCAATGGCGATTTATTTCTAAGGTGTGCATAGAGATTTGATACTCTTGTAAACACATTCTTAAGATGCAACCAAATTGTAAAGACTGCAACACTTTTTTAAATTCTTTTTCCAACATGTAAAATGCCCATATTTTGAAATGTTCTTTGGTGTTTTTTGTTTTAGAACAACCTCAGCAATCCTCCAACACCACCATCATCACTTCCTCCAACTCCACCACCTTCTGTGCAGCATAAGCTTCTAAATGGAGTGACACTAGCAGAAGGTCAGAAAGAGACAGAGGCATCAGAGGATACCATGGGTAAGACATAGTATTGATTCTGATTCATTAGTGAGCCAGTTTGATTGTGAGACAATTTTTGCACAGAATTTTTTTCCCCCTTGTACTTGAAGGTTCTGTTCCAGAGGAAGTAAAGAGTGTAGACATACTAGCAGCTCTCCCTACTCCACCTCACAACCAAAATGAAGATATACGGTAAATTACCAGCTCTAAAATACAGTATGTTCCACAAAACGACTAATCTTAACCTTTTGTGTATGTCAGCGCACTAATCGATTCTCTCAACTCAGGATGGAGAGCGATGATGACAGTGATGCTCCAGACAGCGTTGTGCCCGCATCCTCACCTGAAAGCCAACTAGGTGATGAGACGACACGCTTCCCTCATCTGTTGGATCCCAAAGAGGAGGAAGATGAGAGGGCCATCTCTCCTGTTATCCCCATTATTCCTCGTTCTGCCATTCCAAGTATGTGGTACCATTTGGAAACAATTTTATTTTGTTTGCTTTAATCTTTAATGACTGACTGACTTGCTGATCCTACCCATGTGCAGGTTTCCCCGAGACAAAACCATTTGAGTCAGTGGATGGGAAAGTTGTGGCCTCATCCAGCCAGTGGGACAAAACCAAAAGCAATGAAGTGTCTGTAACTTTCATGCTTTCTTCAGCTGCGGCAAAGGTATTTAAATCTCTAAATATCTACCACTACAAAAGCCCTAGTTAATTTTGTATGACAAGATTTAAGTATTTTTTTTAATTTCTCCTCAACAGAATATCAACACAGTGATGTTGACTGTTGCCCAACTGCTGCACATACGTATGCCAAGTTCCTACGAGGCAGCTTTTCCCCAGAGTCCTGGTAGAGCAGGTGTTGGACCTGGGAAAGTACCTGACACTTCCAACCCAGGTAATGCACTCAAGCTGTCATTCAATATTCTCAAAGTGTTGGCTAAATGTTTAGCTGCTGCTTTGTTTTTTCTTATGCTCTGTTTGTGTGTTTTTTTTTTATTATAATTTTTTTTATCAGGTATGAAGGCAGACACTTCTGCAAGCCATGATGCAGAATGGCTTAAGCAATTTGATGTTTCCCTCCCAGGGTGTACCCTGAGGAAACAAGTTGATATTCTTGCTCTCATCAAGCAGGTGAGTTTCCTGATAAATTCATTTATGTTTTTCGTAAAGGTCTTCTTGCTTTTGAGAAGTACATTACATTTCTTCTGACATTTTCACATATTTGCAGGAATGCCAAGAGCAAGAAGATAGACCTGCTCAGCACTGTTACATGACGAACGTTTCAGATCTGGATGTGCGCCACCTGCCTGTCATTCCTGTCGAGGTTTCTCCACCTCCATCACCATCACCACCTCCACCCCCATCATCTGCTGTAGCTGAGCCAGAAAATATCACTCAACCTGAGCCCAAACCTGAACCAGATGCACCAGTTCAGACTACATCATCCCCTTCCGCAAGCCCAAGTGCTCCTGCCAAAACTGAATCTATTGTTAAACTGGAGTCTCACAGCTCCCCAGTTACAGTGGAGTCTGAATCTCAGGAGCCTGTGGTCCTTCCCCAAGCTGCTCCATCAGAAGAACAACAGCCTCCTGCTCCAGCCAGTTCTCCTCTTCTAGACTCCCCCACAATGGAGATATCCCTCAAGCCCATCAAGCACCGTAGCAGGCCTCTTTCTGATGAAGAAGAAGAACGACCCAAGGTTAAAAAATGGAAGGGTCTTCGCTGGAAGCGTCTCCAGATAGTTATCACTATTCGCAAGGGAGGGTCTAAGAAAGAGAACAGCCGTGAAGTTTCCGAGCTCATGGAGCGCCTCCGCATTACGCTGAAACCAGACAAGCTGCCCCGAGACAAGCGCAAGTGCTGCTTCTGCCATGAAGAGGGAGATGGTGCCACAGATGGTCCAGCACGCTTGCTTAACATCGATGTTGATCTGTGGGTGCATCTTAACTGTGCTCTATGGTCCACTGAGGTGTACGAGACCCAGGGCGGTGCACTTATTAACGTGGAGGTTGCCCTTCGGCGTGGACTACGCACCCGCTGTGCCTACTGTCAGAAGACGGGTGCTACTAACAGCTGCAATCGTTTGCGCTGCCCGAATGTTTATCATTTTGCCTGTGCCATACGGGCACGCTGCATGTTTTTCAAAGATAAAACTATGCTGTGCACCCAGCACAAGCTTAAATGCCCCAGTGAAGAGGAGCTTAGCAGTTTTGCTGTTTTTCGACGCGTCTACATCGAACGAGATGAGGTGAAGCAGATTGCAAGCATCCTACAACGTGGTGACCGTATTCACATGTTCCGTGTTGGCGGGCTCATCTTCCATGCCGTGGGCCAGCTCTTGCCCTGTCAGATGGTTGTGTTTCACTCACCAACTGCTATCTTTCCAGTGGGCTACGAGGCCACACGCATTTACTGGAGCACTCGGGTGCCAAACCGCAGATGTCGCTACCGATGTCGTATCAGTGAGCAGGACGGCAGGCCCCTGTTTGAAGTGCGTGTGCTGGAGCACGGGTATGAAGACCTGCACTTCCGAGACACCACTCCAGATGGTATGTAAATCTTAAGTTTATTTTCCGAAAGGACTGTAAATGTAATCCTAATGGAGTGTTTGATCTTGCTGCATCATGCTAATGTCATTCCACTGCTCTTCAGGAATTTGGTCCAAGGTTGTGCAGCAGGTTGCCAAGCTGCGTGATGAAGCGGCCATGTTGAAACTCTTCACCGAGCATGTCAAAGGAGAAGAGATGTATGGTCTCACTGTCCACGCAGTGATGCGAATCACTGAATCGGTGAGAAATTAATAAGAATGGATGTTAAGAGAGAATTGTTTTTATTCAGGATCATTAACAAAAGAACAGTTAAAAAATGCATGTCACTTGGTTTCAATATATAAAAAAAAAACATAACAAAATAAAACCATTAACTAAATGACATTCATTTGTTAACCGGTCGTGCACAAACATTCTTCTGCTGATGTGGACAGAAAAGCATTTTACTGTATTAATGAAATGTATGTCACCACAGTTTAGTATTGTTGTCTAATGTATAGTTAAGGCCAGTTATCGGATTACATTTGTGCTGCCTCTAAAAAGACTTTTTCACATCTATTTGTTATTTACTTGAATTTACTTTATCTAAGTTGTCAGATAAATTGAATTTCTTAAAAAAACAAAAAAAAATTATGGAACCATAATCGTTATGAGGAACTGAAATCAGACTAGTTTCCCATGCCTAGTAACAATCATTTTTCTTAAATGGCTTGATTATTATAATAAACAATATTATTACATTTTTTGTTATTTACCCATGTCCTTCAGCTTCCTGGTGTGGAAAACTGTCAGAATTATACGTTCCGATATGGCCGCCATCCTCTCATGGAGCTTCCACTCATGATCAATCCTACAGGCTGTGCACGATCAGAACCCAGAGTGCTCACCCACTGCAAAAGGTAATGAACAAAAGAAATTGAAGACCTTATGTTTCAGAAAAGTAAGGTTTGGAAGATTGTAAGGCTCTAATGTAACTTTATTCTGCTTCTCAGGCCTCATACTCTGAACAGCACGAGTATGTCCAAAGCCTATCAGAGCACATTTACAGGAGAGATCAACACCCCGTACAGCAAGCAGTTTGTTCATTCCAAATCTTCTCAGTATCGTCGGTTGAAGACCGAGTGGAAGAACAATGTGTACCTGGCCCGTTCTCGCATTCAAGGACTGGGTCTGTACGCTGCTAAAGACCTTGAAAAACACACCATGGTCATTGAGTACATTGGCACCATCATTCGCAACGAGGTTGCAAATCGCAGAGAGAAGATTTACGAGGAGCAGGTTTGTAGATGTCAAGCTTCCACCATATATTTGCTCTAGTTTTTTTTCTTTTTCTTCTAAACATGTCGTTTTCCTCAATCAGAACCGTGGGATCTACATGTTCCGCATTAATAACGAACATGTGATTGATGCCACCTTAACTGGCGGTCCTGCCCGGTAAGATCATACTTCCTGTGCTGTTCTTGCAATCCAAGTGTTTGGTTTGGGTCTTAGTTTCTGATTTCTTTCTCTCCCCTAGTTATGTCAATCATTCGTGTGCACCCAACTGTGTCGCGGAAGTTGTGACGTTTGACAAAGAGGACAAGATCATCATAATTTCTAGTCGCAGGATCCCGAAGGGTGAAGAGGTTAGTTACAGTAATCTTTTTCTTTTTTGGCAGTGCTCTCAGTGCTGTTCCCCAGTATAACACTTAGTATTGTCCTCTCTCAATCTATTTTAGCTGACGTATGACTATCAGTTTGACTTCGAGGACGATCAGCACAAGATCCCCTGCCATTGTGGAGCCTGGAATTGCAGAAAGTGGATGAACTAACAGGGACAGAGAAAGAGTCCGACCCGTCTTTGCTCCCTGGTGCCAGAACACTCCTGCGCCAAAGCCTGTTATATTCTTACTATCCAGTTAATAAGCTGCTCTAAATTGAGGAAGAACAGTTCACTCTCAGTCACCTGAACGACAAGACTTTGTTATTCACAACAAGAGCCAAAGCTTTGAAGATTAAACTTTTGATGCCACAACCTTTTACAGATGAGCTCAAAAGTATTGGACCTGCTTGAATCTTTCGTGTTGATTTAAAAAAATACACCTCTGCCAAAAGCACCTCTACTTCTTTCACTGTTTCCTCCTACAATAAGCTGACTCTGGCTGCAATCGATCCCTTCGACATCTACCAAAATAACTGAAGCTATAGCATATCAATACACTTAGACTAGAACTCAGTGAAGATGTTTGACTAAAGCCATGTAAGTACTCAAAAATGAACTAGTACACTTTAGCTTGGACCTATCCTTTCTGCTACCACCCTTTCCGTCACCCCAGATGAACACTCTCCCATCAAATCATCAATGAAGGTCATGGACATTGGCAAGACAATCCTGGAGTGGCTCTGCGTAGAACTGTGATGAGATAACGTCGAAATACTATTGACCTGTGGCTTGAAAGGCACCAGATGTTTTATTATATTGAGTTAAAAGGTGGGTTTATTTCACCCAGTCTACCTCATTGAGTTTGTGGGACGTCACTGCTTTGTATTAAACTGTTAAGTGCTACTGTGGAAAGGGGAAGGCAGGAATGTCCATGGCAATTGCCTTCTCGGATAAGCAGGGAAACTTAAGCAGCAGGTTTGCTTCTATCTATATTTTGCTTTCTGATGACTACAATAGTGAGCCAGTGCAACTCTTTTTGATTTGATTATACAAGTGAGATACAGTATATGACGATGCATTACTTAGAGCAATCAAAACTCAAACGGGTGTCTTGGAGGCCACCTTTTTCCGACTGTAGATATCATGTAGCTGCATCGACACACATGCAGATCATGCTTTTAGTGTAGAAACGTTCATCTGGATTCTCTCGTGTTCTTGACGATGGAGCAAATTATGAGAAAGGGCCACAGTGCGGATCCACGTTGGTGCAATTTGAAAGATTATAGGGCAAAATGATGCAAGACTGCCACTGCGCTTGACAGGTTTTCCCATCTTGAATCCTTCCATCCTGCGTTCATTAGGTCGCCGTTCGGATTTCATCACTCCAACCAGGACTCTTAGGTGTAAAGCCTCTTCCCTTCTGTGATAGTGGACTGTTGTAAACTTACTGTAGTGAGTCTTTCTCTGCCTGCTGATGGCCGGTTGTATCTAAATCTATGTATTGTGGTTTGATAGTGGTAGCACAGTCTACAGGCTTGATGCAGTGACGGAGGAAGACTTAAAAAGGGCATTTCTATTTTCTTTTATATTCAAGTAATTTAAAACAGTTGAATTTCAAAGAAGGGAGTTGAACAAAGTCTCTACATAGCCCATGCTACTTTGTTCTTTTCTCCCATGACTTATGACCTCACATTAAGAATAAATGCAAAATGTATAAACTGTACATAATAGGGGTCTAAACTCTTTATCCAACCCCTTTTTAATCAAATTCAAAATTGTAGAGAGATAAAATTCATGAAAAAAGCAACCACTGGATATCATTTTATCAGAAAACTAAATGTGTATATATCTATAAATATATGTAAAATGGCAAACTAAGTAATATCTTTATGTATATGAATCAGACTGGTTTTGCATTTAACTTCTTTTTTTTTTTTTTTTTTTTTTTCTTTATCTCTTTTTTTCTACAAGACCCACTACATTTGAACTAAAAAGGTGTGATGTTTCTCTTGTCTTCACTAATGAATTTTGGAAGACTGGTTGCGGTGAATGGCAAACATTTAAGATGGGATTCATGCAAAGTCTTTTAATGGAAATTGATTTTTTTTTTTTTGAAAGAAACAGCAGTAAAATGGTGCATAGCATTTGTGTATTTATGTAATATTGTTCACGTATATTTCTTTTATTTATGCTACTGCTTGTGAATTACTGAACCCTGTCCTTGAATCAGTGACAGTTTAATTAGCATATACAGTAAATGAGAAATCTTGAATCTCCCAAGATGATACTGTTTTTGAGTTGTGTCCTGTTGTTTTCTTCCCCTCCCCTCCCTGTAGAATTGAATGTTTTATATGACTTATGAAAAGGCCGCAGAGCCGGAAAATGGTATGACTTCGTTGATCAAAAATATCTTCATTAATTACATGTGAATTGCACTCAGCATTATTTTATTTATACATCCTTCGAACTAGCATTGATTCTTTTAAGGGCCGTCTGTTATTAAACACAGGCACTTACTGAATTTTAGCTTGAGTGACTCTTTGCCCCCCTTTGTTCTTTTAAAATCTCTTAATTTAAACTCTCTACAAGTGTTGTAATTAAATAAATCCTGATTTTGGTTTTCAACTTGATCTACTTTTTAAAAAAGATCCTGCAACTGTACAGCAGAGCTACTTTTAGGGAAGATGAATAAAATGGTAATTTTTATTGTATGTGGCATGTTTTGTATGGATATAATTTTGAATTGTACATATTTTTTGACGTCAGAGGTTGCATCTCTTTATATACGCCTGTCCCCTTCCCTCCCAGCCCTCCATTTATTTCTTTGTCTTTGCTTTCTTTGTAAAGAAAAATAAAACGCATTTTAAATATAAAGTTTTCTATGTGGTCACGTAAAATTTGTTCACCCGTGAAAAGCTTAGAAACTTATTTCACTTTGAGAAGCATCTTTTATAGGCAAAATCTTTGTAGAGATTTTATTTAAATTATACATTATAATTTAAAATATACATTTTAAGTAATTAAGCTATTGGACAGTCAATGAAACACAAATAAGAAAAAGCATTTATTACTGTATACCATTTATGTACATTATATTAACTAACCCACAAGTGGATTTGTTTTCAATATGTTTAAAATACACATGGAACCTTAGGATCAAAAACTCGTATGCATTGGATTGAAAGCATAACTACCGTCTGAATCAAGTGTCATTCCTTAAGTCTTCAGCAAAAGTTAAAGTACATGTTTTACAAACATCTGCAAAATCCGAGTTGTAAGGGGGAAAAAAGCAAGCACAATATAAATAGTGGAACAATTAGCCTATACATTTCTAAGCACAGAATTCCCAGTGTATGATGTAGAACACCATGATATAACAAAATTCAGTCATATTTAGTTATTTAAGCCATTCTTACTGTCACAACTCGACTGAATCATGCTGCTGTCATCAGGCATATTCCAGCTACGCAGAGCAGATTCATAAGATATGACCTCAACAGTATAAAATGCACCGGTCAATCAGAAATGGACTGTAATAGAGTCTGCAATTGATTTGTTACACATAATACAGGACCCTTGTTCTCCTCCAGCCCTTCAACAAGCATTTGGCATTAATGCCATAATCTAGTCATGTTTCGCACCTACTGTTACACATATCCCAGATTCCAGTTAACCATTCAGAACATCTGCAGATTTCTGGCTGTGATCAAGACATTGGTGCAAGTAAAGTTAATAAAGGATGGAGGGAATAGTGCATTTGGCATTCTAGGGATGTCGCCATGCCCAGCATTTGGTGGTTAGTCTGGGCAAACTCTATATGTAAAGATGAGGAAGAAATGTTCAGTAGTACTTTTAAATTAAACTGAATGATAACTCTTCAATGCAAGGCAAAGCAGAGCAGGATGAATCTAAATGAATTGATTTTAATAGCCCAGGGATAAACGAGAGAGCAGTGTTACATCGTGTTTCGGAGAGAGTAGGGTACCTAACGACGACATACCCTAAAAGGACTCTGGGTGCAAACAAATAACAACAGTGCAGTTCAACATGCCGATATCCCAGAATAATGGGAATAGAACATACTAAACGTTCCCATTAAAATTAGCTGATTTTTTAAAAAAAGCATACAAGTGGTAGTGACTTTCGTTATGACAAAAAAAACACTTATTTTCTCAGGATGCCATCGGATAATAGGACTAAACTTGAGCAATCATCCCCACAATGCATTCAGCAATCACAACACGGATTTTAAGAACCTGAAAGCATGAAATAAACGTTGGAACACACACACACACACACTTCCTGTGAACATTTAAAAGCATTCGAACCTGAAACCACATTGATTGAGTGAGTTTTTAAACAAACGCATCCTGAAGAAAAATAAATTAGCAGGCTGATTTTTACTGGAGTAACAAAGAACTGCAATGCCACTCAGTCACGGTGTGTTCGCTTTGCTACACTTAGCTTTGTACATGAATTGCTAGGAGACAGTGTTATCCACATTTTTTCACATTCTCACAACAGCAGTAGAGCACTTAATGCACAGAATATATATATTATAGTATATTATAATCGTAGATTGCTTAGATTGATGCTGGAATACGACACGGTGTATTAGTGAATGAAGATGCACAAAAATGAAATCTAAACATTCTTTTAAAAAGCCACACGGCAAAGTCCATTTTGGACGAAAGTGGTGAAATAAAAACAACGATAAAATCAAAATGCCTGTCAGTTCAATTGTCATTCCTGCAAAAAAACAAACAAAAAACAAAGAACTCAACAACAATAGGTCCATGGAGGGAAGTTGTGCTGATATCAGCGGTTGGAGGCTCATCCACGATTTGGAACTTTGATCTTGGAGAAATGGAAAAGGGCTGGGATGGACTCAACCTCAGTAGTTTCGTTAAAATGGTGAGGTAGGCCTCGTCACAACTTTAGAAGGTTCAAAAAAGGGCTAAAACTGGCAGGCTGCTTTTGGCTTAAGTCTTTATTTCGCTTGTGCGTCTCTACAGGGATCTGCAGCATCCCGCACGTTTCAGATCTTAACGTCTTCTTGGATGCTGAGTTGTGAGAGAGTCTTCTTAATCCGCAGAGCCGTAAGCCGCGCCGCCCCATTGGCATACCAACATTCCCGCATGATCTTCCCCATCACTCTCAGCGCCTGCGGTGAGAAAAGCCAAATAAAAATGAGTTTTACAGCCTCTCTCACAAGTATGCCTGCGAATAACAGCTGAATTTAATTAAAAGGCTGTATTTTCACATTGAAAAATCTCAGATGGCACGCTCAAAAATGGCGTTTCAAATTGCCAAGCATGTTTGTGGTGAATGCTGCGCCATTATTTGAATGTTTTTTTTCTTAGTGTGGTCTACTGTTATCATCAGTTCCACATGTACCAGCCCTAAAAGTCACATATTGACAGAAAAAAAAACTGAGGCTGGTCAATGAAATCGTGAAAGGGAGTTTTTACCTCATAGCTCTGCCACCAGTTGGGCACATTGGGCCGTAGTCTCTGATCACACACCACCTTCCTCATCTCTTCTATGGAGGGGTCGGAGGGCACCAGATCATAGTAGGGAAGCTGGTAATCTTCATGGATGCCTGAGAAGGTAGTAAAAACGTGAGCTGATAGGTTCATATTTACTGCTGAATAGCTCAATGCAACGTTTTATGTCATATTTTATTCAAGATTTTGTTTTATTGCTCATGTGTAACAAAATAAATCAGCATTCACAGTCTCATGGGAAAATGTTACAGTGACAACCAAATATTCAGGATTGGGAGGTGGAGTCAGGATTGACAATTCTGCAGTCTTTTACGGTTATCTTAAAAAACATGTTAACCTGTATGCATCACATTATTATATAGTAAACATTTTCGAACCTAATAGTTAAAAATATTATAACTATATATATATATATATATATATATAATATCTATTAGAGATATATACTATATAGATCATAATACACACACCCCAACCACACACACACACCAAACACACACACACAACTTAAATATTCACACAACAATAGGCTGCTGATTCAAAATAAATATTAAATCAACTAATGTATTGTTACATATTATACGAAAGTGGTCATAAAATTCATTATGAAATTGTTAAATGATTTTTTTGCCATTTTTCAAAGTTGCTATATATGAAATATGCTCAAAAGATGATGAAGCTTTTTTCAGTTTTGTCAGTAAATTTCGTTAAGTATTTAAAAAATCTTTCTCCTACCAAGGCGGCATTTTGTTTAATCGAAAATACAGTAAAAACAGTAACATTGTGAACTAATGTTATCATTTAAAATAACTGCTTTTTATTTTAATAAATAGAAAATTACTTCCATGTGTCACATGTTCCTTCAGAAATCATTCTAATATGCTGATTTAGTGCTGAATAAATGCTAATGAGACACAACCCCCAACACTCTATGGCACCTACAGCCAGTGGAAGCACTGATATTAATCACATTTGTTAAGATGCTGTGGGTGGAAGGTCATTTAAGCTCCTTTTTCCTCACCTCCAGCATTACACCGTCGTGCAATCTCCCAGTATACCAGTCCCAAAGCGTAGATATCAGCACACTTGAAAGAATCAAAATGCTTCATGTTGATCGTTTCATCTAGTACCTCTGGGGCCATATATCTAAAAGACAGAATAAATTCATATCAGGTAATGCCGTTTTCATAGTTACCTTTATAGTTAAATTTACATAAAGCAGCAGTTAACTGAACTGGCAATAGATGTACCTTTTGGTGCCGACCCTCTGATTAGGTGCGATGTCTATAGTATCAGTGATGGACTCGTGCCGTACAGCGAGCCCCAGATCTGCTATGGCACAAGTACCATTCTTTTTCACCAGGATGTTTTTAGATTTGAGGTCACGATGTGCAATGCCTGGTTTCCCTGAGGAAGGAGACCATCATGATTGAATTAGTTTTTTTTTTTTTGAGTACAGGATTTGAGAGATTTTACAGTTCAGATAGGCTAAAGTATCAAATTCACAATTACCCTGTGTTCCCAAGATCTCCATGTGCAGATGTGCCAGGCCGCTGGCCGCTGAGAGTGCTAACTTAATCATCCCCTCGATTGTGACGGAGTAGTGATTGAGATAGTCAAATAATGAGCCATGTTCATGATAGTCTGACACCAGCCACAGCTGTGTCCATGTGCCATTGTCTAAGAAACAGACATGAATATTCAATGTAGGGATGAAAGAAATCACTCTCTTTATATGCTTGATCAGTGTACAAAACATTTATTAGTAATCATGTTATATATGCTGTATTAAATTATTTTAATAATATACAATATTTATTAATATTATATGAAACATTAAAAGTTCAAAATAAGTAATTTAATATAAATGTACTAATTATTTTAAATAATTATAATTATAATAATGTTAACATTAAAAATATTACAATTTAAATAATATATCAATTTAATTATATGTAATATAGATAGATAGCTAGGAACCGATAATTTAAATATTACAATTATTACGATATCACTATCCATTTAACAGGTAAATTTACCAATTTAAATGTTTAAAACAAGAAACTCTATTTAATTATATATTAATATAGATAGGATAGATGTAGATAGAGATTTAAACAATTACAATATTATATAAAACATTAATCATAAAAATATTGATTAACTAACAATTTCATTACTTAACTATTTATTAAAAATAATTATGAACTATTTGTTAAATATTTATTTTAATGATTTATTTGGGTCAATACAGTGACAAATACTCCTTACCTTTATTATCAGCAGCAATGAAGCCCAAGATGTTCTCATGACGGAGCATGATGGTCTGGTAAATCTCAGCCTCACGGAACCAGGAGCGTTCCTCTCTGGATGAGAAGATCTTCACAGCCACATCCCCTCCTCTCCATCTCCCCCTCCATACTTCCCCAAAGCGACCTTTACCTATGATCTCCTGCAGTACAATTGTTCTGGCCACCGTTCGCTGAACAAACAAGGGCAGGCCTGCAATGAGAAAACTCATTAGCACACAAACAAAACACTACACACACGCAGGAGGAGGAGGACAGAGGTGCAGCTTACCAGATCCTGAACCGGAGGTGGACAGATCGAAGATGAGATCCTGTAAGGTCTTGTCTTTGGCCAAGTACAGATGATCACAGGACGGATCCTCAACATCGAGTCGCTGCCGATGGTTATAGTTGCGCTGGTGGTGCTGGAAAATGAGCACTCCCACGATAAGCAGCAAGCAAAAGAGGAAGACCGGGCCTGCTATCACTGCCACCAGCTCTACAGGACCCCAACTGTCCCCTTTACCTTCAGGAATCCCTGAAAGAGAGGAGTAAAATGCACTTTACAGGTTGGACCTAGAGGGATGAACAAATATTAAAATTCTGTTCAATACTGATAATAGGCAGCTAATTATTTTTTATTATTAATAAATGGTCAGTATTAAAACTATAACATTTTGTCTAAATACATAAATAAAAAAATACTAAGCAAAATGAAAAAAATTCAATTTTGGTCGCTAAACGATATGGCATCTATATATAATTATTACCATTCAAAAGTTTGGGGTCTGTAAGATTTTTTTTTAATGTTCTCGACAGTATTTTAAAATCAAAAATACAGTCAAAACAGTAATATTTTGGAATTTTATTCCAATTTAAAATAATAATTTTAACATGTAATTTATTCCTGTGACGGCAAAGCTAATTTTTTTGTAGCCATTACTTCAGTCTCCAGTGATCCTTCAGAAATCATTCTAATATGCTGATTTGCTGCTCAAACATTTCTTATTGTCAACGTTGAAAACAGTTGTGCTGCTTAATATTTTTGTGGAAACCATTTTTGAATAGAAAGTTCAAAAGAACAGCATTTATTTTAAATAGAAATATTTTGTAATATTATACTGTCACTTAATGCATCCTTGCTGAATAAAAGTATTACATTTTACTATTCTAATTATAGAATTAAATGCAATATTTAAATAATTGAACAAAACTTTTGAACGGTAGTGTATTTGGCCTGTACTCCTACCGCTGGGAATCTGGAGGTTTATACTGTTGCAGAAGTCCGTATAACAGCAGTGCGTGTTGAGCAGGCCTTTGGCACTCAAGCAGTAGATGGGCTGTCCGGGTGGTACCAGGCTGACACGGGGGATGCAGATCCGAACTTGCTGCTCCTCCTGACCTTTGATGTAGGACGTAGAGGCCATGCAGGCCCCATCAGTCTCGCACACATAACTGCTGCTCTCACAGGCAGTGCAATTACACTTAAGAGCTAGAGAGAGAAAGAGAGAGGGATGAACAATTAAAATATGACTCTAAATAACTGCAATGTCTTCATCTTAATGTCAGATCATAAATGAGGATGTATTCACTTCCTTCAGTGGATGCTTTAAGTGATCTGTGCTAATTCAAAATATCCACCAGAGGGCAAGCAAGACATAAGGAATCACTGAGCAAGGTACCTCAGACAGAGGCACTGCATGCAGAGTTCAGTTCCCTACCAAACTGCATAACACGAAACTGAATCTGCCACTGCAGATGAACCCAAACAGACTGTGTATAGCAGAAGCTGGCATGGGACGGCATTATTCAGACCCCCACTGCAGCAGCTTTATATCAGCAAAACACTTCCACAGACTATTGCATTATTGCACAGTCATAGAACTCAGTTTGCAATAAATGAGCAAGATGATTAGATTTGACATGTAAGAGGTAGTAGAATCAGCAGTGTAATCAAATCCAACTGAACGTTGATATTTATTGTACTTAAAACAGAAACGCAATAAGTCTTAAAATGGTTTATTATTTATTAGAATAATCTCAAAAAAAGGGGGGCTTTGGCGTCAGAATGGCCAAGAAATGCTGGTCTGTAGGATTTTAATCACCCTTTTTATTGTCTGATCACACAAAATATATACTCAGTTCACTAAAATATCTAAAACTCAAAGCTGTATATCTTCTATTGGCAAGGTTGTTGTGAAGCAGCTTGGCATGGTTAACAACATGCCGGAAAACTCTAAATATCGACCAATTTTTCTGTAGATCACTAACTTGAGACCACTGTGTTTACAAGCACTAATTCCCATCAATCGGAATGAATCCAGTCTGATTTCAGATTCTAAAAATTATCTTTATATGAACACTGAATGTTGCAAGCTGACTTATATATTCTTTTGCATTACATGAATTACATTAGCGCATTACATGTATTTGAAACAAAACGTCAGCCCAGCTGCCACGCTCAGAAACAGACAAAGGGGCGGTGAGGGACAAAAAAGCGATAAGCAATCAACGGTGCAGAGTATAATGACGATTATATCACCTTTATGAGCTATCGAAAAAAGAAATGGGCTATCGTGGTCGCGGTTCATTGTCACGCAATAAGTTTTAAGCAATCCATTTCAGCCATTGACTTTCGAAAAAAAGAAAGAAAAATACAGTGGAACTACATGGTACAGCAGTAACAGATGGTAAGACCATTTAAGAACCTTGGAGTACCATGTAAATGCAATAATCTATAATATTAATGTACAAACTGTAAAGACTACCCTGAACACCATAAACAAAACATGATAACCATCATGGTCCCTTAATTTTTTTCATATTGCCTACAACATAACCTTAAAAGCCTGAGGGCATAAATAAACTATATACTGATAAATCACAGTGGCATTCAAATAGTCACCATGTTGGACGACCATCTCACCTTTTTGTAACTTTTTTTTAGAACTATCATCAGGCTCGTGGGTAAAATGGTAGGGGGGTTTTGAATGTTTCGTCGCAACATAAGTCAGAAAACAACTCAGACAAGCTTGTTTGACTGGGCTGGCACTCAGACTGCTGAGGGTGACTGAGGTCATGACATGAGGGGTGGCGTTCATACTCCACCGGCACCCTTAGACTTTTATATCCGGCCACATACATGGAGGGGGGCGGCGACGTCAAGTGAGGGCGAGGGGGACCATGCAGTGGTTTTAAAATAACAGGACTTCAGACGCTTGACTGTTGATCACAACAGGGCCCACCAAGGAACAAAATGCCCAGTCTTTTCTGGGCGTCCCGGTCAAGAACGCTCTATTCTAATCCACTCTTCTCATTTCACTGCTTTTCTTTTGCCTTTCCCACATCTTCAGGCCTCTGTTTTTACTTTGTAGTCCTACTGTCACTCATCTCGCTCCACACACACTTAATTGATCTGACTCACTACACTTCCTCCCACAGTTTTTCGCACACAGGTTTATTGCACAACTCATGACATGCAAGTGGCAGAACCACACCCTCCTGAACAAGCGTCAACTTCGCTTTTAAACCGTGTGTATTTGTGTGGGGGTGTGTGTGTGTCAAGTGTCATAGAGCAAGAGAGGGAGTGTGAGAGAGTGTTTGTGTACTCTTTATAAATCTTATAAAGGCTGTGATCTAACAGACACTGCCAGTAACCGTTAGTGGAGCGGATCCAAGTCAACTGAAGTTCACATGCACAAGGAATTTCCTGCAGATTACACGGAGGTAACCAGGCCCTGATAGCGAGAGAAAAACAACCCAGTGCCATAATAACTCTCTAATGGAGCACAAAAAACGGCTGTCCGGTAAGAATCACGTGAGGCAGCAAATATGAATGACCGTAAGGGGTTGCCCGGGGTGGCATATAGTGCTCTTGTCTAAAGAGGTCTGAAGAAAATGTGGCCCCCCCAAAATTGGTAGGTAGATAGCCATTATCACACGTGCATGAAACCTACTTACAGCGTGGAAGGGTGTGTAAGTAAAGGGGGTTTGTTCCGGTTTGTAAACGGGCTTAAAGGAATATTCCGCGGGGTGGTCAGTACAAGTTTGGCGGGCAATCAATAGCACTAAGCATATGTTTGATTTCCAAACATGGATGTCTACTTGTCCCTACCTGGGTGGGTTTCTGGGTTGCAATGAGGCACTTAGGGCCAATCTTTGTGCGAATGGTGGGTAACAAATAAAACAAGATTGCCCAAGATTAAACCAAAAATGCATATACCGGGTGATTTTATTGTTGGGAAAACACCCAGCACGAAAAATACAAACGCGCTGTTTGTGGGGTAGGAGTGTATATCCAACTGTACAGTTTCGTGGTCATGGCAACATACAGGTGCATCTCAATAAATTAGAATGTCGTGGTAAAGTTAATTTATTTCAGTAATTCAACTCAATTGTGAAACTCGTGTATTAAATAAATTAACTGAAGTAGTTCAAGTCTTTGGTTCCTTTAATTGGGATGATTTTGGCTCACCTTTCACAAAAACCCACCAATTCACTAACTCAACAAATTAGAATACTTCATAAAACCAATAAAAAACTGCATTTTTAGTGAATTGTTTGGCCTTCTGGAAAGTATGTTCATTTTTACTGTACATGTACTCAATACTTGGTATTTAAAGCTCCTTTTGCTTTAATTACTGCCTTAGTTCGGCGTGGCATGGAGGTGATCATTTTGTGGCACTGCTCAGGTGGTATGGAAACCCAGGTTGCTTAGATAGCGGCCTTCAGGTCATCTGCATTTTTTGCTCTCTTGTTTCTCATTTTCCTCTTGACAATACCCCATATGCTCTTGAGGGGTTCAGGTCTGGTGAGTTTTCGGTGGCCAAATCCAGCAGCCCACACCATTGGTCATTTAACCAACTTTTGGTGATATTGGCAGTGTGGGCAGGTGCCAAATCCTGCTGGAAGATTAAATCAGCATCTTCAAAAAGCTGTCAGCAGAAGGAAGCATGAAGTGCAAAATTTCTTGGTAAACAGGTGCAGTAACTTTGGTTTTCAAAAAACACAATAAACCAACACCAGCAAATGACACTGCACCCCAAATCATCACAGACCGTGAAAACTTAACACTGGACTTCAAGCAACATTGGCTATGAGCTTCTCTACCCTTCCTCCAGACTCTAGGACCTTGTTTCCAAAATGAATACATAACTTGCTCTCAGCTGAAAGAGGACTTTGACCACGGGCAACTCCAGTTCTTCTTCCCTTAGCCCAGGTAAGACGCCTCTGACTTGTCTGTGGTTCAGGAGGTCCATCCTTAGTGAAGTTCAGCCAAGGGCAAACAATCAAATTCTTGAATCTATTTTGCTTGACAATCCTCATTAGGCTGCGGTTCTCTCGGTTGGTTGGCATCTTTTTCTTCCACACTTTTTCCTTTAACTCAACTTTCTGTTAACATGCTTGGATACAGAACTCTGTGAACAGCCAGCATTTTGGCAATGAATGTTTGTGGCTTACCCTCTTTGTGAAGGGTGCCAATGATTGTCTTCTGGCCAACTGTCAGATCAGCAGTCTGCCCCATGATTGTGTAGCCTAGTGAACGCAAACTGAGAGACCATTTTGAAGGCTAAGGAAACATTTGCAGGTGTTTTGAGTCGATTAGCCGATTGGCATGTCACCATATTCTAATTTGTGTAGATAGTGAATTGGTGGGATTTTGTTTAAATGTGAGCCAAAATCATCACAAATTAAAAGAACCAAAGACTTAAACTTAATACTTCAGTCTGTGTGCATTGGATTTATTTAATACACGAGTTTCACAATTTGAGTTGAATTACTGAAATAAATGAACTTTTCCACGACGTTCTAATTTATTGAGATGCACCTGTAATTCCTAAAACTCTAAAGTTACAGCAAAAATGGCTAGAACAAATTACACAAGTTTTATAAGATTAATTGTAAGTGTTTTTATATTACTTAACGCATCACTTTCAAACAGCCCCATTAACTATAACATATGAGTGCCAAAACACCCTAACCTCATTTCTTGCTTAAGGGACAACATTATGCCACGAATCTAATATGCAGAGACAACTATAAGTAACCATTTGTAGACAGATTTACCCCCCAAAAATGTTACTGTTGCACTATCAAAACTGTTCAATTTGAGCATAATGGTGTGATTTGGGGGCAGGGCTATCTGTTTTGTCGACTAATGAAAGATGAGGGGAGTGTTCAGGAAAACCTGTTTTAAAAAACAATAATTATTTTTGCAGTTCTGCATGGTGACAGAGAAATTACACACTTCAGTTTTTAAAGTCTCCATCATCAAACAATAAGGATTCCAGACGTCACAACTGCACAACACAACATTGGTTTTTATGTCAGTATAACAATCACAAAGCCTCTTCAAGCCATTATATGCATGTATATTGTGGCCATATTTCATATTCCAACATGTTTTTCATATAAAAAAAAAACCTCTGCATTTCCTCTCTATGATGTAAAGAGTCATGATACACATTAACATGCCAATAACTTGCGACAACAACATACTACACTAAAATATATCGGAGGACACGACACGACAATCTATGTGTGAAATGGTGTATTCTCTATGTCAATCTATGTTTACGAATATTGTGTATTCACTGAACCTAACGCTTAGGTATTGTTAAACATACAATTTAAAGTCGGCATGAAACTTTCCTTAGCTATTTTGCAAATGCATGTTATAGATCTTAATATGAATGATTCCTCCATGTGCATACATTTTATTCATTTTTATTTTTTGACCTCATAACTTTTAATGAAAGTGTCATAACTCAATCTTTTTTGTGAAAATGACAGACTTCTCTCTGGTAGCATATGCAGGACTTCTCCAATCATTCAGTCTGTCCGAGTGCAACACCCACATCTCAAAATCAACTGGACTAAATGCCCAGCCCTACCACTTTTATTTTGTTATAATCGGTTGCAATCAGATGTACGTCACAATTCAGAAGAAAAGGTATGTTGCTACTTTCATGGTGACTTTAAACCTCAAAGGACATTATTTGGAGTTAGCCTTACACTAAACCAGACCATTTTTAAAACTTTTGAAATCTAATAGCTATGCCTGTTTCCACTTCAAAGTAAAAAATAAGATGAAGCCAAATTGATATTAAGATATTAAGGCATAATCATGAGAAATCATGAGATATTAAGGCTAATCACTGAATAAGCTGATGCTTGTTTATTTTTTAACTATTATTATCATGACTTTTTAGGTTTGGGGGTAGGTTAAGGGGTCTAAAATCTAAATCGCTTATTGATAAAATGATAAAAATGCAACTTACTAAACCAAACCTTCCACATCATTACCAAACAATAAATCACTTGCGCTACAGAAACCCAACACTCTTTCCACTCAAATTCCTGCAGTACAGTCTGCGAAACTTCAAAATGACCATCAGCGTTTATGCAATCTAGTCGACACACGGCATGCGTGGCTCCAAGCCTGTGGCGAGGGAGCGTGAGCGGTTCAGGCCAAGCGAGGTCTTGTATGTGCATAATTGGTGGCCTTACACTGGCTCTTTGTGTGGAGATTAAGGGGACATGAGGAGGGATTGGGCGGGCTGTGTCTGGACAAAGGTTGGGAGTGGGTTGTGCGGTGGAGGATGGGGGAGTTACTGTTAGAGTGGCTGGGGGGTAGGGGACTCCCCTGACATGCTTTTAAGAGCTGCTGGTGAAACAGATATGCCAGGACAGAACACAGAGAGGTAACAGAGGGCGACTTACAGAACCCCCAGCTGTGACGGGATTTCGGCCGAGAGACTAGCTGTGACAGACATTAAAACCTTAGTCTAGACTTGGCTTAACCCAACAGAAAAGGGGGAATTCAGTAAAGGACGACATCAAAATCTCACTGCCAGTGTGAAGTTCCTATCATTCCATTCTTGTTCAGACAGGAAATGAAAACCATTGCGGGAAGACGTGAATGAAATCGTTGCCATTAACAGTCTGCTTGGCTGATCAGAGCGGGGCTCATGGGAAGTCTTTAGTCAATGTTGAAGCCGCAAACAACTTCACATTACCGGTACTGTGACTAAAGCCTTCACTATGGAGCACAAATTTCACAACCTCTCCTTCAGGAGTACCAGCTTTCCATGTTGGGGTCAAAGTGAGGATTAAGAGCTCACAGGGTTTGTGGTTTAAACACTCAGAGGCAAATATTGCCCCCTGCAACACAAGCAGTCCTCTCAGATCTATTACAAATGGACAGCCGGAGCGGTGCTCAACTCTCGTTGGAGGCATTATCTCTTGCTTCACCTCCTCTGGATAATGAAAGCCCATCACCCTCCTCTTCTAGCAGGATGCCAGGGGCTACTGAGAGTGGGCAGACTAAGAGAGTGCAGTTACCCAAGATGCATAGAGCTGAAATGAGATCCATTGAGCACCCAGACAGTGAGCTGATTAAGACATGCCGACGCCACCAGACAGAGCACACACACTCACACAGACATGCACTCTAAAACACACGTCGAACTACACTCACAAAATCAATGCAGTGAAAGGAAGGGGAGCTTCTTCAGAACCCTCATGGTCAAATTACTCATCTGGTCTCTTTCCCCCTGAAAACATTTTCTCTTTCAAAAGTCTTTTCTCTTTCAAAGGGCAGCAGCCACAAACCATTTCATCCGACAAAAAAAGGTATTTCTGACAAGTATAAGAGGTGCTTTAGTTTTAAATAGATACACTACCATTCACAAGTTTACAGTCCAAGATTTTAAAGTCTGGTGCTCACCAATGCTGCATTTGATAAAAAAAACAAAACAGTAAGATAGTATTATTTTTATTTATTTTAAAATGTAATTTTTTCATGTTACATGATCTTTTAAAAATCATTCTAATATGCTGATTAGGTGCTTAAGAATCACTTCTTATTGTTCATCCAGTTGAAATCAGCCTAATAATTTTATGCAAAACTGATATTTTTTGTATTCCAACGATTCTTTGATGACAGACAAGGTCAATAGAACAGCAGTTATTCGAGGGGGGGGGGGGTCCATGGCCTAAGAGTTAGAGAGTCAAGACTCGTAACCAAAGGTTGAGGTTAGTCAGTCTCGTACCGGCAGGGATTGTAGGTGGGGGAGTGAATGTACAACGCTCTCTCCCACCTTCAATACCACGACTGAGGTGCCCTTGAGCAAGGCACTGAACCCCCAACTGCTCCCCGGCCCCGCAGCCCAACAATGGCTGCCCATGCTCCGCGGTAGTGTGTTCACTGCTGTGTGTGTTTGCACTTTGGATGGGTTAAATGCAGAGCACTAATTCCAAGTATGGGTCACCATACTTGGCCACATGTCACGTCACTTTTCTTTTTATTTATTTGAAATTGTTTTGTAATAGAAATGTGTTTTCACTTAAAAATGAAAATTCTTAAAAAGCCACATTGCTTTTATATTTTTTATGGACCTTTCTGGAACTTGATAGACCTGGTCAGATACGGTTGAGCTGCGAAATTTCAAAAATGTCTGATGGAAAATAATGTGCTATGATGTTTTTTGGAACGACATGAGGGTGAGTAAACAATGACAAAAGTATTCCTTTAAGCTTATAATAAAAATGACCCTTATTTTTAAGAAAATAAAAGCCGCAAGATAATGTTTTTAGTACTAAGGGAAAAAAGTCAATTAAATGTTCTATTTCTGAACATGCACTATAATCTAGGTCAAACAAAGGTCTGTCTCTCAATGTAATCGGTACTGCCCGCCGGCCATTCGGGTCATTAGCAAGTTCATTAATGAACCGTGGACTCAACCCCAGCAGCCGGCCTCCCTAGACACATGCTCGCACGCACACACACTCCCCATGAACCCACATATCTTTCTTTGCTACACTTTCCGTTCTCTGATCTTATATACAAGCACACACATGCAAAATATGGCTTAATGTGCTCCTTTTCATTTCCATAACAGCACTATCACAGCACCTGGAGCTCTCCTGCGATACGGGCTTCAAATGTCTGCTCCTTCCTGCCTACACAACACAAGTTCAGAGACTTTGAGGTTCAGAACATTTCTATTATAATTTAATGCGTTAATAAACAGCTAAAATTACAAATGTGCTTACAATTAAAGTAAGAGTTAACATCCAACAATAAAAAAAAAAATCATAATTCTCACCCTCAGACCATCCAAGATGTAGATGAATTTTTTTTCCCATCAACAGATTTGGAGAAATGTAGTATTACATCACCCTCACCAGTGGATGCTCTGCAGTGAATGGGTACCGTCAGAATGAGAGTCCAAGCAGCTGATAAAACATCCAAATATCAACAAGTAATCCATGCGACTTCAGTCCATCAATTAACACAATGAAATAGTCCATCCCCTGTTATCCTCTCACATCAAAATCCACCGACATACTTGTTTAGAACGGTTTTGGACTGTTTTGGCTTGTAAACGGTGCTTGTTCTGTGCATATTTCTCTCCTGCTTCAGATGAGATGAGTTTTTCATTGGAGAAAGACTTACAAACACACAGCTTTTCATTTCAAAAGACGTTAATTAATGTACTGGAGTGATTTGGATTACTTGTGGTTATTATATATTGACATTATTAAGAGTTATTACATAGGATGTGGTTGTTCGTTTCTGAATCTCAGGGGTTCTGGACGGCAACCCATCACTCAGAGGATCCACTGGTGAGCAAGTGATGTAATGTTAAATTTCTCCAAATCTGTTCTGATGAAGAAACTCATCAACATCTTGGATGACCTGAGGGTGCGTAAATTTTCACTATTCCTTTAACTCACTTTTTCCACTTTGGTGCTCCTGTTATGAGAAGTGGAACAAGTTAATGGTCATTTCTTGTAAGCAAGTGAGTCACTCATAAAATGTAAGTTTGAATGGGTTATTGTGTCATTCCTGAAGAGTTTTTTACCAAACGTAAATGCAGAAGAGCAGGGACTTGGAGCACGTTTAATGCTTCAGTCTGGTCTGTGTGTGAAGGGAAAAGAAAAATGTGCGAGAGAATGAAAGATGATGAAAGCGACGCACCCTGCCTCACGGCTGTCTGCCTAGCTCACAGTGCCCATATCACATTGCTGTTGTTTTCTCACACAGGCCTGCGAGAAGCGTCACACGGACATCTAGAAGCTGGAAGACTCACGACCAGAGCTAGTTTATCAAAAACAAACAAAAAAAATGCATTCTTACTGAGAAACTAGGCAGACAAACTGAAAGTCCAGAGCCTTGAAACACCAAATCGCCTTAAATTGCTTGGTTTCAGCAGCACCTCAGTGAAATAATTACCATAACATGGCTGGAGTCGCCAATCTGTTTCATTTCCACTAGTCTGCGTCCAACTACTGGCAGCTGTGCAAACCCATCACTGGCAGCCCGAAGGCGCCTCTCGCGCTACAATCCGCTCACTGTAGAGTCTGACATTGAGCTGACCCAGTCAGACGTACTACAGGTGGGATCTGTCTGTTTAGCATTTCCTATCAAGTTCTACTAGAGAATTTGGCAGTATTTTGTGCAACACAACCATTTGCGAACAGTGGGAGCGATGCTTCTTGGAAAAAGATGAGTCACCAATTAGAAATCACAGATTGCTGAACTTTTTCAAATCGTAGATGAAAATGGCCCCTGCTGTGTTAAATTTCATTACACAGTCTTCAGTGAAATGTCACAGCAATGGGGAAAAACGTAATTTAAAATTTTAAAGACCAAAAATAAAAATCCACACTCATTAGCATTCTAGTTATGATCACACTACAAAAAGGTGGGCCAGTTTTCATACTATATTTTGTTGACTTCTCAAAATCATCTGAACAACATCACACTGATTTGCACAGTTTTGTCCTTCCAGCAAATCTCACTAGTGTTTCCAAGCATAAACCGTTATCGTGCTGGGCCATGCAACCACAGACATGTTTATTTGTGCTGTGGATGTAACCATCATCAGTTTGGCCATACAAAAGAAAGGCAGACTCCCTAGACAGGCCACTGAATAGGGCTCATTGCCCACATTTCCATTACAAAGGACCAGACTCCAAATCTGACTTGAGTCTGAACTTGCTGAATGACCAGCTTCCCATTGTGCTCTACAATAAATATGTACTTGCCAGGGGTTATAAAACACAACATTAGTTTTCTAGAACCAGTAAAGTATGTGAATACATTAAGAAATTGGCAATATTTTAGGCCTTATGGCTTCGCAATATAGCAATGGGGTCGATGAGGACTGTTTTCGGCAGTTTAAATTCACAATGCTGTTTAATGTTAAGAAACACCACCAGACTGTTTTGTAAACAGGGTATACCACAGCAAACGATGTACTGTCAACAACATTTATGATATAATCTAACATGTAACTACAAACAAGGCCGGTCATTTTTAAATGAATCACTGGAATTCATGCTGAGTTACATGTCACAACTAGTAATGGGAAATTAGACTAATTTCTGTGAATCTGTTCTGTTCTTAAAAGTTCTCCTTGTTATTAAATCTGTATAAAATGAAAAATCAAAGACACATGTCAGTCATCAACAATGAATGGCAGTAAGGCATCATGGTAAAAAAATAATCATGAGGATTTACCAACACCTTGTATATTTTCAGTTTTTTTTATTTGAATTATTAACATTATTTTTATTATTTGAAGTAAAAAATGAGCAAGAACATCGAATAAATAAGCGATTCTGCGATTTATTTAGGTCATGACGAATCGCTTTTTTTTCTAAATCAAATACCTATAATTTGACGTCATGACGTATTTACGTCATTATGTGGTTCCTGACACTCTGGTATGGTACATTCTGCGCAAACACTCGGCTCGTTTTTCGTTTAATTACGAATCGACCATATCCGAAAGAGACTGTTCCCGGTTCGATTCAACGAGTCATTAGGCGCGTTTCCATTACAGATTTGCGCAAAACTTTGGCGATATTTTCTGAATGTCGATAAAAAAGTATTGCGAAATGACGGCGTTTCCATTAACCAATGTTATGCGGCTAAAACGTAACCTTTAGCCTCTCACGATAAGTCATGGCAACGGATTTTGACAGATTTTGGCTATATTTATTCAAAAGAGGCTTATGCGTGTATCTTTACAGAAGCAGCAAAGAGAGCCGCTTCAGAAACGTGCGTGGCACGGCTGGAATAAACCATAGACTGGATAAAAACATAAACACAAGCATTGAGTGGCCGTAATCAGCTTCAGTGACAGTATCAGAGCCACACTGTGCCACAGACGTGTGCAATGTAAATTGTCTATTGTCTAATTAGCAGTAGGAATAAGCCCTATACTGCGCGCGGGCCACTTATGACGTTGTTTCATTGGGAGGTTAAGTAACGTTTAAGAATGAATCATAATGACTTTTTAACATATTCAAATGTGAAACCTGTAAATGCGAAAAAGCCGTTTCCATTGCAGATTTGCGAATTAATCCTTTTTCGCATTGGGGGGGGGGGGGGGGGGCCGTACAACCCACCTCTCAGCTAGCGTAAAAACTTTTTTTGCGATATATGGCCGTTTTTGCGAATTTGACGCGTTTCCATTAGGCGTATTTTCAATTTTCAATTTCAATTTGCGCAATTTGAAGGGTAATGGAAACGCGCCACTGAGCTCGAAACTGGAGAAGCGCTCCTGTTCGCGAACAAATCCTTCAGACCGGTAGTGTGAATGTGAACCGGTTCAAACGATTAAATGAAAAGATTCGAATCAGAAGCGCTCGTCACAGAGTAGGAGGACGTGGCTCGTCACAAACCACCGGGGAAGTTTGGCGTCGCAGGTTAATAAATGTAAGTTTTGCAACATCTGACGTCAGTTGTGTGAAATACTAGAGGTTTGAACATACATGCCATAATTCATAATTAATAGTTGCAACGTAACGTAAATACATGCATTTCAATTATTAGGGACAGCAGGCCTGTATGTTAAGAGGGAAACGTGTGTGTGTGTGTGTGTGGTAGAGAGAGAGAGAAAGAGAGAGCGGAGATGTTTTGTGAGTGTAACTTTGGCATAGTAAAAAAGGCACAACAAAACCCTGAGCTGTTATAGTAGCGAACCCTCAAAAATGATATATACAAACATCAATTATGTTCCGCGAATGAAGCGCAATTCAAAATACAACACTAGCGTAGCCCTTTTTTTAAAAAAAAACAATTAAAATTATGGAAAATAAATAAGAAATGATTTACGGTACAGATGACTGGTTTACAAACCCCAGACACAGCGCCATGATGAGCGCCAGGCTGCCCCGTCCAGCACAGCACAGCCTCAGCCTGGCCACACACTCTCTCTCCCCACACACACACACAGCTATCAAATAATAATACCACAGAGAGGGTGACACACACAACACCCGACTCACTGATCACATCGCCGACCGCTATTAATCCACACAGGGCGAGCAGCGCTAGGGCAGTTCGTCGTGGAAGCATGACTGCAAGATTCCCATCTCTTAGCATTAAAGCGTTCGTTGTGTGATATTGACAAGCGAGCGAGACTTCCAACACGACCACAAACCAACCATACACCGCCTGCTGCCAGGCTCGGCTAGACAATAGTGGGTTAAAGGGGTGTGCCTAGTTTTAAAGGGGAGGGCTCCGCTGCCTGGGCTCCTTTGTTGTGGTGAAATGTCTCTTTACAAGGACTCATGTGTGAATTGACCCGATGGTCCTGTCTGTAGTTGAGGTCTCATCAGGATTGTTTTTTATTTATTCTGTGTCATATGTTATGTTCCAGACATTTAGCTTGTGGCTTTAACATGGACGAATTAAGGCAAGTAACACTGATTCTTGAACACTGGGTCAAAACAGTTTACAAATCAGGAAAATAAAAAAAGATTATAAATCAAGGAATTATTTTGGACTAATCTGTTCAGAATGTTCAGATGTATTTACAATTATTTTTTTTTTATTTGGTATTTTTTTACAAAACGGTTATTTTTTCAGTTGTCTTCTGCTCATAAAAGTGTGGGGTCAACGCTGGCAGATACCAAGGTTTTTCTATAGTCATATTATGATAATATGTAAAGTCAAATAAAAAACAATGTAATATTATTTAAATAATCTTGAATTCACTTCAATGAGTGATTGATTGAGAATATAGAATAGTTTCAAACTGATTTTCAGTTTCATCAATGGACTTGCAACCACAGTCTGACAGGAAACCTGATGTTGTTGATAAAATAACCATATTTGTTATATCACACATTTATGAAATGCAGGAGCTTTTTCTGCTGTATTTTCTTATTTATTAAAATTTATTTAACATTTTAATAAAAATATTTAAATTGAATTTAAAAAGTGTTGTAATTCGGAGAATAAAAATGAATACAATATTTTTTTTAAACTTAGGGCAGATAGAATTGTTTGGTAGAATGTTATGTCTCATGTTCCAAGAATCAGTGATGAGTAAATAAAACAATCCAGTTGAATGGGAAAAATGCATCCAGATCATGGAAATATTTTACGTAACCGTCTTTTAAAAATCATAAAATGTGCTGTACATGCATACATTCATTATCAGAGAATGGTTATTTAATGAGAGAACATTTCTTATTTTTTGATGAGAATATTTTAAGGTCTGACGTCTATGAAAGCAATGAGATATTTGCCATTTTTTTGATCACATCTTAGTAGTGATCCAGGAGGAGGTGTTCACTATTCTCCAGAGTCTCAGCATTAATAATATGACTCCGGAGCCGAGTTACCTTTGCGAGCTGGAACCACATTGTGCGATGTGTGTGATCCAAAGGAGCTTACAGAACCCCTGTGAGCAGCACGAAAAGCATTCAGGACTCCCACAGAAACCACAGTATGGGCTAAGCTTAAGAGACCTCAGACCCCCATAACAAATCATTGATTAGTTCTTGACTTCATAGTATGAAAAAGAAAACTACGTCTTTAGGGAAATAAGTCAAACATATTCCTATAGGAGCGCTCTGGCTTCTGCCAGGACCTCAGGATGTTTACTTCCTCTAAATAGCAGGGCAGAGTAGAACTTGTGATTTTAATTTTGAGGAATAAAGAGACATTTGATGCACTCAGTATTTGTCCTCTTAATGGCCACATGACACGAGGAGACTCTCGGTTAGTGCATTAAGCCGTATGGGTACATAAAGAATGATGTACAAATTCTAATCTAATTACACTGAAAGTCCTTTCAAGTTGCTCTCGATGCAAAGGTCAAACACAAAGCGTTTAGTGTTGCGGCCTGCAGTCTTAAACCTCTATTGTTACCATTAACCTCTTTGCCTTCGCTAGACTGCGTACTAATCTGGCCCCTGGCTGTCTATTGTATATAAAGTGGGGTCATATCTTTCAATTATCAATCCACATTTTTCAGCTGGGCGTTCATATCCGAGTTTTCCAAACAAAGGCATGTGGAATGGGTCCACTCTGTGTAAAAATGTCACAGCTGATAGAAGGGCACCATTTCAGAGGAGTCTGGGCTACCAGAGCGGGGCATTGATGCTCTACTCGGCCACTGTGCTCCTGTTAAAAATAACCCTCTGCCTGTCTGACTGGACAGGCAGAGTTGGGAAATTATCTCCAGTAAAGCCCCCTCTCTGTGCTCCTCCACAGATGGATATAGCGAGGGCGCAGATATAGATAAACAGGCAGACAGAAATCAATGCCCATCCTCTCACTCCGCCATACAGTCTGACAGCAAGACAAATACGACATGCTGAAGGGAAACTTTGGCTCAGGAAAAAAAAACCCAGAGATAAACATCTTATAAATATCCATCAATCAGTGGAACATCTGATCTTTTGGCCTTCTCTGCGTGTCGGTGTGCGTAGGAAGGGATTTATACTGGAAAGACACCCATTTGGCAGTCTCGTTTCTATGATTAAGATACATGAGATATCTGTTTGCACTGGGTAAATATAGGTCTGTCTGAAACATGATAGTGAAGGATACATTCAGTATTGTATCTGTGAAGTGTTGTTC
The DNA here is from genome assembly GCA_018155175.1 of Sinocyclocheilus anophthalmus. Taxonomy (NCBI): domain Eukaryota; kingdom Metazoa; phylum Chordata; class Actinopteri; order Cypriniformes; family Cyprinidae; genus Sinocyclocheilus; species Sinocyclocheilus anophthalmus. The sequence continues at coordinate 22,623 of JADLZN010006180.1, read as the reverse complement.
AACAACACAGAGGTGTGTCTTGGTGGTTCCCGAGGGGTATCGGGTCTTTTAGTGTCTCATGCCGAACAACAATTCTAACAATTGTTAGATTGCATGGCTTGTAAGACAGGATACACATTGTTTATGGTTTATAAGAAATGGATTGTGGCCAAATTTAATAGTTCCCTTATATCTCCTTAAGGACTACTGAAGTGACACTGTATTCATTAACCAGATCGGGCTGTGGCAAAGTTTGCTGTGCTGAGAGAAAAGGCAACAAGAACCCAGTGTTACACTTTGGGGTGGGCGGAATGAGCAATTAATGATGCCCTCTTGTGGACAAAAGTTTTTTTTCTAGTGGACAAAACTATGTTAATGTTCAATGACCCATTTAAGTAAAATTTAGCTTCTTGTGATTATTTGTTTGTTTATTTATAAACACGATCATGTATTTATTTATACATTTTATCGGTATTAAATTTTTTCCACTACAAAAATTAGCTTGAGATCTATCAATAATTGGTAGTCCCTCTGTTGAAGACCCCTTTGATGCAGAGAAATGTTCAGTCTGCTTCAGTATACTGACGTTTTATTAATACTTAAATACTATTATTTGGAGTGAAAATAACGATATACATTTTGTGCAAAAGAACTTGTATACACATTTTTTATTATCATTTTTGAAAAAGCAAATATATTGTACATTATAAAAATATATATATTACAGCTAGAGTAATGTGATTGTAATTTTGATCTTGTAAAAAATATTTAACAATTTATAAAAGTGCACTATACTAATATGTCCTAAATTTTAATAATTACTTGGTGCAGTTCTTGTTCTTAAAAAGATTAAAATTCATTTCAAAGTCTTTCATGGAACCAAAAAACAGCTACAAAAAAAAAAAATAAGTGCAACAAACAGTCTAAAGCATGTGCCAACCTTTCTAGGTTAGAGTCATGTTTAGGAAGTTAAGAATTTCAGGAAACACCGCAGTGAGGAAGTCCAGAATGACCCACATCCTGCCCGAAAAACCTTCTCACTATATTGAAAAGAATTTTGTGGGTTTATCAACCTTGTTTTAATTTCAGTAACAAATGAGTCACCGTGTTGAAATATACAGGTCCTAGAAGAGCAGTCGTGTGGATATATTTGAGGAGAAACATTTAACTGCAGAGTTATGGCCTCGACTTCCCACAGTGAACCAACGTCATGATAAGATAAACCATGTTCAGTGGAGCCTTAAGACAAGAAGCTTGAAAAGCACATTAAAAGAGTCTGAAAGTACTCATATGGATAAATATATCATGTGGGTCCATTAGAATTTAACTTCCTTGGAAATGTATGGCAGGGGGTTTATTCTAGAGGTCCAGTTTGAGCTTGTCTATGTCGTAGTCATGGTCCTGGTCCAGTTTGGAGAGGGTCTTTCGCACACGCAGAGCAGTGAGTCGAGCTGAAGGGCTTTGGAACCAGCACTCTTTCATAATCTTCGCAATTGCAGACAGGATCTTGACAGAAAAACATATAGAAAGAGTAGATAATCATTTGTTTTGTCATTTCTGATGGTCACATGTTCCTCTCGGTGTGCAAATGCATGAATATATAAGTGACTGGAGTTCATTTCAAATCAAACTACCAAAATAGACACAAAGAAGTGACCCAGATTTCGCTGTATTTCAACTTCAATTCCAAATTCACCCACTTCTGAGACAAAACAATAGGATTTTGTGAGAACGGTGTTGATGTGTCATGCTAGCTTTGAAATATGTGTGATATCGGATTTGTCTTTCAAAACTGTTAGTTGTTTGCGTTTTTTTGGATTTCTCTTCTGAGCAGATACATTGTAGGAGGGAGTATGTGTATGTGGCAGACATAAAAGAGTCTAATATGGCAAAACAGTTTCAACAAGAGATATGGACTCAAAGGGAGAATTATTTTCAAATGCAAATTGCAACAAATTTAGCCACTAGCTTGCAAGTCTGCTACTCTTCACATGGCTGCTGAATAGCTATCTTGATAATGGCATTAAACAGGATAAATGTAAATTTCCATCCATTTTCTATGTTGCATATGCAATAAATAAGCTCTGTACAGCAAGCCTAAAATTAAAGTCCACAAGATTATTTTCAGTGACATCATAGACTGACAGAATATTTTGTCCCACACACATTTAATGCTTTCCTAATAAATTGCTCCAGACTACAGCTGTCAAAGCAAAGCCTTGTGTAGCGTCTGACTAGAGTCCAAGTCTTCTGAGTCATTGAGTCTGTATCTCTGGCATGTTTGAGTATCTCACCGGATGAGAGTGTAGTCGATTGTGGAGACTGGGCCTGTGCTGGTCAACACACACCACTTTCTTCATCTCCTCGAAACTTGGGTCAGAGGGCACCACGTCAAAGAACGGCGGTCTGTACTCCTCCACAATCCCTGAGAAAACCACAGAATTAAGGGATTTTATGGGTTTTTGTCAACATTTGCTGACTACATTGCATTTGAATTTTTACTGACAAAAATGCAAGATGTGTGCTGAGACTGAAAGTCTCTTCTGACCATATCTATAAAACAGTGGTTTGGGAGTTTGAAGGCTGGCAGTACTAATACTTCTGTGGGAGGATGGCTGGAAATTATCCAGGGAGTCTATGAGCAGCTTATGGCAGCTGACATTATGGGGTAAAAAGCTATAGTGAGACCATTAAAAAAGTTTTTGTTGTTGTTGCATTTACTTAAAACAGAAGTTATATAAAGAAGTGTTTTAAAAATGCAAATTAGTAGCTTGCATATTTACACACTAACCATTAAAAAGTTTGGAGCCTGTAAGATTTTTTTTTAATTATAGAAGTTAATACTTAAAGTCGGAAGGAGGCATTAAATTGATCAAAAGTGACAGTAAAGACATTTATAATGTTATAAAAGCTTTCTATTTCAAATAAATGCTGTTATTTTAAACTTTATATTCATCAAAGAATCCTGAAAAAAATGCATTACAGTGTCCACAAAATATTAATAATATTAATGCTTTTTAAAATATAGCTTTGCCATCATAAAAATAAATTACACTTTAAAATGTATTCAAATAAAAATAGCTATTTTAAATCGTATTACCAGTTAAACTGTATTCCCAGTTAAATAAATGCAGCATTGGTGAACAAAAGAGAAAAAATCTTACTGATACATATATCCTATACTACAAGAAAGATGCATTTGACTATTGTTTTACAGTTAGTACATATTACATACAAATTATATATAAAGGGTTGATTAAGTGCTTCTTAAAAAGTGAGTGTGTGTGTGTGAGAGAGCAAGAAAAGAGAGAGAGAGAGAACAAGCGCATCTGGACTACATGAGCGGGAGTGTTGACACCAGATAAGATTGTTTATAATTATTGGGCCGCTAATCGTGGGTGGATAGAGGAGACAGACGTACCCATGGAGAAAAAACTGAGGGAGGAATGGAGGGGAAGACGAAGAAACTTATGAGGAAAAATAAATAGAGAAGTCTATCACAACTATCAGAATGGTGAAAATCGTTGCTTGGCATCAGAAAACCGAAAGTTAGTTAGAACATTGTGATCCTGCAGTCAAAGAATTTTTCACTGAATGTTGCAATGTGCAATGAAACAAATTATTATTTGATAAGTCTCAGCATATTCGTTTTTGGTATCAATACTGTATGTATCACTTTTAAACGTATTTAAAATTAATTCCAAGTCACAAGAGCACAGGACAGCAGTGGTGCCACCAAATGAAGTTGAATATTTTCTCCATCTTACCGTTTACAATAGTTTGACGAGTTATCTCCCACAATACGAGACCCAGGGCCCAGATGTCAGTTTGTTTATAGGACTCAAAAACGTCAACACGAATACTCTCATCCAAAACCTCCGGTGCCATATAACGCTTGGTGCCCACTCTGGGGTTGTTGCCCACATCCAGATAGTCATTAGACTGAGAGTGAATGACAGCCAGGCCTGAGAGGGCACACAGAAGACAGATTATGTTAAAAAAACAATCATGTTTTATGCAGTTGCAAAGGTGTTCTTGTGGTTCTTACAGTGTTCTGGGTGGTTTCCAGGGTATTGTTATGCTATTGCTAAAGTGTACTGAATGTTTTTAGTATATTTTTATTTTTTTCTGGTGGTTGCTATGGTATTTTGCTAGATGATTACAAAGGTGTCCCATGCCTCTGTGATATCCTGGTAATCAGAGCACCTCACCTCAACCAGCAGGACAATTTGAGCAGTCATTCATTTCTACTTTCTCACCCAGGTCTGCGATGCAGCACTGGCCATTTCTCTTCATCAGAATGTTGCGGCTCTTCAGGTCTCTGTGTGCAATGGCCGGTTTGCCCTGTGTACTGAAGATCTCCGTGTGGAGGTGCACAAGGCCGCTGGCGATGGACAGGCACATGCGCAGACAGCCCTCGGGGTCCAGCGTGCTGTACTGCAGGAAGTCATAGAGGGAGCCCAACTCATGGAAGTGTGTGACCAGCCACAACTGAGTGCTCGAGTTTTTAGACGTCATGTCTGATGCTATGAAGCCTGATAGACGGACAGAGAACATGTGTAAGAGAAGTATTACATATTTAAATCGAACGTTGTTAAATTTCTTCATTGGAAAAATTATGTTTGGGTAAGTCAGAACATATTGTGGCTGCAGCAGTACTCGCAGAACGATCCCTTCCCACACAAGCAATGAAAAATGCAGTGTGGGTGGAACTTACCCAAGATGTTTTCATGCCTTAGTTGGACCGTGTTGTAGATTTCAGTCTCTCTAAACCAGGATTGTTCATCACGAGAAGAGAAAATCTTGACAGCCACACTCTCTCCCATCCAGGTGCCTCTCCATACCTCTCCATAACGCCCTTTACCTGTAAGAAACATTAATAATGAAATTAGATGCATAGTATAGTGCTGTATAGCCATCATGAGTGCACTACTGCATTATTGTATTTCATATTTTAAAACAAATTTAATAATAATTTAAAAAATGCTTAAAATATCTTTCAATCCACAAGTTACACTAAATTCCTTTTATAGTATGAATAGTAATATTAATGGTTAGTATATATATATCTATATCTTATTATAATATTATAGTATATATATCTATAAAAGAATCGTATACCCCCATTTAATAACGTATAGTATAACCAAATCAATTAATTAATCATTATAATAGTATTAGAATCAACAACAGCAACAATTCTACTAACTACTACAGTAGAAGTAATATAATAAGAATAAGAAAATATATATTCAATCACAAAATACGATATTTAAAATTGTAATATTAATAATATATTGCTAATATAAAAATTTATTATACCATAATATAATTATATTTAAAGAGTGTAAGTGTAAAAAAGTATTTATTAAATTATGGTAGCATTTAAAATATTAAAGTATTTAAATTTAAAGTACATTTCAATAAATATGACACCATCCACTCAATCAAACTCAATGATGAACAGTATGAAAAAAGAATAAAAAAATCTCTTTAAAAAGAAAAAAAAGATGCAGCATGACATATATCAACCTCCTAGATTCATAGCATCACCCTGTAGTTGTTTCAACCTCTGCCAATGCAGCATTGTGTAATGAGATGTTGATGATGAAATGAGATGAATGTGCTCTCACCAACACATTCAACCAGAGAGATCTGTCGAGCCATGGTCCTCTGCACCAGATAAGGGAGGCCGGTCCCACTGCCCGACGTGCAAAACTCATCAAAGATATCCTAAAAAGGAGAAGTAGACACTTAGATTACCGACCAGCCGAAAAATCACACGCAATTTGAATAACAACTCAGAGCAGAACATTTTGCTCAGAGGCTGCTCAGGAGACTGAATTAAAGATCTCAACTCTATTTCAATTAACAAATTAACTTTGTCTCAGATATTTATCTTTTGATTAGAAACTTTGGGATCTCAAGCACAGTTTATGACATTGTGAGACATATTTGAGATTACAAGGGTATTTTTCTCCATAGGTAAAATCTGAGAGGTCGAAAACTCTCCATTTTCTGTCCACTGAATCTCATTGTCTATGACAGTGGTTCTCAAACCTGTCCTGGAGTACCCCCCAGCCCTGCACATTTTGTATGTCTCCCTCATCTATCACACCTGATTCAACTCATCAGCTCATTAGTGGAGACTGCCAGACCTGAAGTGGGTGTGTCAGATATAGGGAGACATACAAAATGTGCAGTGCTGGAGGTACTTCATGGAGAGGTTTGAGAACCACTGGTCTATGAGAAACAGCTGAATTTTTTTTCTTATGTAAATAAGAGCACAAAAATCAGATAATAATCATTAAGACCAGTTCACTACAAATATGCTGTGAATGCCACCCAGCAGTAACGTTTTACCTCATATGCTGGGTCCCCTCCACTGGGGACTTTGAGCATGGAAGTGTCGTGGTGCTGTCGCCTTGTACGCAGCCACAACACGAGCCCACAGGCTGCCATCGACAACACCAGCAGCACCAACAACGGCACTCCCACCAGAAGAATCACTCTGATGGGCTTTTCCACTGGAAACAGACACAACAAACAGTAACATCACTGTACCAGACCAAACTGAAAAAAATAAGCGATGTTAATTTATGTGTGTGTCATATATTATAATATATATATATATATATATATATATATAAAAGGGTGTGTTTTATATAACGCGTAAATGCAGCATTATATAGCTAATATAATATGCAGGATATATATTTTTCAAATTTTATATAACATTTTAAGCAGATTTTTTATATATTTTGATTGAAGGTTTAAACAATATTATAGCATAAAAAAGGGCAAGAAAATACATTTCCAATCCTAAAATACATTTTGCATTTTGATTAGAAATATGTTAAAATGACCAAAACATATATGAGGAATAACTAACTAAAACTCAAGCATAAGTTTAAACCCTGTAAAACACCAATATAACAGTAGAAGGCAGCAGAGAGTAAAATTTACAGATGTCAGGCCAACTGATGCAAAAGTCTCTTTGATTTTAGTAATGAATCTCTGTATTAACTCTAAAACGAGTAACTGTTTTCTGAGCTAAACAGATGTTTAAAAAAAAATTACTTACCTGTTTTTTCAGGCACACTTAGGTTTGCATTGCAGAGGTGTGTGAAGCAGCACTTGGAATACACTTCAGGTACTTTAGGCACGTGGCATTGCTCGCTGGTGGGAAAACAGCCCCTGACTACCTGCTCATAGACCGAACTGTAGAAGCAAATGCGACCCCAGCAGGTGTTGTTTACGCAAGCATATGTGTTCTCACAGCTGCACTGTAAAATGTCCTCTTCACCTTCATCTATGGTCAAGACAGCGATAATGTAAGTAAAAATTATGTTTGAGGAATATTACAATATTTCAGCCGATTATATATACTGTGTATATGACGGCTAACTCACCATTCTCTGGGGGAGAGTCTGCCAAAACGTGATTTGAAAAAAAGAAACATGCAACTGTGTCTAAAAAGATGTCCAAACAGAGCAGGAAGATACATGCTTCCTCTGGCTTATTGTCTACTCAGGAAGCAAATATCTACATCACCCGGCTAGTTTTTGTGTAACACTGTAAATATGCACACATAAAAACTAGTGTGACTGCAATTATGTAACCTCACCTGCGAGAGTTGCATATCTCCCTGAACACACCAAAACAAACAGTACAGTGAGCATCTCTGAAGCCTTCATGTCTAGGAAAGAAGGAATACAGAATACAGGGTAAGAGCGAGCACTTCGACACACACACAAAAAAAACTTCTAGCTCATTCCTTTTATTCTTGTATGCATATCCCATGCTCCCTTGCACCATCCTTCGATGATCTGGCATTTACAAGGCAACGCTCCATGCTGGAATCATATAATGGCATAATCATACAGTGACATGTAGTGTAGGAATCTCTTTTCAAGCCCTAATGGAAAAAAGCTCAATAAACCCTGTCCACACCAAAGGAAGTCATGAGCTAAAGAATGACAGATGGCGAGGGTACAGTCAGTCTGTCTGGTTGCAAGATATAGTCAGAGTGGGTGGGGGGTGGGAGAGGGCTTTAGTGGAGGCCTCGCTCTCATCTGTGCCGCTGGTCCTCGCAGACACTCTGGCTGCTGCACACGCAGAGTAAATATTGATGGCTATACTTCCTGCCATTCAGAGGCCGCACCCGGCTAGGTCTGGAAGTCGACTGGTCACGCAAGCAAAATGGCTGAGTGAAAGCCTATTATATGAAGACGATGGAAAACCTGCATGCTGAAGTGTTGGCCTGTCATCCAGGCCACTTTCAACAAGCAATAAGTGAAAAAATACATTAATTTATGCTATAATAATATTAAGAATTCTGAGAAAATCTCTAGCATCATTTGTTTGCAGGTGCCTTTTTTTTTAATCTAATTCAGTGACATTCATATATTTTTAAGTTATTAGGTGACCCAAATTGGCCGAATTCATTCTGTGATCATTGTATAACAGTAGGATGCTGAAAAAAATAACATTTTCGTGTTGCCCCAACACTGTAATTAAAGTATGAATACTATATACTTATGTGATGTCATGGAAAAACCGAGTCAGCCATGATGTTTTGAAATGGATCTGTAATTAGAGCCAGAGTTGCTCCTTCCCTTTCTGAAGAAATGGCATACACATAAAACTGACTTCAGCGATATGTATGCAAAGTGATATGTATGAGAAGTTTCCTTGAATGTTTAATCTATTTAATCTGTGATATTTGTTGCTACCTGCAATACATTTGAAATAAGTGAATGGCATTATGGGATGCAAGCCCACACACAAATATAGGGTAACTGGAAATGACAATGACCACTTCCTGATATAGAAACACAGAGCGAGATTCCAGCATGAGTCACTTTGTCTGTGGAGTAGTCTTTTAAGGACTCCATTTAAGCCCACCAATGTAAGCGCAGGTGGGTCAGTGTAAACAACTTTGTCACGTACGCTTAGTGCACAAAAATGTGTAATTGCTGGGCCCTCTGGGCCACATTTAAGGTGGAAAACAACCCCACCCTTTTGGAAATGCTCTCTTCTCTCTGGGTACACTGATCTTTATTTCCAAGCTGCCAGGATGTTTCTCAAATCAGATAGTGTCCGTCTTGAATCAAAGCCTAAAGTGAATATGATGAAATGCGATTCCTGTTTCGATGACCTGCTTGTCAGCATTCTCCCATGTAAGACCCAAAGGAACTAACAGTGCACTTTTTTATTCTCCTTCCACTTTTCTCAGCACTCATTTTATGAAATAGAATAAACCCTTTGCTGCTCACAGCTTTGTTTTGTCATTTATGTTAACATTTATTTAGGTTAATTATTATTTAGGTTAATTATTTCTAATAGTAATTATATTAAAGTGACTTACAACTACCCTGTCAGGTAGTGTGAATATAGGGAATGCTTTTTTATTAGAATATTTTGAGTTATGAATTGGGTTATATTTTTTATGAATGCATAAGTGACAGTGAAAGTCTGAAGTCCTGTAACTGGTGACAATTTATTTTCATTTTCATATTTAGTTAATTTTAAGCTACGACGGGACTGTGTGTATAATGATAATGATTATAAAAGAATGAGCAAAATTCTGTTTAAAAGAGTTTAGATGGAGTATAGCATGTCAAGAGGAATTTCAGCATTCAGCAGCATATCTCTGACTACATCTTGCAGCTGTAGGAACTTGCCTATTTTGACTGCAGTTAAAAAGGACTGGTACGCCTCAATGTATTTGTAAGCGCCAGCATTTCACAGTTAGAGAGATAAATGATCTGACTTCACGGTTCTGTGTTTTTCATTTAGGGCTCTGTGTCAGTCAGTGCAACAAGTATTCTTGTAAAACATGGTGTGCAACGATGTCTACACAGAATACTGGTATTTAAGCTATTGCAATAGTTATTACATTATTTAAATTCTTGTAATAGTTCATTCTAATACTTAAGCAATGTGATATATAATGCGGCCTACCATTGTTGGCACATTATTGTATGACAACATCATCCAAGTCTCAGATACTGCATCATTATTAGGCATATTACACAGACACACATTTAAAAATGACCAACTTGTAACACATATTTTAAATGTCCTTCTGTTATCTGACAACTCGCATGTGAAGAGAACGTTCCTCAAATATGAATTTAAAGGATGAAAGAGAAAAAACAACACTATGATTTATGTTTTTCTGGATGTTGTGATTGGTTTAAATTAAAATCGCTGCTACTGTCCCTTCACAATGGTAAAGAAGCTCTAACCAAGCATTTATCAACTAGTCATGACCCTTTCATTAAAAACGTTATCAATTTTACACTCTAAATAATAGTATTAATATATATTCATGGTTTACGCCACATTCACCATCAGAGCAATTTCAGAGAGATAGATAGATAAAAAAGAGATAAGAAAACATGAAGGGTGGTTTACCTGATTTTCGTCTTGTGCTCACTCACGAATTAAGTTGATCAAACTTCATCTGTTTATGAAACTCGTCTCTCATTACTCAAAACATAAAAGTATTATCTCCTAACGGTGAATATAGTGAAATCAGCGGCGCAAGTCATATCCAGATGTGCTGGATCCTTAACTTTTGCCACATCCTGGCACTCTCGGTGTAAACTCTAGTTAAACTCTTTACAGTTCAGTTTTCATTCACGCACAATCCGATCAGTCCTATTTCCTCAAGCGAAATATGGTGTAGATGCAGAACATATCGAGTCGTGGCATATATCTCCAGTCAAATCTCGAGCTGATAAACCGAAAACAAGAAACTACTTCTCGGAGAAGAAACAGGCTTCTTCCGCTTTGAAATAAACATTCCCTGATCGACTCCTGACGACTCCATCTCGATAAGTGTAAAGCAAACTTTGAGCAATGTTCTTGATTTAGGGGTTAGATTACAGATTTTAAAATCTACAGTTTTGTCCCACCCCTCATTGTCTAAGCCGGGGTTCACTAGGAATGTGCTCTCATAGCTGTTTTCCTGTTGCTGCAAGACCTTTCATTTTTTCCACGTCTGTTTTTTTCTTCTTCCCTCATAGCTGGTTGCTTATGAATAGAACTTCATAGAGGATTCATGTGCCTTCTGAGCAAAACACATCTCAAATGTGATCTCCATTTGGTCATCTCCGTTTGTGCCTTCAGTTGAAATTGAAAAATGCATTTTAGGATATTATTTAAAATAAATGGATTAAAACAAATTGTTTATCATTAAAGTTGTTTAACTGCAGGGTTTTTGGGTGCGGTGTAGCCATAATCTAAAAGATCTGAGCTGGTAACCAAAACTGTTTGAAACCTTGCAAGGTTTGAATAATGAACTGTTATTTTCTTGAAATGCTTGCTCTTGTCATTTAATATTGCAGTTTGGAATATTTGACAGCAACTCAATTCACATTTAGAAATAATTTATAATAATAATTTATCAAAAGTTTAGGGTTGTAATTGTTTTGTAATGTTTTTGAAAGAAGTTGCTTAGGTTGCCTTTATTTTATCAAAAAATACAATAAAAATACAGCAAAGATGGGTGAAATATTATTATAATTTAAAAATAACTGTTTTCTATTTGTTATATTTAAAAATGTAGTTAATTCCTGTGATGGCAAAGCTGAAATTTCAGAAGCCATTATTCAGTGTCATATGATCCTTCAGAAATCATAATAAAAAAGTATATTAATAATAACGCACTTTATTAAAAAAAAATCTTTTGAACACTAGTGTACACTCAACTATAATAGAATATGAACAAATTCCAGTCAAAATGAAAAAATTGCATAACGAATGACAACAGCGAGAATATGTATGTCTTCATTTATTCAGAATATGCTAGTTATGTAATGTAAGATCATTTTCACAAATTCACATTACAGCTAGCATTTAGACCTAATTCTGAAAAAAGGTATTTAAAAAAAAAAAAAAAAAAAAAAAAAGGTTTGTCAGTTATAAGCAAAATGGTGATCCTTGGAGGCCCTAAATGCTTTGGACACAGATGGACCGTTTGGTTATTACTGGGGACTCCCACCCCCCCCCCACTTTTGAGGAAGGCAGGGCGCCCTGAAGTTATGGTGACGTCTCCCACTAAAGCTTGAAGCCTCCCATATGGTCAATGAGGCAGAGAGGAATCTCAGCTAACAGCATGACAGCTCTTACAGATATGATGGAAACAAATATCTCATCTTGCATTCATTATAACATAATCAAGAAATAAGTTCCAAGATTTATATTAACTTAGACTGCATCATAACACATGAGAGAAAATGGCCATGCAGTTTTTTCTTTTGGAGACCTCTTCAATCTGCTTTCTTGGCTGGTGTTTTCAGACACAGCTGGCACTCCTCAGATCTGAGGAGAGGAGAAGAAGAACTGTTATTTGAACAGCAATTGTGTGTTTATTTATTCTGTTCCCATGATATGTGTGATTTTGAGGTCGGTCTTTTCTCAGACTTCTATTAACAGCAGCACACATTAACTGTTTCCACATGACTGATGGAAATCCTTTTTGCTGAGAAATTATTTTGAGCAGAGGACAACAAATCCACTTCCCTTTTTACCACTTATTTAAATAAATCAGAACTATCAATTCTCTAATATTCTCGAATGTATAAAAATCCCACAGGTCTGAAATGAACGATGCTTTGTTTGAAACATTGTAAAGGGAATAGTTCAACCAAAAACGAAAATGTAGCCGACTAAAATGTATTCAAAATTGGCACAAGATGTAGATGAGTTTGTTTGTTTGTTTGTTGGAACAGATTTGGAGAAATTTTGCATAACTGTACATTGCTCACCAATGGATCCTCTGCAATTAATGGGTGCCATCAGAATGAGAGTCCAAACTGCTAATAAAAACATCCACAACACCACTCCAGTCCATCAATTAACAGATTGTGAAGTGAAAAGATGCATGTTTTTAAGAAACAAATCAATCAAGATGTTTTTAACTTCAAACTGTGGTTTGGCTATCCTATAAACTTGCTGCTCAGGGAAAAGTGTTCCGGCTAAATCAGGGCGGAATAGGCATAGAGCAGGAAAACCATTACAAGTGAAAACATTATAAAACAAATAGTGGTGGATTTTGATGTGGGTGACAACAGCTGATAGGACTTTTTCATGGGAGGAAGAATCTTATGGATTATCGACTGGTATTTGGGCCAGGAAAGGAAAAGACGTTTAAAGTTAAAATTCTGAGGGATTGTTTCTAAAAACACGCAGCTTTTCCTCATTGAGGGTTTGTACTAAGCGCTATTGTGGATCTATTTGACAGCCACACAGTCTACATACAAATTGAAGATAAAACGCCTTCGGCAGTTATTCGGATATTCCTCATCAGAAAAGGAACAGCAGGACTGATACGAATAAAAAATTAAAAAATAAAACTTGTGAAAAAGGTGCCTCAAATGTTTCGCCCAGCCTGTAATTTCGGACAGGGCTTTAACTCAATCACTAAAGCAAAGATCGGATAGTACGTAAGGATGGCACAAGAGAGATTAATTCCAGGCACTTGTCCTCCTGTGCTTGTTTTGGACCCCAATGCTCATTGATGCCTTCCGGAAGCTTAGTGATTGGTTTTAAAACCTCAGTGATACAGGAACAAGTTGAACATTTGATTGGAGCACCATTGACTTACATAGTTTATTCCTACTATGGAGCAACTGGTGCGCATAACTGTTCGACTCCACATTTTTCAAATAGTCTTCTTTGTGTCAAAAGAAGAAAGAAACAAAACTCATACGGTTGGAAACCAAAGTGGGGGGTGAGTAAATGGTGACGAATGTCATTCTGAAAGTTAATTACTTCAGTTAAACTCTGCGGACCCGGATATGGGTCTAAAATCACGTAAAAAGTGTTTATGCTTCATTTGCAAAGCCTTTTTTATATGGTATCAGCCATATAGGTTTTATGATACATAAAGCATTAAAATGAAGCTTAGAAATGTATTCGTCCCACACAAATTTCTGCCTAATGATTGCGAAGAATTTTTCAGAAGAATGTGTGTTTTTATATTTTTCACAAAACAGTCAAGTCATACATCACAAGAAAGCCACCATTTCCTTTTCATATTTATGGTGACAATTCACAGATCGAAATGATCTTCATAGAATGCGATTGGAAATTTGATGCTCTGAGGAAACATTGAAATGCTTCACATTCCTACTTGCACTACTGCTTCAGTCAGCCACAAACTCTATATTATCTTTTAGATTAGGATATCGTCTTTCAAATGAGACCATTTTCACATTTCTGCATGGTTCCATTGGTGAGAAATCTATTGTTTTGTCGCAGAAGCGCAACAGAAGCGCACCAGAGAAAAAAGACGCTCTTTTGGCTCTCCAAATCATAGCAGCTCCGGCTAGCTGCTCTTGTGTTTTACAACTCTGGGCTGCTCAGTGGGCTGCAATAGGTCAGATAACACACTGCTCAAGCACACCGGCCACTCAGTGCCGTGAAATTCGATACCTCTGGGTCAATAGACAGGAGGTGGAGAGTGAGGTTCCAGGTCAGCGCTGGAGCTGTGTGGGTCTTGTAGTTTACAGACTGTTTTGAAGGCGATAATGGCCCTGAAAGGCAAAGGCACAGATAAAAGCGATCTTTGAAAGCGAAAGAAAAAGCTGAAGAAATGAAGAATGGTCAGAGACCATTGAGAGGACAGGACGCGCGGCTGATAAGCGTGTCTACAAGTATTTATAGTGCTTATATTCAGGTTTGTGATATAATTATAATTAGTTTGAAACGTGAAAGCACCGTAAACAATCTGATAAACTATGCATTGACAGTAAAGTACAGTACAGGATGCGTTTCAGTAAATATACATGGATATTACAGTGCTGTGTTTATAAATAGCTATTTCTTTGTTTCACATTCTGAAGAGCAGATAGCAGCGCAGCTCGCGTCTCATCTCCAGCAGTCAGGCAGGATGCTGATGCACAGGTGTTGCAGGGGACAGGGGACTAAAATTATGCACATAAATGGAATGATATAAAGTTGGAGGATGTGGATTCTGTTTTAGATTTTAATAAACCACATGGATTTTACAATTTATAGATTCTTGTGTCTCCTGAAAGAAAAAAAACTGATTGAATAAAACACGAAATGTGATATTTGGTCTAATTTGCTTATGCCATTTTAAATATATTACTACGTAGACAAACATGAAAATGAAACATAATTCAGTCAATAATCAAGAAAAGTGCTATGGCACATAGTGAAATAGGAATCTGGGGGTAATGTGCTTTATAAAACTTGTTTTTGTGAAGGAAACTCACAAGGACACTTTTAGACGCAAAAAAGGGACAATTTTACTCCCTTCGCTTATAATTCAATAACTCCTTTTTAGAAGCTGTTATTTGAAAGATTCTTTTTTTCTGGTACATCTTGGCACCTAGGGTAATCAAACAATATAAGTTGCAGAGAGCTAGAGCAAATAGAACCTGAATAACAGACTTAAAAAAAAAAGGGCCTATGTTTTTTTAGTGTTATGGTAAGCTTTAAAACCTATATAATGTTATTATAAGGAAATTACAAACCATATGTTGTAGTTCAAAGGGTTTTACAATGACCAATTTTTTATTTCCTCCATTGTATGTGTGTAGGGTAAACATTTGAATTTGGGTATGTCAAATTAGGTGCACAATACAACAAACGCCCCAGTTGAAATTTTTAAAGGGTCCATCTTTTGTAGTGTGTTTGTTTTATAGGTTTCATCAAACTACTATTTCACAAAAGATATTATAGTATATATATATATGAGTACTATATAATATATAGATATATATATATATAGACAGTGGGGGAAAAAAGTATTTAGTCTGCCACCAATTGTGCAAGTTCTCCCACGTAAAAAGACGAGAGAGGCCTGTAATTTTCATCAAAGGTATACCTCAACAATGAGAGACAAAATGAGGAAAAAAAAATCCAGAAAAATCACATTGTAGGATTTTAAAAGAATAAATTGGTAAATTCCTCGGTAAAATAAGTA
Source organism: Sinocyclocheilus anophthalmus (assembly GCA_018155175.1). Lineage (NCBI taxonomy): Eukaryota > Metazoa > Chordata > Actinopteri > Cypriniformes > Cyprinidae > Sinocyclocheilus > Sinocyclocheilus anophthalmus. Next base: position 6,677 of record JADLZN010006180.1, on the reverse strand, counting down.
TTTGGTCAATAACAAAAATTCATCTCAATACTTTGTTATATACCCTTTGTTGGCAATGACAGAGGCCAAACGTTTTCTGTAAGTCTTCACAAACTGTTGCTGGTATTTTGGCCCATTCCTCAATGCAGATCTCCTCTAGAGCAGTAATGTTTGGGGCTGTCGCTGGGCAACACGGGATTTTCAACTCCCTCCAAAGATTTACTATGGGGTTGAGATCTGGAGACTGGCTAGGCCACTCCAGGACCTTGGAATGCTTCTTACGAAGCCACTCCTTCGTTGTCCGGGTGGTGTTTTTGGGATCATTGTCATGCTGAAAGACACAGCCAAGTTCATCTTCAATGCCTTGCTGATGGAAGGAGGTTTTCACTCAAAATCTAACGATACATGGCCCCATTCATTCTTTAGTTTACAAGGATCAGTCGTCCTGGTCCCTTTGCAGAAAAACAGCCCCCAAAGCATGATGTTTCCACCCCAATGCTTCACAGTAGGTATGGTGTTCTATGGATGCAACTCAGCATTCTTTCTCCAAAAAGTTGAGTTTTTACCAAAAAGTTATATATTGGTTTCATCTGACCATATGACATTCTCCCAAGCCTCTTCTGGATCATCCAAATGCTCTTCAGCAAACTTCCCGTGTGGTTCTGTGATTTTTGCTCACAGTTCTTGTGATTATTTTGACCCCACGGGGTGAGATCTTTCGTGGAGCCCCAGATCGAGGGAGATTTTCAGTGGTCTTGTATGTCTTCCATTTTAGAATAATTGCTCCCACAGTTGATTTCTTTACACCAAGCTACTTACCCATTGCAGATTCAGTCTTCCCAGCCTGATGCAGATCTACAATTTTGTTTCTGGTGTCCTTTGCAGCTCTTTGGTCTTGGCCATGGTGGAGTTTGAAGTGTGACTGTTTGAGATTGTGGAAGGGGTTCTTTATACTGATAACGAGTTCAACAGATGCCATTAATACAGGTAACGAGTGGAGGAAAGAGGACCCTCTTAAAGAAGAAGTTACAGGTCTATGAGAGCCAGAAATCTTGCTTGTTTGAAGGCGACCAAATACTTATTTTACCGAGGAATTACCAATTAATTCTTTAAAAATCCTACAATGTGATTTTGTGGATTTTTTTTCTCATTTTGTCTCTCATAGTTGAGGTATACCTATGATGAAAATACAGGCCTCTCTCATCTTTTTAAGTGGAGAACTTGCACAATTGGTGGCTGACTAAAATTTTTGCCCCACTGTATATATATAACAGGGGAACAACATTAACATATGGGCTGGGGCTTATGTCAGACTTACACTTTCCATCTTGCAGTCTGAAGGCTAATATGGTGCAGCCATAATAATAATAATACTAATTAAATGAGTGCGTGCCTAGATTTAGCTTTTCAAGATTTAGTGATGGCTTTAAATGTGAAAATAAGTGCTGTCCCTGAGGACAAAAAGGACAAAATAATGAACAAATGTAGACATCCATTAATTTAAAAATGTAATTGCATCGAGGCAAAGACGGAAATAACCTATTGTAAGTAGATTTTGCTGTTTGATATAAAAGATCTAAAGTGCTTTGCCGAAAATGCAGACAAATGACAATAAACAGTCAGGGACAAATACACTACGTGTAAAACTTGGGAACAGTATGGATTTTCCCTTCTCTCTTTTTTTTTTTTTTAAAGAAAATGATACTTTTCATCAAGGATGCATTAATTTGATCAAAGTGACATAAAAAATATATAAATACAAAAGATTGAAATGAGTGCTGTCTTTTCTTCCTATTATCAAGGAACCTGAAAAAAATATCATGGTTTCTACAAAAAATATTAAGCAGCACAATTTTTTTCAACATTGATAATAATAAGAAAGGTTCTGTTGCGAACCAAATCAACATATTAGTATGATTTGAGGATCATATGACACTGTAGCTTAAATAGTCTTTTGTAAGATTAATCATTACAATGAATAATGTTGCCATAGCAAACACATTAAGTAGTATGGCCTTATGAAACATCAGAAATGAAAAACAGAGGTGAAAATGTTCAAAATGGATGTAAATATAGGCCTACTGATTGTTGGAGAGGTATTAATCGTATTGCGGTTATTTAAATGAATCAAATGTCTTTAGACTGCCTTGTCCTGCTATCCATTCATATAAAACAACCTTGAAAACAATGTCCCATGGATGTCCAACGATGACCCATTTCTCTTTAACTCCTGAAACAGATATGAAAGATCTATAATGATGGCAAATCTGAGAGCATCATTGCAACCTGTTGGCAGTTTATTCATTTTTTAGCTTTTTTCTTGGCTCCTTTATTCGTTTTCTCTTGTTCTGCTTTTTCCTTTTTCTTCTCTTTTTTCTTCTCCTCTTTAGCCTCCTTATACTTCCATATCGGTGGCTCTAAATAACCTTTGGTTAGCTTCTTCTTCTTCTCCTTCTTGGGCGTTGGCTCTCCAGACTTGGTCACTTTGATTTGGGGGACGCAGCCGGCGGGGAACACACTATTGCGGCGGGCCATGCTGTGTGGGACAAACTTGCGAACTCCATTGGAGGCCATGGAGAGCACGCTGCCTCTCCGCTCCGAGTCAGAGCAGCATGAGCCAAGCGACACAGAAGAGGCAGAAGTAGACGCCACAGAGATGGAGCCATTGCTGTGCCGCATCGCATGTTCCTCAAGCTTTTTCCCAGGGTACATCTGCATCAGTTCAGGCACGGCCAAGCGTCTCTTCCCAATCTCCGGCGGGCTTGATGGACACAGAGGACGACAGCCGCTGACCACCAAGGGACTGTGGATGCTTGTGGTTATGCGCACCATATGGTCCATGATGCCATTGTCCTGGGGGTCATGTGGAAAACTAAAGGTGAAAGTAGACTTCAGGCGATGGGCGACTTTCTGTCCTGTGTTTTTTGTGGCTGTGGCTTTGGCCACTAGCTCCTTCAGATCTGGCCACTCTGGGACATATGTTTCACAGAATTGTTCAGCCTGAGGCCTGCTGTTCAGCCGTCTAAGTCTGTTTAACGTCTCAAAGCGACCTGTCTTCAGAGCCCATTCTCGTATGTCCTTCCCCCTTGCGGCATCCACAACATTTATGTCAGCTCCTAGCAAAGGAGAGACAAAAGGAGATATTAAATTTTTTCCTTATAGCTTACACACTAAAATCCATTCTATTAGACAGATATCCAAATGCATAACTTTTTTTGTGTGTGTAAAGCATTTTATAGCACATTCTTTATAGCATAATTCTTAAGAACGAAAGTATATTTATGATGTGTCTTTTTATCTGCTGATTTGCTATAAATTAAATAGATTATAGAAGCATTATGTTCAAGTCTCAAAAGGTCTCTGAACGGCTTATTATAGGTACACATGTTATTATGATAAGTAAAAAACTTTTTTTTTTTTTTACAAAATACTAAGAAATTTTAATGAATGTTTTAACGATTGAAGTTAGAACAAGTTCAGCTGAGTTGAATTTGTGGCTATAGCTACTTGGTATGGAACGCTATTCCGGACATTTACAAAATAGAATAGCCAAATTGTATTTTCAATTGCGTTTCAATATGTGGACGCATAAATTGTGATATAATCCAAATGCAATTGCAAATCCTGCTTTAGCGTTTGCATTTTCGCTTTCGCGAGCGCACAGTGACTGCCAAATTTCAAATGAAAATGCAAAGTCCATTTGCAACTGTATTTCTCATGTCTTAGGAGTTACGAGCCTGTCGTATTTAAATAGCAATATTAATTACCAAATTAAATTTTTCACTCTCTCTGCGTCGTGCATGTAACTTGCCAAAACTCAAATGGAATCGCAATCCTTTTGCATAGGTATTGTCTACATGGAAAGCTGTCAATCAATGTGAGGGGGCGGGGCTATACTAGGGGGCGTGTTTGTGTTGGGAGGGGACGTCACTCACAGACGACCGTGCCGAATCTTTGATCAATGGAGGTAATCGATAAAGGCTCCGCTAAAGGCAGCTACCAAACAGTTTCGTACCTGTGTGAACGAACAGACAGTGCAACCTTCTTGGCACAATACATAATTATGTCTTTTTTACACCAAATGTAGCGATTATCCCCTGCTAAAAGCGGGAGCCACAACGGTACTCACAATAAATCAATATTGACTATAAACCAAATGCTTTTCACCTGTCTGCATCTCTCCCTGTTTACTCTCACTCACACTTTTAATCCATAATAGAGAGCGTATCACACCTGCCTCAAGACCTTTTACGTGTGACTGACTGGATGCACTAAGCAAACACAATAATCTATACTATTTCCCTTACCTTTTATATTTACAACAGTTTTAATGCGTATGGAGTTTGGTCCGTACGTGGCACCCAAAGCGTTGCGCCTTGCTCAGACTCTCAACTATTACAGACCAAAAACTGGACACCTGCGATTGATGCACGTGATTTTAATGTTAGTTCCTGGCCTTGGCTTGGCGGTTCTGTGGACAGCGCAATAGAGCTGATGTGAAGGTCTTCTGGGGCCGGCAGAGTAAGAGTAGCAGCATTTACTGTGTTGTCACATGCATCTATCAGATCGTAAAAGAGACTGAGAGATCTTGAGGCAGGTGCACAAAGGCTATTAGATAGGAATAAGATATAGGTGTCAAATAGGTAAATACATGTAGATTTGCACTGTCTGTTTGCTTAAGTGCATCAAGTGGAGAGCAAACGGTAAAAGGTCTTGAGGCAGATGTGACACACTCTCTATTACGGATTAAAAATGTAAGTGAGAGTAAACAGGGAGAGATGCAAAGACAGGTGAAAAGCGTTTGGTTTATAGTGAATATTGACCTATTAGTGCGGGTACCGTTGTGGCTCCCGCTGTTAGCAAGGGATAATCGCTACATTTGGGGTAAAAAAAGACAGAATTGTGTATTGTGCCAAGAAGGTTGCACTGTTTGTTCGTTCACACAGGTACGAAACTGATTTGTAGCTGCCTTTAGCGGAGCCTTTACTGATTACCTCCATTGATCAAAGCATTCAGCACTGTCATCTGTGAGTGATGTCACCTCCCGATACAAACACGCCCCTAGTATAGCCCCGCCCCTCACATTGATTGGCAGCTTTCCATATAGACGTCGGAAATTCAAATGCAAAAGGAATTGCGATACCATTTGAGTTTTGGCAGGTTACATGAACGACGCAGAGAGAGTGAAAAAGCAGACGTGGTAATTAATATTGCTATTTAAATACGACAGGCTCGTAACTCCTAAGACATGGGAAATACAGTTGAAATGGACTTGCTTTTCAGTGAATTGGCCGTCACTGTGCTTCGCGAAAGCGAAAAGGCAAACGCTAATGCAGGATTTGCAATCGCATTTGGATTGTCACAATTTATGCACCCACGTGTGGAAAACGCAATTGAAAATACAATTTACTATTCTATTAGAAAATTGTCCGGAATATCGTTCCATAACTTTGATATGAAATGCATAAGAGTGTAAACATGTTATTGGTATGACTTGAAAAATATAAGCAGTTGTTTTTACCCCGCCAAGTGGCCACCTTGGGTATAACATCAATATCTAGTCTTGAAGGACTTTTCATTTCCATTTTTTTATGAATTTCAATAATTGAACAAATCATATTAACTAACCCAAGTGTGAAAGAAAAAGCATTGTTAACTGTCACATATCTTTCAAGTTGGGGTACTTGAAAAAATTATGTTATTTGATTAAATGATTAAATTGGGAACTTGATAAAATGATATAGGCTTGTATAAAGAACAGGATAATTACATTTTAAATTCATTATTATTATTATTATTAGCTTGTCAAACTTGAGTTAAGTAACCAGTATTTACCTGTCCTGTGTCATAACAAATGCAATACAATTCAAGACCACCACATTAAAGCAAGCGCTATTATTGTAAAGATTGTTGAACTGATTGTATTTATATGTGAAAGTGAAAGACCTACTGACATTTTGACTACCTGCATTGTAGGTAGAAGGTAGTGTAGTAAGAGTGTCCGTTACAATAATCACGTAAGGCCCACATGGCAAACCACGTAGTGCACGTGAGGTCTAAACAATACCAAGATCAGGAAAGAAATGGTCTTAAAGTTGTTTTCAACTGACTGCGACTCAGTTTTTGTTTTCTACTTGACCTTTAATACTACCTACTGCTAATGGGTGTGTGTGTGTGTTGGTGGTGGGGTGTATATATAAATTTAATATTTCCATTTTCACCAAAATCGAGGGATGAAGATACTTTGTAAAGGTAAATAGATACTAACCAACTTAAATTCAATACAATAAAAAATTGCACAAAACATTAGATTTCAAGTGGTCTCCAATTTGCTTTGTGATGTACAGCCTTTAGTACTGGTACTCAATATTTTGATGTTTAAATCAGATATTTGTCATTCTCTTATGAAATATTGCATGCACAACTGCATATAATGTATAGCATGTACAGCTGAGTGTAAAAATGTTGTAACACCTGGCATTAGCAGGCATTTAAAACCTTGTGTTTACGCTGTTATATACCTATTTATAGATTTGCTCTAGGGATGTTCTGGGATGAAACAGGAACATAATCTGATGGTTTTCAATCTTATGCACCAATTCACGTCATCCAGATTGCCTAAGGGAAGCTGGTAGGATCTCACCTGTCTGTCCTGGCCAGTCTGTAAACTAATATTACAGTCCTAAAATAACGTACCA
>JADLZN010006179.1:37500-47559 GCA_018155175.1 Sinocyclocheilus anophthalmus | reverse complement strand
AACTTTTGTGAATATTTCATGACATAAATCACATTTGCAGTCATATTTACATTTTTTCCCCCTTCAAATTGTTTAGGTGGAAACCTGTGGCACCTGCTAGATAGTGCTGTGGATCAGAGTAAAAAAAAAACCTGTAATGCCACAGCTGATGCAGTAATAGAGGTTGACCGATACCTAAAGGAAACTAACATACCAAGAACCCATGATCCGCTTGAATACTGGAAAGAACAAAAACATGTGTTCCCCCATCTATATCTGATGGCACTGCAGTTTTAGTGTACACCAGCCTCCTATGTACCCTGTGAGAGAGTGTTCTCAAAGGCAGGGGAAATATTGTCCAAGAGGAGAAATAGGCTCTGCCCCAACACTGTAAGCACCACTTCCTGCTATTGAGGACATCAGAGGAAACACTGTCTACGTCGAGCTCGCAGCATTCTTAAGGACACCTTTCACCCTGACCATAGACTGTTTAACCTCCTGCCCTCCGTGAGGCGCTTCAGGAGCCTCCGGACAAGGACCAGCAGACTCAGAAACAGCTTTTTCCCTACAGCTGTCTCCTTACTGAATTCTGCCCGCTGCCTCCCCCCCAAAGACACACACACACACACCACTACACTACACACTCCTCCTCACTCCATTGGTTTCCAACAAAAAAGAAGTTATCCACGTGCCACCTACTGTCTGTACAATCAGAATACGAAGATCCTTTGCACACTGGAATATTTATAGCACTGGTACAATGTCATTGCCACTAGTTGTTTGTGCCAGCTTAATGCATCCTACATATTCATTTTGCAAACATGATGTTCAATGGTCATAGTTCTGCTCTATGAATATACTATACAGATGGATTATGTAATAAGTGCGTTCATAGTACACCTATTTGTATATCATGCTGATAGTATTTAAAAATCTGTAAAGTACAGTCATCAGTACGCCTATATGTATATGATTGTAAACTTTGTAAACATACTTGAAGACTCTGTTATCCTGTTCTTACTTGCTTATTGACTTTGGTAGATGCTAACTGCAGTATGTTGCCTTGGACCTTACATGTGCCATGATCATAAAGGAAATCTAATCTCAAAAAAAAACAATATATACAATACTGCGAGCTGAAGTAAACTGGTCCGGAAGCAGGACTAACCTGTAAGGCTAAGCTGAGTCTCCTCTAACTACTGACCATAGGAATGCAATGATATCCCTACCACCTGACTCTCTCACATTACTATTGCAACATTCCAAGAAAATGCAACCTATCAAATAAAAATACGGCTCACAACATAGGGCCACCTGGGTGCTACATTATTTGTTTCGATATGATACGATATTTTCTCAAGGCAGTATCAGCGATACGATACCGATGCGATATTCTGCACTAAACTTTTTAAAAAATTATGCAACGTTAATAAAATACTAAGAGTAAAATGGGTAATGAAAACAACTTAACTTTGTTTAAAACGCATTTTAACCCAAATTTTTCCCAGACCCCATGAAAATATCCAAATGATGCGTCATTAGTAACCCTTTGAAATAATAAAAAAAAATTTTTTGGGAAAAGTGTGTGAAAAATTGTGTTTTATGGTCGGTCACAATTGTAACCGGTGGGATAATTTGTATATTGAATTAACATATTTCTGCAGTCATAAAATTTTTTATATATCTCAGCCCAGCTATTTTAAACTGTTTCAACACATTCTAGGGTTGCTATTAAGCATTAAAAAACCCTTATACAACACTGATATGAATACTGCAATAAAATACAAAAAAATACAGCCATCAACATATTTCAAAATTGTTACTTTACTGTAACATATATCATAAAATTGTTATATTAGTGATACCAGTATTACAACATCCTATTCTAACGTATCCCTGAACCATTTTAAACCTTTTGACCTTTAGTGCCAATATTTTGTACTGTCACTAGGGAATAGCCACTAGGGACAGCCCGCTTGCATGCCAAAATGTCAACCTTTTTATCTGACAGTGGATGATTCTATTAAACACTTACCAGAATATGAACATGATCATATTATCTTTCAACGTTCAATTTAAATCATTGTTATCGCACAAACTATGTAGACTATAATCCCCCTTCCCATTAGTCTTATGGTGAAATACTCAACCAATTTTATGTTTTTCTTCTGTTATATGACAGCATTGTCGGGGATGATGTCCCCAAAAAGCTTTAATGCTTTCTTATGATAGTTTTGGGAAACGCAGCCATGTTTGAATGCACTGTCAGAAGTGAGTGAATGCTCTCTTTGGCTGGTATTCAGTTCGGTATGGCAACATTTGCGTATGTTGAGATGAGCAGGAAAATAGTTCTATCCTACACTATTACTCGCTAACAAAGGTTATTCTTCCAATTCAATGCATATTGTACGCATTCTTTTTTTTTTTGTTAGACAAAAAATATTGATACTAAGGTGCGTTTTATTTACCAGTGGTTTTGTTTGAGTATCGATACTTTCGATACTCGCGTCAGTATCGATATATCGATACCTCGGATCGATACGCCCATCCCTAAGAACCAACTAAGGTATTTTTTTAAAGATATATGAAAACATTTTAACATAGTTGCCACTTTCACATTCAGGTATATATTTGCATGACTTTCTAACATTTACAGAGAAAAAATATACCTGTGGCATGTCAGTTATGCACTGAAAAAAACACAACGTCTCAAATGCATTAAACAACACAGATATATTTGCTGTTTGTCATGGTGGAATGATTTGATCCATGATCGACATTAAGCGCTGCTTAAGAATAAGCGTGCACATCAAATTATCCTGACTCATTGAACCTGAATCGAATTAGTGAGATTGGCCACCTTGAACTTAAAGCGTCGTTATAAACTCACTTTCGTCAAGACCTTGATTTGTTAAGTTATTACAAGTCAGGTTTTGGACTTTAATCCCCGCTTTTCTTAGCGTCCTTTGAGAAACGCGCCCCAGGAGAAAAACGTAGGTAATACAAAAAAAATTGGACACACCACCTTATACTAAAACCACACCAGTTAAATAAAACAGTAATACCCTAAAGCTAAATCAATATTGACATTAAGGCAACTCAAACTAACACATCACTTCTCCTCTGAAAAGTCTAATCAATAATGTAACGATGAGACAAAAGGACAGAAATCTCTGCTTCAAACCCAATCTCAACACCAATTGAGATAAAAAGATGCACCAAATCACCTAAACCTTGAGCTTCAAAACAAATCACGTCGGGGGTGTATTCCAGAAAGCCACGGTTACTTACCGTAGCTAACACCCCTGAACTTTCGGTGATTACACCCAAACCTGCTTACTCGAGGTTATGTGGTCCACAACACGCCATCCGGCGAGTAAGTTCATTCAACGGAGTCATGTTCCTGGTTTAGACTAAGACAGTCGCCACCAGAGCGACGAAGGGACGGGTCACTATGACAACGGGACGCTAGAAAAAGCGGCCATGTGTTTCTTTCTTATTTCTTTGTCTCAATATCACACACCTAATGATGGTTTGCAATCATTGGTATTTTTTTACCGTTTAAGCTTTAATCTTGAGTAGATGCAAAGGTGGCAAAAAAGTGACAGTGACAGTGTTACCATACTCCAGAATTAGTGCTATGCTTTATCCAATCCTATGGATAACACCAACACCGCGAAAAACACACCACGGTCAGCAGGGCACCCATTGTATGCGCGGAGCCCGGTGCCTTGCTGTTCAAGCGGCAACAACTCAGATCGTGGATTGAGGGCGAAGCGAGAACGCCCCTCGTACATTCACTCCTCCAACTACAACCTTGGGTTACGAGTCCCAATCTCTAACATTGGCCATGCACTATCCCCCCCTGAATAGGATTACATTTGTGTGTTTGATGCTAATTATATACTAAGTCATATCAGATAGGCTATTTGATTACGAATTAGATCTTATAGAAAAATGCCGTATAATGTGTCGCACGTGACTAATACTAAAATGTAATAAATATATATGACTATAGACCTATTATTATATATACTATAATATAATAAATTAAAAACAGTTACACTTGTCATTAGTGTGTTAACAGATTGTATCACAGCGATAAACTGTTATGGTATGCCATTAAAATAAATATAATAACCATATTAGAATAATATATTACCTAATTTATTACTTATATTAGCGCTTACAGCATAACTATCATACGTATATACAATAGAGATATATATATATATATATATAATAAGGGTTATATGATGCTATTTTAAAGATAATTATTGTGTACCCTTTGGTGTAAAGAATACTGTTGCCAGGATTTTTTTTAATGGTCACCACAAAAAACATTTATTTTTCAAAATAATGTACATTATTGTAGGCTTCCCTCTATGCTCCCGCCCTCTCTCAAACGCTTCGTTTTACACCCATCTCCTTCGACAAGCGACAGGTCTGCTCCTGATTGGCCAGCGGACCAAGTGCATTGTGATTTTTGACCCCGAACACCACAAGCCAAGCGTCGGAAAGTAACGTCCCTTACCATATCGGAGCTTAGCTTTCAAATAAATGTTAAAGGACAGTTAATAATGTGCCCCGCTTAGTTCTCATCAGCTTTCAAGCCCGAAAGGGCAAAGAGTCGCACGGACAGACACCGTGATGATGCAGAAAAGCAGCGGTTTTAACGACAGTGACGTGCTATGATTTATGACAGGATCACGTTCACTCTCTGTGATGGACTGTTCACCGCCAAACAACCCCACTCACACCAACATCACACACTCAAATCAATCACCATCCTCTCACACACACACACACACTCACACCACAAACACACACACTCCAACGCACTCATCACGCACACAAACACAAACAAAACCTCAACACACAACTCACTCACTCACACACTCACTCTCACACCCACACACACACACACACCACAACACACACACACACTCACTCACGCCACCGCACTAAATTCCAACACACAACACACTCACTCACTAACTCACACACCCACACACACTCAACATCACTCACAACCAAACACCACACACCACGACACACACACAATCACACACACACATCACAACCACAAACACAAACACACACACTCCACCACCCACACACCACAGACAGCGGACACACACACACACACAGAAAAACACACACACACAAACACAACACAAACACACACACACACAGCACGCGTTCCTCTGCGCTGCGCAAACTCGATGAACAGTCAATAGCAAATTACTTAAAGCTAACAAAACCTACTTACCAGTCGCTTGAGCTCAGAAGCGCCAGAGTGTCATAGCAATACCAATTTTACCCCTTTTTTTTTTTTTTTTTTTTTTTTTTTTAAGAAGAGCCTTGTGCACAGCCAGCCCCTTGTACTTTCTAGGTTCAAAAAAAACTTCGTACCATAAAATGCGTTGCACAATTCGACATCTGGGTTCTGCGCTGTCTGTTGGAAAATAAATCTTAACCAATGATTCAAATTGCATCTACTTCCGAAGAACAAATAAAGTGCTTTTGGCCTTTCGCCAACTGAAACACCAGCGTTCCCCTGACAGCTGCGTCACCACTAACTGCGGTTACGCAAACTAACCAACGCTTCTTTCCCCTGTGTGAAATTTGGGTGGTGTTATGCAAATCTTCTCAGATAGTGAAGTAGACATGTGGGGGCGTGTTAGAACGAGCCATTTTAGGTAGGTGTGGATGACTCTTAACTTTTATAAAGAACACCTCTTTGGATTTGAGACTTTAGTCTTATCAACTTTACAGATCTTCTTTATGCACAAAAGAGCTTGTAACACTTCAAAGAGAAAGACAAACAATTGACATTGCATCATCATGACCCCTTTAATAGGCTATATTACCCCTATTGTAATATTATATACTGTTGTGCGCTATCCGTCACGCCCACTGAAGGCTCGTCAGTAGATCACAAGTGCGCTGAAGTGAACTAACCCTGAAACATAACCTACTCCGGAGCAGGTTATCTTCAGAGAGCAAGTTACTATGGCTACTTACATACCCTGAAAGTTACCTCCGATTTTGGAACCGAAAGCTGAGTTTATCCGCTTGCTTACCCTTAAACATACCCGGGTATGTTACATAACCTGCTTTCTGGAATACCCCCCTGGAGGTGAACCGCTGCACACCATCAAGCCACCACCAACCGCTGCTCTGTGGGTAGCTGTAGTTTAAAAGACTCTCGTTTCTCTCCCATCATCCAATCAGAGCCGAACTCTAATTAACAACCATCAGGTGGAGTTACTGGTTCTGCGGAGAGAGAAAAGCATAGTTTGGCACAACAAAACCTTATGCTTTGGGCATAACACCTAGACATGGGCATAATAAAGAGATTTACAGCAATGAAACATTAATTAATGAAACAATTGATTTTCAGTATTAAGTACACTACTGTTCAAAATTTTAAGGTCATGTAGATATTTATGCATTTTGATAAGTCTATTATGTTCAAAGGCGGCACATTGATTTGAATATAGTAGATATGATATAATTAATTATTGATAATATATGTGGCCATATTATATAACAGGCTATCCAAAGTTCAATAAAACCCAATAGGCCTATACCCTTTAGAAGCATGGATGGCGTCTCACTTTCAAGGTATTGTTAATACCAAAAAAAAATGAAATTCGGTCATAATTACAAGTTTTTCTAAAATCGCTAAAGTTCTCTTTTTCGGGGAACACAAAAGACGACTACTTTGAAGAATGTGGGCCAATAACAGCGCGGGTCCTCAGTAAATCCCCACTAAGTAGAGAAAAACAGACACTATAGATTCAGGGGAACAGCACACTGAGTTTGGCTACCAACATTCTTAAAGTATCTCTGTTATGTTCAACAGACGAGGATTGTTACAGGTTGGCAAACAAATGGTGGTGTGGAAATGATTTGAAAGGGTTACCCATACTTGGAATTAGTGCTCTGCATTTAACCCATCTACATGTGAAAACACAACAGCCCGTGAACAAACACCAGGCAGCCTATTAAGTGCGGCAGACAATTGATTCTGCGGAGATCCCGGGGAGCACGTTGGGGTTCAGTGCCTGTGCCCTAAAGGGCAACTCACGTGTGGTATTGAAGGTGGGAGGAGCGCTGTACATTCCCTCCCCCCGGTATACATAGGAATCGAACCCGCACCCACTTGGGTTACAGTCAAAACTTCTCTAAACATTAGGCCACGACTTCCCCCAATGGGTATGGTAAGTGGGGCAGACAAATAATCTTAATTCAAAGGCAAAACAAGATTATTTTTCTTGCCCCTTTGACAGATACGTTTCTTTGTTTTAAACAAAAAGTTACAAAATTTAGATTTTTTTTTTTCCTGGAAAACAAAGCAAAAAATTCTAAGTAAGAAAATATGTTTTGCAGTGTTGGGGGTCAACCTCATGATGTGTCACACATGTATAAACACACACAAAGATGAAGGCAAATAGGTAATATTTAATAAATCCAACATGAACAGATCCAAGAGAGACGACACCGGACCACTAGACTGAAACAGAACTGAATTGAAATACACATGATAATGAGACACACACACACACCTGAAAATAATGACTGACTCAAATGAACAACCAACTAACTCGACGGTGCAAACTGAAGACAGAGTCCATGTGATGTGTGTGAGTGTGACATGATGAAGATATGGCGGGCGGGTTAGCTTACAGTAAACTAGTAGCCAAATGCTTTCTATGGTCTTTACGGAGGTTACAATGGAGTCAAAATAATTCCAACAAAGTTAAAACAAACTTGTTTTTCACGAGGAGCAGACTGGACTGTGTTTTTGTGTTATCGCAGATTGATGCCAGCGGTTTGAGTCTTATCATACAGAGGACATTCTGTGGTGATAAATAACGGCAAAACAGAAAATAGCAGGAACTTCAGACAGAAAGAGATGAACAGAAAACTTCAGAATATTCAGCCTCAACATGGTTCTTCTGGAAGAACAGACTACTGAGAACTTTCATGAACAGAGACATTCTGAGCTGCATTTATGAAACACTTTGACAGGATTATTACTAATACATTTTATTTCTATAATGACCAACACAATATGCCAGGAGCAGCACAAATTGGCAAATATAAGGTCAGCTGTGTCAACTGCAGAATGGGTTAAGACTTGATTTTTTGGGGTGTTAAAATGCCAAAATAGGTTTGTGATTGTGGAGGAAATGATGCAAGCCATAACTGTGTTTTCAATTTTTGTTTAAATCACATAATTGTCATTAACAATATAAATCAGGCCAATCAATGGATGGTTTTAATTATCACAATGAAGAATGTATGTTGTTTTCTTATTTTATTTATTAATTTATCATTTACTTGTTTCATTTAATCATATAATCTTTTGATGTTATATTTTACTTGCTCTTGTTGAGCTTATTGTTTAGTCTTATGGTTGTGTGTGTTTCGAGGGATATTTGTCTTCATCACAGGATGATGTTGTGAAGCAGTGATTTTCCATTGCTTGTGATTTGGTACAGTAACACTTGTTGGATTTGTGCTGGTCAGATGAAGTTCAGACAAAGTCAATAAAGTCAGTTTTTATGATCATAACTTAGTCTCCTGCTTTCCGCTATTTCAAGGTTTCATCTGTAAACCTCTCAGGCTGATAGAAGACCTTTAGTTAATACACTGTATGTACAGTACACATTTGACCTGTTCATGCATTCCTACAAATCAAACCCTGGCATTTGTTTAATTATTTAATATTTTGGCTTTAAACACTGTTTTACGTCTTGAAATCCAAGGTTGTCTCTTTTGAGAAAACTTTTTTTTTAAAGGATGCTCAACAGCTGCAACATTTTTAAATATTAATATATTATTATCATTATGATATATGATAAAGAACATTTAATAGATATTAAATGTGGTGGTTTTGCATCAGTTTATTTGTATTTGTTTTATTATAAATTTATATGTAATTTGTTGCTTAATATATGTTATAAGGTCTACAATTGTAAATAGATTAAACACTATTTCGTTTATTAATAAGCAGTTATAATATGTGGTGGCTGGAGCTAAACAGTAAAACCTGTAATGAAACGCATTTACCGGCGTTGGCCGTTTTGGAGTCTGTTGTGGAGTATGTTGTACAAAACTTGTTGATATACAAAAAGCTATAAATATATATTATATATATACATAAAAATTATACAAACAAGCGATTATCCTCCAGAGGGCTCTGCAAGCCTCCTTTGGACAGCATTCAAATCTCGAGACAAATTTGTTCTTAACGATGGTATTTGCAATCGATGGAAATTCTAGTTTCTAGTGTGGCTGCCCGAGATATAAATGAGATATAAATGAGAATCCGCTCTGTCGACAGAATAAAGCTGATGCAGTAACCGGCTGTGATTGGTCCATCCCGAGCAGCGCGGAGGAAAGTCACAGGCACCACGCGACAGCGGCTCTGGTCTGCTTCGGCAGAGCGGATTATTTATAATTAATATGATTAAGATCTTAATAATAACACCGAGAAGCTAGGCAGTGAAGAGTGAAACGAGTGAAATGGCCATGTAGCGTTAGAGCCGCGGAGCCCCGCCCATCACTACGAGCGCTCGCGCAGACACGCCCTGCCTCCCTCCGCATCCCTCCTGACAACAGCATCAGCATCAGCATCAGCGGCAGCATCCCTCACAATCACACCCCGCACGACCGCGAGATACAGCACTCAATCCAGGGATTTCAGCAGCGTTTCGACGAGCAGACGCCATTCGCTTCAGTCCGCGACCGCCTCGCGTCTCCAGATAAATCTAGCACTCCGTTCACATCGTCGTGTCGCATCATCATGACGGACGCAGCGGCCGAGTGTAACATCAAAGTGCTCTGCCGCTTCCGGCCTCTCAATCAGGCCGAGGTCCTGCGCGGGGACAGGTTCCTGCCCTCCTTCCAAGAGGACGACACCGTCATCATCGGGGTAATAGCTCGCATCTGCCATCATTCAGATCAGAGAAATACGCAGCGCGCGCGTTAGCTTCAGCGGTGGCATGACGTCAGCACCTCTAGAGGCTGCAGGCCTCGTCATCATCCCTGTCTCATCAGTTTTTA
>JADLZN010006179.1:0-32500 GCA_018155175.1 Sinocyclocheilus anophthalmus | reverse complement strand
CTGCTTTACCTTGTGCGGTTTACGGTTTTCAAAGATGGAACTGAACTTGTCTTTCTGTCTAATTTGGCTACTTTCTACCATAATGTATCTAATAAATAATAAACTATAATAAGATATAATAAAAAATCTGAATATATTTTGCTATCCTGACTATCACATGACTCGTTGGTTTATGTTGAAGCACTGCCGCACAGCTCGATTAGACCAGGATGAATTTTAATTGTTAAACGCACTTTCAGGGCAACCTCCACGACCCGCAGCAGATGGGCATCATTCCCCGCATCGCAGAGGACATCTTCAACCACATCTTCTCCATGGACGAGAACCTGGAGTTCCACATCAAGGTACGCAAAGGCCAAAACCAGTGGCACATCCATCATCTAGTCATCTGCCCAGTGTGTGGTGCTCTGAAAATCAGTCTTTGACTTTCTCAGGTGTCCTACTTTGAGATCTATATGGAGAAAATCCGGGATCTTCTGGACGGTTTGTGGAAAACAGGAATAGTGCAGCGTACCGAATTCATTACAGTGGTGTTTATGTTCCTCATTGTGTTTCTCTCCTCTTTAGTCACGAAGACCAACCTGTCTGTGCATGAGGACAAGAACCGCATCCCTTACGTGAAGGTGCTTTTTCACAACCACCAGCAGCGTATTTTGTGTGAATGTGAATAAATCAGGATAAATGTTTTGTGTTTGTGTGGCGTCAGGGCTGCACCGAGCGCTTCGTGTCCAGTCCTGAAGAGGTCATGGACGTCATCGACGAGGGAAAGTCCAACCGGCACGTCGCTGTCACCAGTGAGTGCTTTTGTCATTGTTCTCAAATCCAGATGGACTTCATTTACTCAAACACTAACAGTTCAGGTTAAGTGTTTAACAGTCATTTATAATCACAGTAACATGGTGTAAACCATCACAGTCATGCAGGGTTTCCGCGGGTGGGTCTTTAAAAAGTCTTACATTTAGTTTGATCAAATTTAAAGCCATAAAAAGTCTTAGATGGTACAAGAAAGTCTTAATTACGATTTCGAGAGGCCTTCAATTTGGGGATGGAAAAAACAGAATTGCCATATGGCTTAGTGTGACGATTAAACTTCAAAAGCTTATGATTTCATTAAATATGAGCGCTGCACGTTTCAGAGTCAGCTGCTGCTGCTTTGTGTTCTGCTGTTACCAATAGAAACCACATTATTTCTGCCATTCCAAAGCGCCCCCTGCTGGCAGAGAATGAATTTTCATTTTCAGTAAGTCCGTCTGATTGTTTGTTAGAACGATGTGACTCAACAATGGTTTCACGCAGCAAAACCCGAAGGTTGTAACTGTTAATGGTGGATCAACAAGAAGATATGCATTATATAGTCTAAACACATTAAAAGAGTAAAATAGGTATCTGTTATTTAATTGATATAATTTATTGATAATAATTGTTTAATATAATAATTAATACTTTTGACTCGTCTGTTTTCTTAAAAATGGTTTAAAGGCTGAAATGTGAAGTTTATAATTTTGTAAAACTTTTTGTATTTGTGAAAACCTGTAGGCTGTCTGAACTGTAAATCATGCTTTTTAAACTCATTTTACAGTTTAGCAATTTAATATGTTACTATAGACATTGCCCTACCCCGCTCATATGGTATTAATTTTGTTTGTGCAGGTCTTAAAAAGTCTTAAATTTGAGCTTAAAAATCCTACAGAGACCCTGTCATGATACCTTCATCTCAATCTGACCGTACAGCGCAATGGAGATCTTATTCTTGAAATGTACATTGTGTGTAATATACAGTGGAGATCAAAATTAGAGAACAATCTATAAATACTTAATTTTTTCTGAAATATTGTTAATCTAGGAATATTAGCTGTAGGTATACCTCTGTTCTACTGACATGTTTAACTAATTTTCCCAAAGCATTTCAACAAAGACCGTTATTTTGTGGAAAACACAGTGATCAAAATTAGAGAACAGTAACCGCTGTAGCACGAAAGAAGACTGCAACTAATATTTTGGAGGGTTACAGCTGTCAGAAATGAGTAGGAAGTGTAGAGGCTCCTGCTTTGAGTGACTTCAGCACATCTCTAGTTTCTCACACTGCGCTGGTGTGATCTTGGTCTCTTCCATAGTTGGTAACTCTAATGGGTTTCTTAGTCATAATTTGTCGCCAAGGATTTTCCAGAGATTTTCAGGCGGGTTTAGATCAGCACTCTGGGCCGGCCATTTCATTATTTCAATGTTTTCAGCTTCAAGGAACTGCTTTACCCGTTTTGCAGTGGCCTTCATCTGGACCGCCTCCTGTCGCAGGCTTTCATTCACTTTAGAGCGGCCCGCCATCCTGCAATCTCAGAGAAAATTAGAGGAATGTTGCCAGTTAAATAGGGTTTGTCATATATAATTAATGAAATTAGCACCAGGTGCCTGATTAACACCAATAACTTAGAGGGATCTGTAAGTGTTCTCTAACTTTGATCGTTTTTTCAAATATCTCATCTAAGTTTTTTCTACTGTGCTTCAGAATACAATAATTGTATTAAATATGCTTAGAAAACTGCCCTTTTACTTCAAATACTTCTAAGCAGTGACCTTGAAATTTAGGAAATTGTAGGTTGTTCTCTCATTTTGATCTCCACTGTACCATTCAAATTTTTGCTGTAAGTTTGTCTTGTTTGTTTCTTAGTGTTTCATGCTCAGCAAGGCTGCGGAAATGCAGTATTTAAAATAACTGTTTCAAATATATTTTAAAATACAATGTACTTCTGCAATGACAAAGCTGAATTGTCATGAACACCCTGGTAGTACTCTTAGCGACAACTAGCGCATAGCGCTTGTGAGTGTAGTCATAGCAACACCTCCGGGGTCCCGAGTAGAACTGCAATATGCAACACCAAAATTACCCTCCTAGCAAATCCTTGCAACACCTAGCGTACCTCCGCGCCCCGAGTGTACCTGTAGTCATATAAGGGTGCCTAGCAAATGACACTCCTGTGCAAGCCTACACAAAATGACATGGCGACCTCATGTAGGAACACTACTCTCGAATACCTAGATTTCCCAGATTGTCACCCACTAGCAATTCTACTATATGTAGCCAACCTAGCAACACCAAAAATATCCCTATTGACAAACCGCACTAGCAACATCCTAGAAAACATCCTTGAGATCGATACCTGCCATTTCTCTATTTATCATCGAATTTCTATCTGTCTATCTGTCATCTTAAAATTTCTGTCTGTCTATCTCTACTATTCTTTATTCAAACGTCAGACTTCTTTTACTGAACACCTTCAAACTACAAGCTTTTAAGCCACTTCAAATAGGCTTTCTCAAGCCAACTTCAAAGTTCGTCTGCGAACTTTACTTGTAGTGTTAAATGCAAGTTAGTTCTGTGATGACAAAGCTGATTTTCGATATAACACCCTGAGTACCTAGCAACCGCTAGCCGTACCTAGAAACCATACCGGGTACCCATAGCAACAGCACTAGGCAACCCAAAATACACTAGCAACGCATAGCCAATCATGAGAAAACACCCGAGTACCATAGCAACTGCAGCGCAACACACCTAGAAACCACACAAATACCCTAGCAATGATAGCAACACAAGGAAACCACCCTGAGAACCATAGCATGTATCTATCTATCTATCTATCTTCTATATGTAATCTAAAATTTCTGTATGTCATCTTACTATTCGTTATTCAAACGCTCAGACTTCTTAACTGAACACCTTCAACTACAAGCTTTTAAGCCAATGCAAATAGGGCCTTTCTCAAGCCAACTTCAAAAGTTTTCACAAACTTGAATTGTCTAGTTAAACTGCAAATTTATTTGATGACAAGCTGGAGTTTATGAAATGTATTTGAGATGAGTGGTAAACGGACGCTGTTCTGGTGTCAGATATGAATGAGCACAGTCTCGCAGTAACAGCTCTTCCTGATCCCATCAAGCAGGGCAGTGGAGACGGCAGCAGAAAGCGCGTGGAAGCTCTACTGGTGGATCTGGCGGCAGTGAGAAGGTCTTTTGTCGTTGTGGATAAAGTATCCAGTTGTCATATATGTTGTTTTATCAAACTGCACGACTTTCTTTCTTCTGTGGAACACAAAGTATTTTTAAGAACACTGGGTTACGAACAACATTAGTTCAAAAACTGAAGACTCTTTATTGATTCATACAGGACACCTTGTTTAAATGTAAATGCATGTCATTATTTGACTGAGAAACTAATAGTGACTGACATAATAGAAAGGGAAACAGTTATAAACCCACAGCCATGAACTCCACTCACCCAATAGTGGACGAAGCATTTGGGACAAACGGAGCACCGCTGCACCAAAGATACTCAACATACATATGTCACATCTAGTGATATGATATTTCATAGTTGCATAATGAGTTGCTGTTGAGCTTGTTTATGGTGTATGTTCACACGCAGGTCAGTAAGACCGGTGCAGCTGGAGCCGTTCTGGATGAAGCTAAAAACATCAATAAGTCTCTGTCTTCTCTGGGCAACGTCATCTCTGCTCTCGCTGAAGGAACTGTGAGTGCTCGCAAACGCACTCATATATGACCGTGCATATTTGTGTTTGCTTACGCCGAATGTCCCTGGTTTGTGCGAGCAGAAGACGCACGTGCCGTACCGCGACAGTAAGATGACCCGGATCCTGCAGGACTCTCTGGGAGGAAACTGCAGGACCACCATGTTCATCTGCTGCTATCCATAAAGCTACAACGCCTTGCCGAGGGACCAAATCCAACCTCTGTTTGGACAGCGGTACCTCCAGCATCAACACCAACAACCAACACACACACACACAATCCCACACACACACACACACACACTCACCACACCCACACACACACACACTCCCCTCACTCCACACTCCCACAGACACAGACCACATCACCCCCACACCATCATCCCACTCACTCAACTCACAACCCACCACCCTCACTCACTCACTCACTAACACTCACACACACACACACACACACAACACTCACCATCACACCCACACCCCTCACTCCACACACCCCCCCCACACCAACACACACACACACACACACCACAAACCACACATACACTCACACACACACTCCCACAGACACACACCACACACACACACGCACACACACACAAAAACTCACGCACACACACACACACACACACCACACACACACACAAACACACAACCAAACACACACACACACACACACAAAAACACACACACAAACCACACTCACACAGCACACACCACTCACCACCACACAACACACAACACACAACACACACACACAACACACAAAACACACACACACACCCCTCATCTCACTCAACCACACACACACACTCTCCCACTCTCACACACACACACCCACACACCCAACACACACACACACACTCACACACTTTCTCTCTCACACACACACACACAAACCACACACACAGTCCACCCCCACACACATCACACTCACACACAACAACACACACAAACCTACACATCTAGATCAAACAGACCTTGCATTGTGCTTCTGTGAGTTCCGTTATGTAGTGAAACAGGGTCTCATGTGTTTACCAAACCATCTAACAACAGCACAATTTAAATGAACTGATGAACTTGCTGAACTTTAGGTGCTTTTTTTGACCCACTTAAGTGGATTTAGTAGTGCATCTTTATATTGTAGTTTATCTCTGTAATGGTTTTTTTTTGAATTTACTATTTAACCAGGAAGGAGAATACTATATCTTTCTAGCAGGGAGTCTGGGTCAAGATGGGCAGCCAAAAAGGACACATTTACAACCAAAAAAACACATGCACCACAAATGAAACAACCAATCAACACTATTGCTAAAAACAATACACATCTAGTCAGTTATTAAAATGTACACTGTTTTATATAACGACTTTAAAATAAAAATAATTTCTGCGGTTGTCGTTGACAAAAGGTAAAACTGATGACTGTATGAAGCATTAATGGCAAACTAAAATTAATTAATGTCCTTTCTATTGCAACTTGTATCTCCTGTTTTTAAAAATCTACTTGTAATACACATTGTAACAATGAAGTGCAATAGGGGTTGGGGTGGGATATTTACGATATATTAAATTAAGAGGATTATGAAAGACACATAAGTTAAAATTACAATCCAATCATGTACAGAGCTGTATGTAAGAAAGCAATCCAAAATAATTGTTCTTTCTAAAACACACCGAACATTTTTTAAACAATGATTTAAAATGTACTTAAAACATTTAGTGTGGCATTATTACAAAATGCATTTTTTAAAAGTGTGTTAAGATGTGTACTCTCTGTAGGGTCACTTAAGTGGCCTTTTATTTCACTAATATTATCATGCAAATACTGTTCTTCGAAAAGACCCTTTTAAGATTTGCGTTACACTCGTGGACATACAGTTAATACAGTTAAGCACTGCCTAGTCCTAAATAAAGACCAATTGCTATTGAGTATGAATCTGACAGCTTCTTAAAGGGATAGTTCACCACAAAAATGGAAATTATTTCATCATGTATTCACCCTCATGTTGTTCCAAACCTTATTAAGATATATTTCTTTGTTGAACTAGGGATGGGCGATAAAACGATTAACGATAATTACCAATATATTTGGCCCTGATAAACGATAAAATGCGTCGATAATATTCAGTTAATGTTTATGGCGGCAAAGGTAAAGAACCGAGTTACACAGCGCAACACTGATCAGGGCTGCCTTGCGGTTTCTCCGACAACGATTGATATTAGGTTAGCGTGTTTTCTACGATGTATTTCGACGTTCGTTATTGTTTTACAAGCTTCCAAAAATGCACGTACGCAATGCACGTAGACGTGCTTAAGTGCTACGTAGGAGTTAGTAGCGATCCCGTGTGTCAAGTGCTGATATGTCAACCATCTAGCATGGACGGTAATGTAGTACCGCTCGTTAATTGAAATGTTAAATTATGCTGAGTTTCAGACAAAGGGATATGATAAACACTAATTGATATATCTAGATGTATAATATTATAACTTTACGTAATTATAAACCATATACTTTATACAAAAATGATTGTAGTGTATATTTATATAGAGACGTTATTTCCGGGTCCAATTCATTGGTTTTCGTGCACGTCAGTAAGTCATTGACAGATTTTCCCCCCAGTCTTTGACGCATATTTCCTACATTACTTATTTTATTCTTTTTTTTTTTTAGTTCGTCTTCAGTTAGATGTGTGATTTTTTCTGCCCTTTTATTATTACTTTATAAATTCATAAAACAATTTTTTAAAACAAACGAGTACTAAAGTGTACAATAAAGTCAATCAAAACTTTATATTATAATAACATTGCACTTGAATAAAGGGTAAAGGTTGCATCTTCCGGTTGTTTACTGCAGGGTTTACGATACTCCAGCGCACTGTAGTATGACGATGTTTTCAAGTGCTACTTACATGGTTAGTTCACCCAAAAAGGAAAAATGTGATGTTTATCTGCTTACCCAAGATGCATCCGAGATGTAGGTGACTTTGTTTCTACAGTAGAACACAAACAAAGATTTTTAAAACAAACCGTTGCAGTCTGTCAGTCTTAAAAAGCAAGTGGATGGGAATCACGGCTTTGATAGTCAAAAAAACATACACAAACAAAAACAAATTAAACCCTACGGCTCGTGACGACACACTGATGTCCTAAGACACGAAACGATCGGTCTGTGCAAGAAACTGAACAGTATTTATATCTATCTACAATCTCAATTAGGAGTGTCCGTTTGAGATATAGGTGGCGGTAATGCACTTATAAGGCTGCGATCCGCCGTAAAGCAAGAAGAAGAAGAAGCCAGGGACAGTTCGAACAGTTAGGACATTGCAGAGGTAAAAAAACGATTATAAATAACTGTTTTCAGTTCTTGCAAAGATGATTACCACAGCATGTATCGTCACGAGCTGCAGGGTTTAATTTGGTTTTGTTTGTGTATGTGTTTTTTTGACTCTCAAAAGAGTCATTCCCATTCACTACATATCGGATGGACAGACTGACAACGGTTTGGTAAAATCATTAAGTTGTGTTCTATGAAGAACAAGTCACCTACATATCGGTGCCTGGGGGTAAGCAGTAAACATACATCTCATTTTGGGTGACCTATCCATTAAGTTACGATGCTTTTGGGAAACAGGCCGTAATATTAAGATCAGTCGTACTATCGTTTTTACGAACTTCTTAGGCTTACGAAGCTTTTGGGAAACGCAGCCCAGCTCGGCTCAAACAGCGGCGCGGGGCAAGCAGATGCGGGGCGAGCAGATGCTCGATCGCGCAAACTGGACTGTGAGATCCAGCGAAGAACACACATGTGTCGGTGATTTAGTTTAAAGCCAGATGAAACCGCGCTAACATTCTCAACAGCACTAACTACCAGCAGAAAAACTGTGGCATGGATTTACCTTGGATTTACTGCAGTAACACTAACTAAACCATGGTGTTGTCGTAGAAATGTGGGATGTGTGTAACTTTATTATATTATTTATGTAGACATGTATTAAAGGTCTTAAAGGAGTAATAAGTTCGTATTTAAAACTATGCCTCTGTGCATAGTATCTATAATGTATAAAAAGGAAGTTCAATGGCGAGTTGATTTTGAGTGGTGCTTAGTGCTACGGACCATCAAGGAACACGGACTCCATTATCATGGAGCTGCAGCTTAGCAGTGGAAAGAGGAAGTACGAGAAAGGAGAAGGAGAAAGAACAGAGATTGAGGGACCCCATCCAGAGCCTGGCGCTGGAGCTGCGGCGCTGGGCAGGGTGAGCCTTGCACTGCTGACGAGTCAAGCCCGTTTTATTTATATAGTGCTTTATAAGTTTGACGTGATGTGCAACATGTGATAGTTGATTGCAAGCTACAGTAGACGTCAGTATTTTGAAATTGATGTTATTTAGCTTAAACCAGCTTAAGGTTGTTTGCTTGTCTTATCCGGTTTAGGTGGGGAATTTTGGTAAACATTTGTAAGCATGTTGATGATTCCCTGACATGATGCAGTCGTGATGTTATTTTCTCATAGGAGAGAAGGTTCCAGAGACGGAGCAGGCAGACGCTGATGTGGTGAAGCTGGAGGGCAGTGACGAAGCGTCTCTAGATAATGAGAGATCATCCGAGCGCCAGCGGGAGAGAGAGAGAGACTCTGACTCCTCCTCTATTGTGGTGCGGATCTCAGAGGAAGAGCGGCAGAAATATGAGGAAGAGATCCGCAAGCTCTACCGACAGCTGGACGATAAGGTGAACATGCACACGTCACATCATTACACAAATGAACTCTCACTGTGCATCATGGATTGCATACAGAACAAGATCAACATGATTTATTGCTCTCACTGTGTGTGTGTGTTTTGTAGGATGATGAGATCAATCTTCAGTGTCAGCTGGCGGAGAAGCTGAAGGAGCAGATACTGGATCAGGATGAGGTCAGAGGTCACATTCATTGTGCTGTAGTGGCCGTGATATGAGAATTGTTAATATATGATTTACTCAAAAATAGTTTAAATACAGGTGCTCAACCTACAAAACATAGAAGATAAGTCAACACACTGTTGTAATGCTCCCGAATAATTTCATTTGAGCTGCATGCTCTTCATCAGACAGATAATGAAGATTAGATGCAGACAACAGGGATGAAAATTGAAATATTATATATTTACTGATAATTCAACTGTTTGCAGTTAGTTAAAACAACAACAAATCACACCTTTTTAATAAGAAATAAAAGTAACATAAAATCATAATAAATCCATAATAATAAAACTAACACAGAAAAACCATAAATCATGTTTTAAATCTGTCAATTATTTGTGAATTAAACTAAACTAAAATATAAAAGTCTAAATATGACCGTCTGAATTTGACAGCTGCAATCAGATCAGTTTATTTCACAAATAAATAATACAAATAAAAAAATAATAAATCAGACATTTTCTTGATATTTTGCAAGTGTGGTAAAAATTAGATATTATGCTTGGTAATGTAGCGAAGTAAAAGTTCCCTTTCATGGGAACTTCGAACTGCGTCCTCTAGGGGTCGCTATGGGGAACGCCTCGTCGTGACCCGTGTCTGAAGCTACATTGAAAAAACACCAACAACACGACAGCCATGACATCCCTACCGGTGCGACTATAGTATAAAATAGGCACCGGGAGCACACATCATCCTCTTCTTCATCTTCAAGTGACTGCTTTGTTTGAAGAGTGCATTTCTGTGGTAAGAGCGATCTCTAGTCATCTCATTATGGCGAGCACTAGCAAATCGTTTAAGGATGTGTGCATCCGTGTTGACTTTGTTTAACATCTGATGACACACACGATCTATGCGTTATTTTGTTTGGGCAAAGAGCACGCACGCGATGTCTCCGAGGGGGCAATCGGCGTGCACTGCGAGTGTTTTTTCCAAGGAAAAAAGCTCCGCTCTCGTTTGTCTCTCTTTTCGAGGAAAGAGGGGCAGCCATCTGCTTCCCGCGGTTCAGGACCCGCCGCTGCTGAGGCACGGAAGGGAATGAGCTCGTGGGGATCGCAGGTGGATCTGGCCGATAAGTTTGAAAAGAGATTTCCCTTTCGCGATCGTCGGCTGTGCACGAGAGTGAGCAGCTGTAGGATGATGTTATTTCATTAACATTGTCTGATTCAGGGGCCATTGCTCTGCTGGGATCAGCCCAGCAAAAGCAGGAAATAGCTGAGGAGGGCAAAGAAGCTGAGGCTGAGCCTTCCCAATCCTCCTGCCCTGCATATGATGAGCTTTTGGAAATTATGGATCGCGCCACGGCGAGGCTTTACTTGCCGTGAAGCGGGTGAAGAAGTGACATTGCGAAGTATCTCGATGAACGTTATTTTTCTGGCCATAACCCTCCAGCTCAGGTGAGCCTTCCTTTCTTCCTGTTTTCCATATAAACATCGAGAAGGAATGGAAGAGGTCGTTTTCCTCACTCATCTATCGCATACGAGTTATGCCAACATCGAGAAAGATGCGCGATAGCGGTTATGAGAAGATGCCCCTATAAAGAGACGCTGGCCAGCTATCTCTCTATGGGTGAGACGTCCTCTAAGACTCCCCTCCTTGACATCACGCTCGGATGCCAGGGTGCTTCATTGCACACGATGGTGATGCTCCAAGCATATCAGGCTGACCTGCTGAAAGACCGGTATAGCGGCCTTCACGAAGTCCAGGTCTGAGCCCGAACAACCCAGGTGTCCTAGCCCATCTAGGATCAGAGACTGGCTCAGAAGGCAAGTGTCGCTGCTCGCGCTCCTCCCCCGCCCACGGGCAGGGGTAGGAAGAATCGCGGGTCAAAAAAGGTAAGTAAAAGACCTAAGGGTTGTGATCCAGACAGGGCGTCAGCGATTTTGTCCAGATCAGAGTGATACCTCAGTATCTACTCATTTCCTTCAGGGGTCTTACATCTGCCCTTATATTCACCTTCCTAAATTCCCCTGTAACACACCATCTCTCCACGGACGAGGTTAGGTGAGGAAATTTCCTGCATTATATGTCTCCTATGCGGACCTATTAGGTTTGTTGGTTCTATGCTTCATAATGAAATCTTATGATTGTCACGTCTAGAGGCTTTTCGGACAGAGCGCGACACGGGGGGAACCAGGTGGGTGAGTAGATCCAATGTCTAATATATGTTATATAAAATGATATACAGTATATGTGTGTATATAATGAGCTGGTGGTTGTGTGTATAAACCTTCTGCTAGTTTCTTTGCAGGGTTTCCCGGGACCTGTGTGTTTCTGTACCTTTCTAGGGTAGGTCTCGATGGCACCCCCTCTGCTGGGTTCAGAAACGGGGTGCTCGACTTGCAGTGTTTATTTCATTCATCGATATATGTCCAGACGGTAAGAAAATCCGGGTTTCAGCTTCATACTTCCTGGATCATGCAGCCAAAACACAGGCTTCTGCGGGAGCCTTCGAGATCATCAGGCACCCGGCGCGTCACTGCAAAAATTTCCAGGACGTCCGCGCTGGGGTTACGCTTTCATGCTACCCCGACTGGTCTACCGTATCTGGGTCTCCCTGAGAGGCTTCCCGATCACCAGGATATCCCCTCTTGCTGAGGCATCGAGAGGGAGGTATAGGTGGCATTACGAGAAAACTTCCTGTGTAAATGCTGTCTGGGGCAGTGCTCCCCTAACCTTTGAGGGTTGTATTTGAGCTTGCATCTCCCGTTTGGCCCCCCACGCCAGTACGGCGGGTATCGTAGACCAAGTGTCGGAAAAATATTAAAACCAAATAATATGGTAGTGCACACGTAAGCTTTGCCTCAATTTTCTAACAAAATCATAAGTGGTAAGTGGGACGTTTTAGGCTTTGCCACTTTCTAAAAGCCACATAAAGTGGAAGTGTGTGCACGTTATGCTTTGCACACTTTTCTAAAATCAGACTGTCGGAAGAGTAACAGCGCAACAAAAGACTTTGTGATCTTTCTGTTCCGCCTTGGGGGCACCATCCTTCCTAGGTATCCTGGTTACTACCTTAACAGGGTGTGGCTACTAAAGGGCTGTTGAGACTGGTTCCTTCAGACTACAAAGAGAAACGTGCGGTAAGGCCCCTGTGTGACAGGCCAAGATAGTAGGGGGGAATTCTAGGCTCTTGGTCGTATTCCTTAAAGGAATCTTTCCTGATGCCAAGCCTGAGATCTAACAGGCGCCAGGCATGTCGGCATTAACAAGGTAAGTATTTTGGTGTAGTCGGCCTAGGCCTTTGCCGAGGATAACGTCACATTGACAGCCGTCTACCGTCCAGGGGGACTCACATGAATAGGGTGAGTGTACTTAGTGCTCAGCCATGGTTCTGGATTGCACTCAGATCAGCATGTGGCGGGGTATACCGTTCAACCCATAGTGACCACTAGAGGACGCAGTTCGAAGTTCCCATGAAAAGGAACATCTCAGGTTACTTATGTAACCATAGTTCCCCGAGTAGAGAATGAGACACTGCGTCCTCTAGGTTTCCTGCCATGCTGCGGACGCAAGCTTCAGACGAAGAAGTGAATGATGTGTGCTCCCGGCGCCTATTTATACTATAGTCACACCGGTAGTGACGTCATGGCTGTCGCCGGCCAACGAGTTGGTGTTTTTTCAATGTATGCTTCAAACACGGGTTCTAATCCCATATCAGGG
Source organism: Sinocyclocheilus anophthalmus (assembly GCA_018155175.1). NCBI lineage: Eukaryota > Metazoa > Chordata > Actinopteri > Cypriniformes > Cyprinidae > Sinocyclocheilus > Sinocyclocheilus anophthalmus. The sequence goes on along the minus strand of JADLZN010006179.1, from coordinate 19,360 downwards.
AACCAGGTACGCATATTTACTCCTATGTCGCAACGGATAGTGGTCATGGCTGTCGCCGGCAACGAAGTTGGTTTCTTTTTTTTCAATGTATGTTTCAGACACGGGTCTCGTTCCCTACTCAGGGAACCATGGTTACATAAGTAACCTGAGACGTTTCCCTGCTTTATTAAAGCACAGAAAATATACACTAACCAACTGCTACTGTCCACCACTGGACATAATTAAAGTTGTAGTCATTAAACCAGCAGATCAGCTGTTTCGTAAAGGCCTAAAATGTGATCTGATTATGAAGTGCTATTTGATATTGGAGCTTTTGGCAGCTCGTATTAATGAGCGTCATCTCGTTGCAGTTGCTGGCGTCCACGCGTGGAGACAGTGATAAGGTGCAGACGGAGCTGGGCCGCCTGCAGATGGAGAGCGAGAGCGCCAAAGCTGAAGTGCGGGAGGTCCTGCAGGCGCTGGAGGAGCTGGCGGTCAACTACGACCAGAAGAGTCAGGAGGTGGAGGAGAAGAGCCTGCACAACAAACAGCTGGCCGAGCAGCTCAGCCTGAAGATGGTGACGTATTCTCACGCTACACAGTGATAGAGGCAGTGAAGGACTGACCTGTGCTTACCGCCGCTTCCACTGCTTTATAGGCCAATCTGATGGAGCTAGAGGCGGAGCTTGCTCAAATGCAGGAAGTGAGCTCGCAGCAGAGGAAGCGCATTGCTGACGTGTTGAACGGGCTGATGAAGGACCTCAGCGAGTTCAGCGCCATCGTCGGCAATGGAGAAATCAAGCTTGTAAGCCCAGAAAGGCCTCAGAGATTATTTGTAGAGATTAAAAAAGGTTGTGCCATATTATAAATGTAGTCCTGACAGCTTGACACACAGAAAAGCTGCTGCTTTAGGGCCCTTTTAAATCTTTTTTTTGTTTTGTTTTTTTTCATTTGAATTTTTCTTGTTTCTGTTTTCTTAATTTTTCGAAATTCAGTTTTAATGGTTATATTAAATTTGAGCAAAAAGCATCTCTAATTAACTGAAATTATGAAACAAATTTAACATAAATTTATTAAAAGTAAAAAAAATAGAGCCCTACAAATGTATTCATTCATTTATGAAATTCGGTTTTGTCTGTTTTAATTTTTCTGGATTTATGGTTTAATACAAATTCATTCTCAAAAAGAAGTGGGAATCAAATTAAGTCATAAAACATTAACAACTGACTCTTTTAAAATGTAATTAAATGAAAATGTAACCATTTTATTTTTTGATAAGGTGAACTGCACAACAGAGGTTTACTATAAAAATTAAAACATGGAAGAAAAAAAGAGATGTTCTTTAAAATATCACACATCATAAAGTAAATTCTGTGTCATACAGTAAATTCATTTTATGACTGGATTCCACATTGTGGAAATCATTGGGCCCTACTGTATTCACAATCTATCACAGCCCCTGACGTACACAGTAGCTTGTGAACAGGTATGTCACGTCTCAGCTGTTAGTATATGGTGTGTTTTCACACAACTGGAGCACTGAATCAACCAATCAGGAGCAGAGCTCTGTTTAATATAGGAAACTAGAGACAACGGCAGGGCTTTTCTCTTTGCTTTTTTGCTTTCGTTATTATTTTGTATTATTGAAGGCACCTTGATCTGCCTTCATTTCTTTTGCACATTATGGTAAATCGATTTCCTGTAGTTGCAGTTGTGTGTGTTTATTCACTGCAGTAATCTGTGCGTGTATGTGTAGCCAGTGGAGATCAGCGGTGCGATCGAGGAGGAGTTCACTGTGGCGCGGCTGTACATCAGTAAGATCAAGTCGGAGGTGAAGTCGATGGTGAAGCGCTGCAGACGCTGGAGAACTTGCAACGAGTGCCATCGCAAGAGGGAGAAACCAGCCGAGAGCTGTCCTCCTGCCAGCTGCTCATCTCTCAGGTGTGTGTGTGTGAGTGAGTGAGTGAGTGAGTGTACTGGTATTCAATAAGTTATGGGGACCAAATATCCCCACATGGATAGTAATAAAAGTAACTTTTGACATTGTTTTGGTCCCCATGAGGAAACAAGCTTATATTTTGCAACACATATTCCACATACTTCTAAAATGTATGTTTAAATAAGGGATAGAAATAGAATAAATTAATTAATAATGGTTCATCTCAGTATTTAAATTAGTTGCTTCTAATCATACTTTCTTTTCATATTATCTTTAGATTTAAAGCATTCAGCTTGTAGCAAAACATTTCTTTAAATATTTAAAACCAAACAACTTACCATAGCATAAAGCAACATGCATCCATTCCCTTGAAAATGAATTTGAATATAATAATTACACTATAAAATCTATATAGGAGGGTATAAAAGGCAGCAGGTGCATCGCATTAATTCATGTTTTCGCTGAGGAGCCGAGCAGCGTGACCCGGCACTCAGCGGTTGGTACGCAACGTGCACGGGACGTGACCGTCTCCTTTCCCTCCCTTCAAGTGAACGGGTTACATACGTAACAGGACTTCCCTTTCAGTCGGTCACTCTCAATCGAGTATTTTTAAATATTGGTGACGAAACAAAAAGAGTATGAAATATAATTTTATTTGGTTACCTTCATATCAAATATATACAGTCAAAACCAAAATTTACTTTAGACACCTTCAACATTTTCTCACATTGATCCACAGTTATTTTGCTATAAGTTTTTAGAATTTGTAATAAAAATATGACACAACTCAGAGGTAAACGGGTCAGAACACATTCAGCTGATAATTTTAGATAACTTTGATCGAAGGTATGTACTAGATTACAATCACCAAAAATTATACAGAGCTGTTAGTATGACAGTATTTCACACAACTTATCAATAATTAGTCGAAGCAGCACTAGCTCATTGACCTCCTGAGTCTCCGTGTGCAGGCTGTCATCCCAGCTTCATGCAAACCTAACTTCCCATACCTCGGTCTGAATAATTTTTGGTCCTAAATTTGTATCAGTTTTACTGGTAGTCCACTGTATGAATAATTTTTGGGTATGATTTGTCACAGTTTACTTTTTTTTGCTATCCTCACTTACATAAATGACCTATAGTGTCCTGCACCCACTAGTAAAAAAAAAAAAATCTAAAATTATATCTGGTCTCTGAATAATTTTTGGTTTCACTGTATATCTTTATTTCACCCTAATTATCCCATTAAAAATGTATTGACAAGTTTTTGTTCACTTTCACTGTCATTGTTTTGCACCTGTATGTACATCATCTTTAATTTAATAGCATTAGAGCTGCTCCATTGCAGCAGCTTAGTACTGTAATAACGTTCTTTGCTGTAATAATGCAGGGAACCAATCATTATAAATCTCCTAACTGTGATATTTAGAAATAGAAGTCGCGTTTTTTCATCCGAAACGTGCTGCGATTTATATTCCAAAGCCTCTCATATAACGCAGAAACACTCAAGCAAGCAAAACAACTTATTTTTACGAGTCCTAGTTACAGGAGCCGTATCGGCCCGTACCGATACCAGTATCGGTTGTTTACACAGTCCCTAACCCTACCAACACTATTGTGACTATTACCAAGATGGCGGCGCGTTCACACGCTGCGTCTTCTCTCTCTCCCGACAGAAAGGTGTTTTTCGTGTTTTTTGTCTTGTGAGTCGCAGTGTTTTTGCATGTATTCGTCGCGTCTATTTGTTTCTAAGCGCGCATATAGTCGTGATTTTCTGCTCGATGTCGGCAGAACCACATTTTTAGAGTTAAACTCTGCCTACGCCGAAGAGCTGCGGGATCTCGGTCTGCTCCGGAGGCCCGCTCCATCACCGACCCCCACTGCTGCATCTTGCCCACAGCGGAGGCGCCACAAGCGGAGTGAGAGGTAGCAGAAGAGGGGTAAGCGCGGAGGTATCCGGGCTAGGCTAACGGCTAACCTACACAAGCCAGCTATCCCCACCATCGTACTGGCTAACGTACACTCTTTGGACAATAAACTGGACTACATCCGACTACTACGCTCAACTCGGAGGACTGTAAGAGACTGTTGTGTCTTTGTGTTCACGGAAACATGGCTGCTCAACAGCGTTCCGGACTGCGCTATTCGTCTCGATCAGCTGACATGCTATCGAGCGGTCAGAGCTCGCGTCGAGGGAGGTAAGACCTGTGGCGGAGGGCTTTGTGTTTACATCAATGATGCGTGGTGCCGCGATGCTGTTGTGGTCTGCAAACACTGCTCACCACTGGTGGAGTTTATGATTATTAAGTGCCGATCGTTCTATCTACCGAGTGAATATACAGTCATACTGCTCGTTGCTGTATATCCCTCCCAGCTCCAACAACAGCAACAGGAGCGAGGCACTAAATTAACTGTACCAGCACATCAGTGAGCAGCAGACAGCCCACCCTGATGCTTTTCTCATCTTGGCTGGGGATTCAATCATGCAGACCTAAAGAGTGTGTTCCCAAAGATATACCAACACATAGACTTTCCAACACGGTGAAACAATACTCTGGACTTTGTTTACTCCACACAGAGAGGAGCTTACAAGGCCCTCCACCTCCCCCCCACCTCGATGCCCTCAGACCCTCCTGTCTGCTAAATGCCTGCATACCGACCGCTCGTTAAAGTCGCCAAACCAGTTCACGAACAAAAACAAGTGTGGCAGGAAGGATCGTCTGAGGCTCTTCAAGAATGTTTTACCACCACTGACTGGAATATGTTTAAGCAGGCTGCCACATACAATACCTCCAAAGACCTCCAAGAGTACTCAGAGACTGTCTCTGCCTACATCACCAAGTGCATTGATGATGTAACGGTCTCAAAGACCATCACTGTCCGGGCCAACCAGAAGCCGTGGCTAACGGGGGAGGTCTACGGACTCCTGAAGACGTGGAACGTTGCCTTCAGAGCTGGAGATGAGGTGGGTTTGAAGACAGCTAGGGCCAACCTTTCCTGCTGCATCAGAGAGGCTAAGAGACAGTACTCCAGGAGGATAGCCCTTCGTTTCAGCGACAGCAGAGACACTCTGAGCCTGTGGCAGGGGATACAGACCATTACGGACTACAAGCCCCCCCCACGCACCTGTGACAGCACCATCTCCCTTCTGAACGAGCTGAACGTCTTCTTCGCTCATTTTGAGGCACAAAACAGCACCACTGCCCAGAAGACTCCACCTCCTCCCGGCGAACAGGTGATGACGCTGTCCCCGGACAGCGTGAGGAGAACCCTCAGCAGGATCAACGCACCGCAAGCTCCGGTCCCCTGACAACGTTCCTGGGCGTGTACTGAGAGACTGTGTAGTGGAACTCACCGATGTCTTCACAGACATTTTCAACATCTTGCTAAGTCAGGCTGTTGTCTCCACATGCTTCAAAGCTACCACCATCTTTCCAGTCCCGAAGAAGTCGTCTCCATCTTGCTTCAATGACTACCGTCCAATTGCCCTTACCCCCATCCTCATGAAGTGCTTTGAACGGCTATTCATGCACCACATCAAGTCTGCCCCCCCACCCTCCCTGGACCCCTTCCAGTTTGCATAACGGTCCAAACGCTCGACCGATGACGCAATCGCCACTACCCTCCACTCAGCACTCCCCCACAAGACCTGGACAAAAAAGACTCATACGTCAGAATGTTGTTCATAGACTTCAGTTCAGCATTCTACACAATCATCCCTCAACAGCTCATTTACAAACTGGTCCAGCTGGGGCTGAACACTTCGCTGTGCAACTGGCTGTTTGACTTTCTGACTGGAAGACCTCAGGCAATTCGGGTCGGCAGCAACACATCCAGCACCATCACACTGAACACTGGGGCCCGGGGGCCCCAAGGATGTGTGCTGAGCCCCCTCCTTTTCACTCTGCTGACCCACGACTGCACTCTGTCACACAACTCCAACCTCCTTATCACGTTTGCGGATGACACGACTGTAGTGGGTCTCATTAGCCACAGAGATGAGACAAACTACAGGAGCGAGGTAAGCCGCCTGGCCGGGTGGTGCAGTGACAACAATCTCTCTCTGATGTGGAGAAGACGAAGGAGATTGTTGTTCAGGAGAGTGCGCACTCAGCATGCTCCTCTGACCGGCAATGGTGTGACTGTGGAGAGGGTGAGCAGCACCACGTTCCTGGGTGTGTAACCCCACCCCCCCACATCACAGAGGATCTTTCCTGGACTGACAACACCGCAGCACTGGCCAAGAAAGCCCAGCAGCGTCTCTACTTCCTCCGCAAAAAACTGAGAAGAGCCAGAGCCCCGGCACCCATCATGTGCACCTTCTACAGAGGAACCATCGAGAGCATCCTGACCAGCTGCATCACTGTGTGGTATGGCACTTGCAACGCGTCCTGGGCCGCAAGTCACTTCAACGCGTAGTGAGAGCAGCTGAGAAGATCGTTGGTGCTTCTCTCCCCTCCCTTCAGGACATCTATAATACCCGTCTCACCCGCAAAGCCCTCTGAATTGCAGGTGATCCCACCCACCCAACATACAGCTTCTTCATTCTGCTGCCATCAGGGAGGAGACTGCGTAGTCTCCAGGCCAGGACCAGCAGACTGAAGGACGGCTTCATCCATCAGGCTGTCAGGAAGCTAAACTCCCTCCCGACCTTGCCCCCCCCTCCCCTCTTTTGCCCCACGCACCACTGAGCTCTGACCCTCTGATGGACTCTCCCATTCCCCCCTCCCAAATACACACACACATTGTCACTTTAATCAGTCTGAATAAGCTCCTTTGCACTACAAATCATTGTTTTTTGCACTACACTCATTATATCTGCACTGTTGTTTACTTTACGGGTTTGCACTCTATCTGCCATATGCCTTGTGCTTTATATGATATATAATATATATATATATATATATATATATTTACATTTTACCTCATTTGTATATTTGTATAGTTGTATTTAATATTTAATCTGTATATCTGTATTTACGTTCTACTGTTAGTGTTATCTGTATGCACCAAAGGTCTGAGAGTAACGCAATTTAAATTATCTGTATATATGTGCTGTACATGTGGAAGAATTGACAATAAAGCAGACTTGACTTGACTTGACACGCCACAGGTGCTGCCCCCTCCAGTGCCCTGTGTAGGTCTCCTGATCCTTCCTATAAGGCAGACGATAGGACTGGGCTCTATACAGAGAAGGCCGACTACAGCTGTTCCTCGCAACCCAACATTAGGACTTGGATAACACTGGGAAAGCGTGCTCTTCCAATTGGAAGAGGACACACTGCGGAGTCACCTCCTCACAGGGGGGGGTTAAGTGACATTTACTCTTGTGGTGTAACCCCGAAGGGCCCTACTGCACATGGAAGTCTCTGAGATGGCTCATGGCTGCATCATTTAGAGACGGCAGAACATGGTCTGCCAGGGGAAACACGGCCCTAGTAACTGTACCATGGAAATACACATATGGGATCCCAACCGGGTCACTCATATGGGCACTAGCTTCACACCAGATTTCAGGAATTCATTGGCTGAAAGGCCTGGCTCCGGACACTCCGCCACGTCTGGCCGCCGGAGTGCTGGGGGACTCGATAGGGTCTGCCCGGTCAGGGGACTCTCTGGAGAACTAGGCGTCCAGGACACCGCAAGCCGACTCTGAACCGGGCCTCTCAGTGCCACTACCCGTTTGAGGTGAGAACACAGGAGGAAACCAGTTTGACACGCAGGCTATAGAACCTAGCAAACATGTTAGGAGTCGGCCAGTCCGCAGCTCTAAAAATGTCTGCTAGCGAGGCACCACGAGCTAGTGCCCAAGGAGGAAAAAAACAATGATGTCGACAACCGCCTAAGTAGTGAGCACGCAGCCTGAGCAGGCAGGGCACACCTTGTGCTTCATAGGCCAAGGTGATGGTATCCACTATCCAGTGGGCCATCCTCTGCTTGGAGACAGCCTTCCCCTTCTGCTGTCCACCGTAACAGACAAAGAGCTGTTCTCAGGTCCTAAGCTCTCTGATCATACCCACGTACTGTCGCAGTGTGCGTACTGGACAGAACAAAGCTAGGGCTGGGGTCTGCCTCCTCCAGGGGCAGTGCTTGCAGGTTCACTACCTGGTCCCTGAAGGGAGTGGTAGGAACCTTGGGCACGTAGCCGGGCCGGGGTCTCAGGGTTATCTGGGAATCAGCCGGCCCAAACTCTAGGCACGATTCGTCGACTGAAAATGCCTGCAGGTCCACCACCCTCTTGATCAAGGCCAATGAAGTCAGGAGTAGGGTTTTCATAGAAAGAAACTTCTACTCGACTGACTGCAAAGGCTCAAAGGGGGCAAATTGTAGGGCACTTAGCACCAATGCAAAATCCCAAAAGGGTAGGAAAGGAGGCCTAGGAGGATTTAACCTACTGGTCCCCCTAAGAAACCTGACGACCAGATCATGCCTCCCTACCGACCTCCCCTATGGGGTCGTGATGGGCGGAAATACAGCAATGTAAATAAACCTTAAGAATGGAGGGTGACAGCCTACCTCCAACCCTGCTGCAAAGTAGGAAAGCAAGGCTCTGACTAAACCTCCTCCGGGTCCTCCTGGTGGGAGGATCACCATTCGACGAACAGGTTCCACTTCAAGGCTTAAGTGTGTCTCGTAGACGGTGCTCTCGTTGAAGTGATGGTGTCAACTACCTCCTGGTGTAAGTCACCTAGAACCTCCGCGTCCCGTCCAGGGACCACACATGGAGTTTCTACAGGTCTGGACACGGGTGCCCCATCTCTAAGAAAGCAGATCCTTTCTCAGAGGAATCGGCCAGGGAGGGGCTGTCGCGAGGAGCATGAGTTCCGTGAACCAGGTCCTGTTGGGCCATTATGGAGCCACTAACAAGACCTGCTCCTCGTCCTCCCTGATCTTGCACAGTGTCTGTGCAAGTAGGCTCACTGGGGAAAACCCATATTTGCACAGGCCCCGGGGCCAGCTGTGTACCAGTGCATCTGTGCTGAGCATTGCCTCAGTTAGGGAGTAGAACCACTGGCAGTGAGTGGTTTCTGGAAATGCAAACAGGTCTACCGGAGCAACTCCGAACTGTCTCCAGATCAGCTGAACCACATGGGGGTGGAGTCTGCACTCCCCTGGAAGTGCCGCTCGAGACAGCTCGTCGGCTGCCCGATTGAACACTCCCGAGATGTGGATGGCACGAAGGGACCTCAGATGCTTCTGACTCCAAAGGAGGAGGTGGCGGGCGAGTTGCGACATGCCGGTTGAAGCATGGGGCCCGAAGGGACGAGGGATCTGACCACGGGCTGAAGGTTCTGCGGCAGGCCGGTGTAATCTGAACCCCGTGAGTACCGCTTCACCACAAACCCCACCTCGGACTCGGACCATTGAGCCAGTTCTGAATTGGTCTCATATGGGAGCAGACCAAGCGGAATCTACACTGCAGCTGCAGCGATTCCCCAGGAGTCTCTGAAATTATTTCAGTGGGACCGCCGTCCTGCCTGATAAAGACTTGAGGCACCTTGTACTGTATGCCTGACCCTCCAATGCGAACCACAGGAATGGCGTGTGCCGTGGGAGGATCGAGACATGAAAGTACGCGTTTGAACGGAATGCCGTCAAATGCGTTTCTTCTCTCTGCTCAGCATCTTGAATGTAAGCTTTCTGAAGCCACGTTTCAAAACTCGCGAGATCCAAGATCGGTCGTAACCCACCCACCCCCAGCTTTTCTTTCTTGGGTACAATGAAGTAAGAGCTGTAAAACCCTGTCTTCATATTGGCTGGAGGGACTGGCTCTATCGCTTCCTTCGCCAGCAGGACTGCGATTTCTGCTCGCAAGACAGGGGCATCGACAGCTTTGACTGATGTGAACCGGATGCATCTGAACTTGGGGGGTCGCCGAGCGAACTGATTCGCATAGCCGAGTCTGATGGTCCGCAAGAGCCACCGACACGGACGGGGAAGCACTAACCAGGCTCCGAGAGACCATGCCAGTGGAACCAACAGAACCAAAGACGTACCAGTGGCGTGGTGGAACACAGGGACCCGGCCTGGGGCCTGTTACGGCAGAGGGCAGAGTCTGGGTGTGAAGTGGCAGGTTTCCTCCAGTGCATGATGTGTTTGAGAGCCTCAGTCTGCTTCTGTGCAGACGAGAACTGCTGGGCAAAGCTCTCGACACCGCAGGAGGGAAAATGCCGCACATTCAGGAACTGTACCTTATCATGCTCCTTCATGTCGGCCAGACACAGCCAGAGAGCCAGAGATGGCGCTCCTGGACCACTAGCGTGAACATCGCACGACCCAGGGACTGTGCGGTCACCTTCGTCGCTCGAAGCGTGAGGTCCGTCGCAGCACGCAGTTCATGTAGAACCGCCAGGTCATGACCACCCTCATACAGGTCTCTCAGAAAACCGAAATGAGGGCTTGGCCTGATGGACCTGCAGTAACGCCATGGCGTGGAGGACAGAAGCCACCTCCCCACAAGCTCTGTAAGCACTGCCAGTTAAGCCTGACGAATACTTACAGGCCCGTGAGGGGAGACACGGGTCACCCCGCAGAGTGGTAGCGGCTGTTGGACACAGTTGCATGGCCACAGACCGCTCCACCGAGGGAATACCTGTGTACCCCAAAGTGGCCCCACCATTGAGGGTGGTGAGAGCGGAGGAGCTACAAGATTTGTTTCGGGCAGTAAAAGGTGCCTTCCACAATCTTGTGAGCTCCTCATGCTCCTCCAGGAAGAATGGCACAGGAGGGGGGCGTTGAGAACCAGCGCGACCCCCACCTAGAAACCATTCATCCAGCCTTGAAGGATCGGGGTGCAGTGGAGGATTCCACACAGGTCACATTCCATCGGGGAAAGCATAGCCGTCATCTCTGGGTCTGGCTCAGACAACGCTACCACACCAGAAGCGGGCAACGCAGCCAGCTCGCCCTCCGATGCAGCGATCGACATTTGGTTGTCAGAAGGAGCACTGAGGGATATGGGTGGTGCGCTCTGTCTCGGCTGCAGAGTGCTTGAGGGGTGACGAACTCCCTCTGGAGAAGCCGTCACCGTGATCCTCAAATCACCTCTGACTCCACCGGAAGCAGCGCCGCCTCGGTTGCCGGGACGAACGCTGGATCGCAACAGAGGCAGAGGGACCCCGCCACGTTGGACGTAGCGGAGTCTTTTATGCAACTCTGAGATGGTCATGTCCCCACAAAGAGACCATGCACCATCCACGAAGGCTTCCTCAGCGTGCTCAATGCCCAGACATGTGAGGCAGCGATCGTGACCATCCTGAGGCACCAGGTAACGACCACATCCAGAAATGCACAGGTGATAAGACATCTTTAAAAAGATGCGATCACCCATGTTGCTCTTTTAGAGATTGCTCTTTTAGTGCTGAAGCACGCAGGGGAGCTGGTCACTGCACACTCCTGGTGTGGCTGTCTGCACGAAGATGATCTTTTTTCGTGAGACCGTGACCACCGCTGCTGTGCCGTAATGCCCGCACTCGTTCTGCAATCACTCGAGGAACAAGAGAGCAGTAGTGATGCACCACCGCTCGGCCCTGAAGCAAAAAGATGAATGAATGGGGTGCACCTGCTGCCTCTTATACCCGCACTATGGGGTGTGGCAGCTAGATGTAAATTCCACATGCCAATGTCCAATGGCTCATTTAGTTAAACTCGAAGTGGATTGGTTTCTCTGGCGAGATCCCAATTCGTCGGTCACCTACGTGACTCGGAGTGACCGACTGAAAGGGAACATATGTCTAGACTGGACCGTTTAGCTCACTTTCTTTTAGGTCTCTCATAATTTGCTAGTTATGATTATTTTAACATATTTAACTAATTATAAGATTGCTGTTGTTTTGGGTTTAGTGCAAATACGTCTCTGTCCACATCATTTTACATCTATTTTAAAACATTTTTAATAGTGATAGTAGCTCCATCATGAATCTATCTGATGCTAGTGAGCTAGTGCATGACGTGTGGTTCACGTGGCCCAGATCTACAGGTGGAGTGATGCTGCATATTCTTTGTGTCTGTGTGTGTCTGAGCAGCACGAGGCAAAGATTCGCTCTCTCACAGAATACATGCAGAACGTGGAGCAAAAAAAGCGACAGCTGGAGGATAATTATGATGCTCTCAGTGAAGAATTCTTCATGCTGCAGAACTCAGGTGAGATACAGGAGTGATATAAAGCCTGATCATAAGACTTATTAAATATTATTATTATTATTATATTATTTACATACTGCACCTTTAAGACTTCTTCTAAATTAATAATTGCACCAATTTCAAGCTATATTCAAACTCAGAACTGTCTGAAGATCTGTGCAGACTTAGCATGCTGTATCTTTTCTAAATGATTGGTCTTACAGGTTTGCTATATTGGACATTCAAATTCCCCAAAACCCCTCTAGACTGTCAAATGAAGTGAGAACGTAAGATTCCAGATTGAGGTTGAGCTCACTTCTGGACTGCTGCTCTACGCTGTACTGCTATATTAATGATTATGTACATGTGTTTATATCAGAGAGTCACGTGGCAGAAGTGGATGGAGGAGAGAAGGCAGACAGAGAGGCTGATGGGAAAGTAAGTAGAACAAACATGGATCTAGTATTTAATACATAAACAGTCCTGTGATTAGTGTAAGAAACACATGCATACATACATTATGACAAGAGAGATGGTGTACATGATGGGGTCATGGGTTAGGTCAAATATGACACGGTTATTGTGACACGAGTCAGTGCAGGTGTTTATTTGTGTGTGTTTGTGTAGAAGGGCTCTAGTCGTCCATCTCTCCACGCGGAGTCTCGTCAGACCCAGCTCAGCCACCTGCGGGATGAAATCAACGAGAAGCAGCGACTCATCGACGAGCTTACCGAGTCAGTCCTCCTGTGTAGATGAGAGTGAAAGCCTAGCATGATCACTGGATGTGGTAACTAAGGTGCTAATGCTGTCACCACCTGTCTTGCAGTAAGAATCAGGCTCTGGAGCTGGAGCTGGCTCACGTCCGGTCCAGTCTCAGTAACCTCAAACGGCAGGACGACACCAAGAGCGCCTGCCTGGAGCAGCTGTCGTACGTTTTCTTTCACTACTGCATAAATACACTGAGATTGTAAATCAGCCGTTTGCATGATGGTGTGATGAGTGTAAAGGGAGGCTATAGTGTGTAATGAATGTGTGTAGTGTGTGTTAACAATGGTTTCTCATCAGGTTTCAGCAGGAGAGAAACGAGCAGTCCAAACAGGATCTCAAGCGCCTGGAGGAGACTGTTGTAAGTTTCTCATACGCACTCCTCCTCTTATTCTACAGTGAATCTCTGCACCATGTGATGATGTCATTTCAGAGCGCTTATTTGAAGCACGTATCTGTCCCTCCTCTGTGCCGGATGTTAATATGTATAAGCACATAGATTCATTAAGCTCGCCAATATTAACCTCATCGCAGCATTCCACAACAAACCCACAAAATATTTTGTTCTTGGCTAACATAACGAGTCTAATGAAGTAGAGCTGTTGGTGCTAATACAATTGACCCTTCCCACCCTAGAGTGGCCTGGGCCAACCAAAAACCAGTCATAAGGGTCCATTCCATTTTTTTTTTTTTTTTTTTTTTTTTTTTCTTTTGTTTTTTTTTTTTCGACAATATTTGGCCAAGATACAGCTATTTGAAAGTCTGGAATCTGAGGAGCAAAAAAATCTAAATATTGAGAAAATTATCTTTAAAGTTGTCCAAATTAAGTTGCATATTACTAATCACAAATTAAGTTTTTATATATTTATGGTAGGAAATTTACAAAATATCTTCATGGAACATGATCTTTACTTAATATCCTAATGATTTTTGGCATAAAATAAAAATCGATCATTTTGACCCATACAAATGTTTTTTTTTGTCTATGCTAAAAATATACCCCAGCGACTTAACACTGCTTTTGTGCTCCAGGGTCACAAATATCTATTTATCAACATAATACTTTTCTGATTAGGCATTTATAAATCAACATAAAATAAGTGAACTGTTGACCTGCTCTTTATGAAAAGATGTTTGATTTAAGACAGTGACAGGAACAAGTAGCATTTTCTATTCAATGAAGACCTGAACGCGAGGCCAGTTTCATAAATCTGTTAAAACACAGTGTTTCACCACAGGATTTAGTTGTAACAGAAAACAAGAAATGGCATTACATAATCCAAACTGAAAATGAAATAACTCCGTTTAAGACTTCCTAAGATCATAGAATTACAACGATTATTGAAACTTTATATATGTGATTATCACAAATTTCAGACACACAGGACATGATCATACATTGCAAGTAATCAAATGTATAAAAAACACTGCATATTCTTCACTGTATAATTCTTACGTTGTGAATTTCAATATAATTCTTTTATAAAGTTACAAAAGTGATTTAGTCAAGAGCAGTGAGAGATTTTCTCTCTCTTGTTGTTTGATTAACGTGAATGACTGCTGTCACTTTAAGAGCTGCCCGGAACCAACATACTGTTACACATGTTTTCTTTCTCATCTGTTTGCTAAATTACTGTTTACGAGGATACTTGAAAAGATGGCATTCTGTCACATACAAGTGTGTGAATTTAACTGTTGAAGGCCTATAAATTGGCAAAAATAACTCCGTTCAGTCTTCCCGCGCTCTATGAGCACAGTCTTCATGTGTGCGCACATATAGCCAAATTAGTTCCCTTTCAATGCTGATTGCATTTCAATGGCTTAAAATAAAGCAATAAGCCCCAAGAAGCAGTGAATTTATAACAGCTAAGGGGCGTTTTAGGTACAACGCGACGCATCGTGCCTAACAACGCCCCTTAGCTGTTAATTCACTGTAAACCACGGCTTCACTGGGCTTATTGCTTTTATAAAATGGTTATTCCATATACGTAGTAAGGTTTCACAAAATAAAACAGAGCAAATAAAGTGTAATGATATTAAAGGGGTCATATGATGTTGCTAAAAAGAACATTATTTTGTGTATTTGGTGTAATGAAATGTGTTTAATGCGGTTTAAGGTTAACAAAACATAATATTTTCCACATACTGTACATTATTGTTTCTCCTCTATGCCCCGTCTTTCTGAAACGTGTCGATTTTTACAAAGCTCATCGGTCTGAAAAGCGAGGTGTGCTCTGATTGGCCAGCTTCCCAGTGCATTGTGATTGGCTGAACCCCACAAGCATGCGTCAGAAATGTTATGCCCCTCACCATACTGTTGATGCCGTGTCCGGCCGGAGCGACGAGACAAAAACATTAAAACCCATTATAAACCAGGCATTTGTTGCATCCAGTGGGGACATAATTACTGATTATAATGACTTATACTGTCTTTTTACACTTTGCGTTGCATCGTGCCGCGTAAACATAAAACCCTGTCTGCATTTGTGATCAGAGAAATGACAAACAACAAGCCCTACTCTACACTGCTAACACTGCCCAAAACTTGCGTTTGAATCGTCAGTGGAAAATCCTTTAAATATAAAAAACGTACTTACAGTCTGTGAGTCAAACCTGCTGGCCGTCCCTTGTAGTCTACTACCTACTCTCCCAGGATCAGGAGACGGTCCTCCATAAAATGTGCTGCACACTTCTGGATATTTGGGTTGAACTGTTCTTGAACAGTGTTCAAGAAAAACTTAAAAAACAAACCCACTGCTGATTTTCTAGGTCGGTCCCTTTTGGAAGACCAAACAAAGTAGTTTCGCTTCAACACGAAACACCTGAGCGTCACACCCTTGCCTGCGCACCCACATGTACGACCGGACCGGCTGGATTCCCCTTCGTCCACGTTGAAAGTTGCAGTTTTCCTCAGCGACCAGCACGGATCAGCTCCAGGCATGACGAAGCAGATATCGTCCTCTTTTTGAAGACCAAACTAAGTAGTTTCGCTTTCACAACAAAGCACACAGCGTCTTCAGGACATGGCGGCGGCAACAATACTACAGCGAGAATAAAAGTTACCCCCTTCTTTCTTTCTTTTCTTTCTTCTTTTTTTCTTTGCGTGAACATTGTCTTTTCTCTTTTTCCCACTATAGTGATGTAATATGTGGGGGCTTGTTGAACGAGGCGTTTTTAGGTAGGGTGGCTGCTCTTAACTTTAAAAAGACTACTCTTTGGATTTGAGAATTTGAGCGTTTAAACAGAATCTTCTTTATTGCACATCAATAGCTTGTAACCCTACCACTCCAAAGAGAAAGGAAAAATTTAAATTGCATCATATGACCCCTTTAATAAAAACAGTATTTTTCCACCAAACAATGTAGTTCCTCAGAAGTTGCAACAAAGTGGTTGCCGAGCAACACACAGAAGTTAACAAAAGTGTATGTTTGTAGATTAATTTACAACAGCTTCGAACGCGGCTCGGCCAATCAGAGTCAAGCACCGGAACTATCCGCTTTATAATCACTTGTTTTTAAACAGCAATGCTTAAAAACACATGCAAATGTTACATTTTCATGACCACATACCACAGCAAATACCAGAATACCTGAGAAAATGTACACAGTACTAGTGAGACCAGATCTAGATCGAATAGGTTAAGCCACAAAATATTTACTTTGACAAAATGCTGAAGAATTTCTGACAAGTTTGTTCACGGCCTGATGTTTCAATGAATGTTCAAAGAGCAGAAAGTCTCTTACAGCATAGCGTGACCTTATAAATGTTGTGGTGGCTCCTGCCGCTTCTGTGAGAAATCGCTCTCGAAGCCTTGAGGTTTTGGTGCCAGAATATAGACTTTATTACCAGAGACAATGAAGCTGAGAAACTCTGCAGAGAATCTGTTAAGTCACACAGGAAACATTATCATAATCGTAGAATAACATGATTACTGTCCTGCAGGCCTCCTTACGTACAGGAGGAAACACATGTTCATAATAACTTGATTACACACACTACACTCTCCTGCAGGCTTCCCTACATACAAGAAACACATGGTCATAATAGTAGATTACAAACATGGCTATATTCACATTTATTATACTTGATTAACTTGATATTTTGATTAATAAAAATCTTCTACAGTGTCAGGCCTGAGAAACTGCTAATGCGACAGTGACAGGTGCTGGTAACATGAAGTGTGTTTAATGAGTGTTTATATTTATTCCTGTTTAATGGGAATTAATGTGAGATACTTGGAAATTTTACCTTTGATTTATTAATCATGTTTCTGTAGCAAAGCTTATTTCAGAGGAAACAGGTGAAACCGGAAAGGCTGCTAATGCTTCCAAATAACTATCTTCAAAAGGGTTTAAGGCTGTTTTTAAAGAACACATTCAATGCCGTAACCCAGAAATATAGAGTTAACTGTTAAAACAACAGACCCAGCTCTTGTAGTTAGGTTGCTGCTTCACATACATGTGCTTAGGTGTGAAACATTCAACATATGTTTTCATTGATGATCGTGAATCATCAATAGGGCCATGTCCTGAAAATGAAGAATTTCACTGCTAATACTGCATGTTAGTAATAACCAAAACAGGTTTTTGACTCTTATGCTCTCGTTTGAGGTCTTATGGAGCTGTTTCTCTCTCTGTCTTAGGCCCGTGAACTCCAGATCCTCCACAACCTGCGCAAGCTGTTCGTTCAAGACCTCACGACGCGGGTTAAAAACGTGAGCGCCACATGTGAACACGGAGATCTGGCTTCACAAATATTCGGCTGCTGTGTGTCTTTCTGACTTGTTCTCCTCACACAGAGTACAGAAATTGGACCTGATGATAGTGGGGGGTCTAACACCCAGAAACAGAAGATTTCCTTTCTTGAGAACAACCTGGATCAGCTTACAAAGGTCCATAAACAGGTGAGGATGTGTATTCTGTGCAGAGTACATTTTCTGTCTCAATTCAGTCTTAAATTGTTAATTAAATGTGACAGAATGGATTTACCCTTTTTCTGTTGAGCAAAGTATTTATATAAAATACAAACCGCTTAGCCTTTCCAGATGAGATTCAGGCATTGTTTGGCATTTCCAGTCTTTTATTCTTATCTTGCTCCAATGTTCTAAAACATAATATCATGTGACAAATTTTGTCATCGTTTATTCACCTTCATGTCATTCCAAATCCACTTTTGTTCATCATTTGAACACAAATTTTAATATTCTGTTATCATTTTTGTCCAGCCATTGGAAGTCCATGCAATCAAATTTGTTGTTGGCTCTTAAAGACATTGTGAAAGTAATCCATAAGTCTTTTGAAGAGACACAGTCTCTTTGTTATGATGAACAGATCTCATTTAGGCTTTTATTCACACAACTTTGATCAATGCATGCAGATAGAGCTCATCAAACTATGCTAAATGGCGACTGGAACAGGCATGCATAGATGAGCTTCAATCTATCACAGATTTAACACGTCAAGAGCTTCAATCTATCACAGATTTAACACGTCAAGTTCTTAATGTGTGCTTTCCTTCTTTCCCATCATGTAAGAGTGAGCAAAATACACAGCATTGATATATAGACCAACAATTTTAAAAAAGCACATCATTAGCGCATATGGAAACATATGGATAGCATCAGTCTTCGTATGATTGACATTGATGTTTTTGGTTTTGAGCAGGAACAGAGTATAAGCAATTGCATTTCATAATATTGTATCCCTTTATTTGTAATTGATGATCATTTTAGTTACTAATGGCCTGCTCTGCAAATGTTTGCGCAGCTGGTACGTGATAATGCAGATCTGCGGTGTGAGCTTCCGAAGCTGGAGAAGCGTCTTCGTTCTACGGCTGAGCGGGTTCGGGCGCTGGAGGCAGCACTGAAGGACGCTAAACAGGGCGCCATGAATGACCGCCGGCGCTACCAGCAGGAGGTGGAGCGCATCCGTGACGCCATGCGCCTGCGCTATCCTCCGCGACGATCCAACGCCGCTCAGATCGGTACTGCGATTCAGTGAAGAGTGCATTTTCTGTTTGGTGTCGAACTCTACAATAACAGCTACGAGAGAAACGTTATAACTTATGTGCAAGCGCTATACATTAATATATAATAATACCAATTCTGTCATTCCAGTCACATTTATTTTTATGGCATTTTATACCATACATATTGCTCCAAAAACACTTTACAGTAATGAAGAGGAAAACATCAATTTCACAAACGTCTTCAATTAAGAAATAAATTCAGTTATAATTACTTACTTTACTTCAATTCAATGTTTATTTCGAACTATACATCACATCTCTCTAATTAAAATTTTTCAAAAAAGGAGTACGTTTTCCAGTGCCTTGTTTCCATAGACTCAAGTACGGTAATCAAATACACTTACATGAATATGAATAGTTTTTTACGTCTTTCCCTACCAGCATTTTTTTTTTTAATTTTTTATTTTTAAAAAGTTGCCAGCCCACAGCCACCGCCAAACCGATCATCCACCGCCAGCGATTTCAATGATTTAAACAAAAATTTGATGGCCTCTGGTATATGTTGTTGTGTGAATATTTGAATATGCA